>JACMZG010001913.1:25686091-25711119 GCA_018340805.1 Microvelia longipes
TTACGGCCTCTCTCATAAAATGAATTTAATCTTTTCATCAAATTTTCGAAGTAAAAATGTGCTTATGAGGTAGGGGTCATGGAGGGGGGTAAAGGGCAGTGAAATTTCTGAAGGGGACACACTCATAAAGTATATATTTTATATATATATATATATATATATATATTATATATATTATAATATATATATATATATATATATATAATATATATATATATATATATATATATATATATATATAATATATATATATATATATAATATATATATATATATTATATATATATATATATATATATATATATATGTATATTTATATATTTATATATCTATATATATATATATATATATATATATATATATATATATATATATATATATATATATATATATATATATATATATATATATATATATATATATATATATATATATATATATATATATATATAATATATATATATATATATATATATATATATATAGTATATATATATATATATATATATATATATATATATATATATATATATATATATATATATATATATATATATATATATATATTATTACAGTCGGACCTCCATATAAACGAACTTCCATACTAACGAAAGTCTCTATGTAAACGAATTTTTTTTACGTTCCCTTGAATTTTGGTTTAAAAAGTTGTTTCTATTTAACGAAAAAAATTTCTATATAACGAACAAAATTTCCAGAAATAAAGATAAAGACAAGACCGCAAACTTTCAAGGATTGAACCAAAACGGCACTTTTTTTTCCTGTAATTTCCCAGAACAACAATTATTTATTGATTCTTGCCCTGCCTTATCTAATTTTTGCGAACTCTTTCTTTACAATTTTCTATGAAATTAGGATTAACAGCATAGAACTAAAAAATCTTTCAGTTTGATTTTTTGGTATTCGGTCTCACCAAAGTTCGTTTGTGAAACTTTTTATTTGTTTGTAAATCGAGTTTATTAAAATGTTTCAAAACGGAAATCGCTGTCCCTCTGCAAATCAATTTATTAAAAGATTCTGACGATGGAGTCAAAAACAAAGACTTGTCTCTGAAGTATAAAATCGCTCCTAGTTCTATATCAACAATTTTAAAAAAATCGGGAATCTATACTTAGGTTATACGAAACAAGTGGCGATTTAAAATAATAGTTTCTCGAGTATACAGGACATTGATGAGCAATTTTAACATGGGTGACAATGTTAAGGGACAAAATATGCCTGTTTGACAGGACCGCTAATAAAAGAAAAAGCTGCTGAATATGCAACTGCGAGGTTATTTATTCATCATTAAAATATCAAAAATAGTACCCAGAGTTATTTATTTTTTCAATTTCTAACAACGAAATTTCTATATTAACGAATTTTTTCACTTGAACCTTTAAGTTCCGTTATATAGAGGTCCGACTGTGTATATATTATATATATATACTTGATGGGTGAGGCCCCCTTCAAAAAATATTTGTGTATGTGTGTGTGAGAGGGAGAGTGTAAATGTATTTTTTCGACGGCATAAGAATTATTTTCCGAATAGCGCAATTGCTCCGATCAACTGATTTTTGTACAAATTTTCAAATCTGTATCTACTCACTTGTAGGTAAAAATAATAAAAATGAGCTCAGGTAGACTTACTCTCCAGTGTCTGCCAAAAGTAATACTAAATCAAATCTGGTGTTCACGTGTTAAACTCTGGCAGTTACAAGTTTATATGCTACGAGTAAATGAAATCTGTCTCAAGCGCACATCTCACTTAAACACTCTACAACACTTTCTTCTTGTATGTCTAGTAACAAATTAATTATTGCAGACAAAAATATATTCAACCTTTTCAAACAGACTTGCTAACTTACTCTAAAACATAAACTAACTCTTTATTATTAACGTTTATTATTTTACTTTCACGGTGATTAAGCTAAAACATGTTAATTAAATCTTGTTTTTCGTTTATTTTTTCATGATTTCTACTATTTACTTTTCATGTCTTTGAGCAATTTATATTTAAGTTTTCACATCCTTCCAACCTCCATATATTTAATTTTTCGTCTTTTTAGAAGATTACGAAGATTATTACAGTTACCGTGTCACGTACCAACTATCAAACAATCTGACAATATAATGTCGTGCCTATCGCTAGTCTAAGAAAGATCACACTAACGTTCGTTCAGTAATAAACTGGTTATATCATACTTAAGATTTACATTTAGATTCAAAATAAAGTAAAATATAGTTGTACACTGTTGTGGTTCTGTGTTAATTTAGATTTATAATTAGACTAAAGGTCTTTAAAGAAGTAAACATTGTAGTACACTGTTGTGCTTATGTACTAATGTAGATTTATTTTTAGACTGAAGATGCTTAACGATGTAAACATTGTAGTCCACAGTGCGGCTACTACTAATTTTAATGATTTTTTGACAACCGCTATAGATATTAATATTAAAGGAACTCAACAAATTCTGGACATTGCATCATGCATGCCCCACCTTCAAGTATGTATATATATAAGTGTTTCTGTATACGTCTAGATAAACGACCTCAACGATACCTATTAGGTTCAGTTGTGCTAATTGGTAGGAAGGTAGTTTGGAAGAAAGACCTCTTTCTCTTGTTCCTCCCTAATTAGCCAACTGTCCTTCACAGGCAGGACAAAAATGGCTCCCACGGAACTACGGCGAGATAAGCAGTTTGCCTACTGTAAGAAGACTGCTTCGATGTCATCGGAATGACCTCAAAGCTGTCATTAGTCAAAGACATTCTAGACCACCCTTCGTTGTATATATGTATACGTCTAGGTCAATGGCCGCTATGATATCTGTTAGATTCTGTAGTTCTAGGTGGTAGGGATGTAGTATAAAAGAAAAACAACTCCCTCTTGATCCACACTTGGAGCTAAAGACGGGCGTGATCTGACAGCACCCTAGCCTTGGAGGGGAGGCTCCATCTCTTTTCGTACACCCACACCCTGATATAGTGTAGTTAGGGGATACTCGACTCCTTGTCCTTCCTACTATCTCTCACTCTCTTGCACTCACACTCAATATCTTGTACTGATATTTCTTACAAGAATCAGTACAATTTTTTTTAATTATCAGGACTAATTAATTACGAGAATGATTACAATAAAAGCTATAACTAACAATAATAGTCTGAATTCAAAAAATGCTTGTCCCCCTCCCTTTTAAGGCAAAAGGAGAAGCCCTAAAAATATATGGGAAAAATAGCCAATAAAAGCCCTTTACGGGCCATAGAAATTCTTTGGAAAAAAGTTTCAAAAGTTAATTTTAGCAATTTCAAAATCGCACATACGCGCACGCACCAAAAAAAAATATTTTTTGAAACATCATGTGGGGTATCAAATTGTAGGTATCGATGGGTAGTACACAAATATGCATCGCTTTTCAAAATGGCGGCTATTACACCCGCCAAAAATATTGAAAACAACCAAAAAATGCATTTCCCCCCTCCCTTTTTAAGGCATAAGGAGAAGCCCTAAAAATATGGGGAAAATAGCCAAAAAAAACCCTTTACGGGTCATAGAAATTCTTTGAAAAAAAGTTTCAAAAGTTAATTTTAGTAATTTCAAAATCGCACATACGCGCACGCGCCAAAAAAATATTGTTTTGAAAAAACATGTGGAGTATCAAATTGTAGGTATCCATGGGTAGAACAGAAATATGCCTTGCTTATTCGAAATGGCGGCTATTACTCAATATAGCTAATACTCAAAATGTCTATACTCTATGCTATAAAATTAGGTACTGATACACATATACAAAAAGGCGAGCGAAGCGAGCCCATGAATTTTTTGCCTTGTTCTAAATGTTTCTCTTAATGTAAAATTTGACAAACAAGAACGGAGAGGCAAGCAAAGCAAGCCCTAGTATTTTATGGTTATTTTAATTATATACTCTTAAAAAAGTACTAATATGCAAAGACATATAGGATTCCCTTGTATCCTATTTGGTTTAAATTTTTCTATATATTTAGGCATCGACAAACAAGCACATAAAGGCGAGCGAAGCAAGCCCTAAAATATTATGTTATGTTTTTACTCTATATTATATAATTAGGTTCTGATAAACATAAACAAAAAGGCGAGCGAAGCGAGCCCATGAATTTCATGCCTTGTTTTATATGTTTCTCTTAAAATAGATATTGACAACTAAGCACATATAGGCGAGCGAAGCGAGCCCTAGTATTGTATGGTTATTTTTATTTTATACTCTTAAGAAGGTACTGATAAACAAATACAAAAAGGCGAGCGTAGCGAGCCCATGATTTTCATGCCTTGTTTAAAATGTTTCTCTTAAAGTAGATATTGACAAACAAGCACATAAAGGCGAGCGAAGCGAGCCCTAGAATATTATGTTATGTCATTACTTTATGCTATAAAATTTGGTTCTGATAAACATGCACACAAAGGCGAGTGAAGCGAGCCTATGATATTCATGCCTTGTTTTAAATGTTTTTCTTAAAGTAGATATTGACAACCAAGCACATAAAGGCGAGCAAAGCGACCCCTTAAATTTTATTCTATGTTCTAAATTTTCTCAAAAATTAGGTATCGACAAACAAATATATATAGGCGAGGGAAGCGAGCCCTAGATTGTTATGTAAAAGTTTGATTCTATAGTTTAAAATTGGCTAGTACTAAACAAGCAGATGTTTACTCAAATTTCAAGTTGTATTATAATTATTTTTCCTAAAATCAGTACAAACAGACACATATAGGCTAGCGAAATGAGCCCTAGTGAATTTGATAAAATTATACGTTTACTCTTTGAAATTTGCAAATAACAAACATACAAATGAAATGAGCGATACGCGCACTTATATATTTTGGTATCTTTTCAGTGTAGATTCTAAATTAGGTACTGATTTCTGATACACAGAAACGCAAGCGTAGCGAGCTTTGGAATATTTTGTTATAACTTATTTATTTTTTCTAAGATTAGGTATCGACAAATACTAACATATAGGCGATTGAAGCGAGGCGTAGAATATTAAGTATATGTATGATTGTATAGTATTAATACATTATATTTATGCAAATATCTGAGAAACCCTTATAATGCTTGCAAAGCAAGCACTTTGACGAATTTTTTTATTATGTTTTCTACATTAATTTATTATTCAACAGTTTTAAGGTATAGATATCATACATTTTTTTTATGTTTTTACAATACAACAAAAATTTTGACTTTCATATGGTATTAATTGTTCCTTTTAGCGAATTACTATTTTTGGACAAGTATCAAGTGTTGCATAATTTCCAATACTATTCTCAAATTAATAAAAATAACTTTAACTCTGTATAGTTAAATCTGTATTTCTTAGAAAAAAATTTTATGTAAATAAATCAGGACATAATTATGCTAAAGTTTATTAGAATTAGGAGAATTTTTATAACGCTTTTTATAACCCCAACCAAAAATAATTATATGGAATTTCTGAAGGTGCTTAGCAAGGTTTAATTAATAACTTGAATTTAATTATTTATTATTGTTTATCCATTAAAGCCAGTACTTAGGGCATGGCAACGTGCAGGCATAGCATTATGTCCCAGCATCCCTAGCTACCTCATCCACGTGGCAATGAGTCACTGTTATGTGCTCTATACCTATTTAAAACAAAAAATAAAGTTTTGCAATTATCATTGCAAAACTTGGTTCCTCTCATGCTTTTTCAAGCAATCATACATATTTTTACTGACTCTTATAGTCTTGTAAAAACTAAGAACAACACGTGCCCACACTGTTAAATAAAACAGTGTGGGCCATACACTTTAAACTACAAGGCAGACACACTATAGTATTTATATTGAATCTACTAGGTGGATCCTAAATTTTGCCTATACCCAGTCTCATTTAGGGTAAAGGATCTTTACCCTAAATGAACGAGTATTTGACAACGCACAGGCTCAAGACCACACAAGGATTTACGTCCCTTCTGAAGGATGTGGTATGCACAATTTTTATCCCTCTTATAAAAATCCCAGAGGCCCGTGCTGAGATTGAACCCATCACTAAATAAACTCGGAAGTTTTAAGTCATTCATTCTGTGTATTGGCCGCGTACCTTAACCACTACACCACGGGTGACTTGAAAGAAAGAGTAAGGCAAATTACCTAGCATCCATTTCTTGCTTCAAAACCATTACTACTCGTTACTCAATTATTTCCAGATTTATTAAAGGAAATGCGCTAAGGCATTTTAAAAATTATCAAATAAAACGGATTTAAATGAGAGCGAATTATGTTAAGCCGTGCTAATTCTGATGTAATAAACATATTTATATATAATCCATCTAGGACATAAAATATGCACGTTTCCATTAAAAAGTCGAAAAATAAGTAACAAGTAGTACTTTTCAGGTTATAAAGCATAAATGAAAACGTGAGCACGAAATTAATTGTTAAGCAAGGAAACTTGCATTCCAACGGCTAGCGAATCTTCGAGCCAAAATTATTTGTATACTGGACTTTCGGGCTATTTTGAAAATTGCACTCGATGTTTAATTACAGGTACTGAGCCATTATTCAACTGCTTACTGCAATAGTCAGAAAATATCGGAGGTGATAGAAGAAAAAGTATACGAACCTTTATATGACTGGAATATAGCAATTAAAATAAGGGACAAAATTCAACCGGCCACAATAAACATACTAGCGGACAAGTAAGCACTGTTATAAAGCTGTTATATTTTGCAGAAACTATTACTATTGTAACACTTTTCCTTGCTTGACCATTTTGATGTATTTTCAAAGGGAATGAGCATTTTAGCAAATTTTCATCATGAAAATTACGCTTACGAAGTTCTTCGGTTGACGGAAATTGAGAAATACACTGATTAAGAAGATATATAGGGAAAAGAAGAAATAAAACTAAACAAGTTTTCGTCTCTCCACTCATTATAATTACTAATAACAAAGCCGACTTTCAACCGTTAACGGTCATCATCAGTGCCTACATAACAAACAAAATAAATGAACAAGATAAAATACATGAAGAGTTAAAAAATAAAACAAAAAATTTACAAAACATTAAACATATCAAAAACTTAAAACAAAACCTATCGGTGAATATTAAAAAAGTAGATTAGTAGTCTACCAGTGAGTCTAATGGTACAAACTTGACTGAAGGAGGGGCGCCTTGACTATAGCTTGTACACACACAGAGTTGCCCCCACCTTCGCTTCTAGCGTTAAGGCACTTATCCGCGTCTTCGTTTAAAAAACGCTGGATTTCATGCCTCTCTAAAAAATTTAGTCCGCTACCTTTAGACATTTGATGTAGAAAAGCAACCTGGTGATGTTGATTATGGCCCTCCGTAATCGTGTGTTGGTAAAACTTGCTGTCCTTGCGCACAAGATGCTCTGCCAATCTGGTAGAAAAACTGCGCCCAGTTTGGCCTAAATAGGCGCTTTCGCACTCACCACACTTTAATAAGTATACACCATTTCGGTGTCCCACCTCTACTTCATCTTTATATCGGGACAAGGTGTGGCGTAGTGCACCACAACTGCTATAAGCAACGTTGTGTCCATTAGCTTTGATGACTTTAGCAATTTTTTCAGAGACCGATCCTATGTACGGTATAGAACGCCAAGATTTAGGTGAATGTGGTGGCATTTCAGAAACATCAGACTCGTTTATTCTGTCTAGAACAGCCTTACTTTTCTTCTTGTCCACCATACGTTTAACCATATCACTCGAGTACCCGTTCTCAACCGCTATAGAATGTATAATGCTAAGTTCTTTATCATATTCAGGAAGGTGAGAGAGGAATATTTTGAAGTCTGTTAATCAAAGAGTGGAACGCAGCTAACTTGTGGGTCCAGGGGTGCATAGAGTCCGAGGAATTATATTATCAGTAAGTAGTAGGTTTATGTAAATGCTGAAGTGAAGATTGCTATTACTGCGCGTAATCGTAAGGTCTTAAATAATTAAGTATACCTTCAACTTCTTTTTCATATGTAAAACTAATACCCTTATAACAACTGTTAAGATAACCTATAAACTCGAGGAGTAAAACTTCACCCCCCACCCATACACAAAAAATGTCGTCGACATACCTACTCCAAGACTTTATATATTTTTTAAATTTTACTTATATTTTTGTAGTCTAATATAAATTCAATGTAAAAATAATGCAAGAAAATTAATTATAATTACAAAAATGTTTGTAATTTAGCTGCTTCTGTTGAGAGCTTAAATATACCACCTCAAGCTAAAACCGAGTGTGCTACAATAATATCTAAATATGTTAAGTATTCAACGAAAAAGCCTTATGTTGATGTTAATATTATTAGAGATCTGAATAGTCTAAAACGTAAAGTTTATGACAATGACTTAATAGTCATAAAAGCAGATAAAGGAAAGTGTTGCGTTGTTTTACATAGAATAGATTATATTAAGAAGGTTAAAGACTTTATAAAATGTCATAATTTTAACAAATTGAAGGAGGATCCTACGTCTAATTTTCAAATTAAAGTTAGAGAGGGTATTCGAGACACTAAGTATTTATTTAAAAATGAGTGGCAGAAAAGTAGTTGTATTAATATGAATCCCCGTGCTCCTAGACTATATGGTGCTCCTAAAATTCATAAGGAAGGTGTTCCTATTAGACCATTGAACCCATGTTGTGCGTCACCCACTGAAAAATTGTCTAAGTTTCTCATAAAAGAGATAAGTAGTTTAACTAATTTTAAAGCCAGGGATGCAATACTTAATACAGCTGCTTTCGTCGATAATTATCGTGAGTTTGAAGTGCCAGACTCTGCCATCTTGGTATCTTTTGATATTAAAGACCTTTTTACGAGCATTCCGCCTTCAATTTGTATTGTTTTATTAAATAAAGTTTTAGATAAAGCCTCTGTCGATGTACAAATAAAGCACGAAATTTTAGCACTTTTTGAGCTATGCCTTCAGCAAAATTATTTTATATTTGACAATGAATTTTACGAATGTAAAGAGGGTTTAGCTATGGGGTCCCCGTTATCAGGGTTATGTGCTGAAATTTTCTTGCATTATTTTTACATTGAATTTATATTAGACTACAAAAATATAAGTAATAAATTTAAAAAATATATAAAGTCTTGGAGTAGGTATGTCGACGACATTTTTTGCGTATGGGTGGGGGTGAAGTTTTACTCCTCGAGTTTATAGGTTATCTTAACAGATGTTATAAGGGTATTAGTTTTACATATGAAAAAGAAGTTGAAGGTATTTATTAAGTTAAGTTAAGTTTTATTAAGTATTTATTAAGGTAATTATTTAGACCTTACGATTACGCGCAGTAATAGCAATCTTCACTTCAGCATTTACCGTAAACCTACTACTACTGATAATATTCCTGCGGACTCTATGCACCCCTGGACCCACAAGTTAGCTGCGTTCCACTCTTTGATTAACAGACTTCAAAATATTCCTCTCTCACCTCCTGAATATGATAAAGAACTTAGCATTATACATTCTATAGCGGTTGAGAACGGGTACTCGAGTGATATGGTTAAACGTATGGTGGACAAGAAAAAAGTAAGGCTGTTCTAGACAGAATAAACGAGTCTGATGTTTCTGAAATGCCACCACATTCACCTAAATCTTGGCGTTCTATACCGTACATAGGATCGGTCTCTGAAAAAATTGCTAAAGTCATCAAAGCTAATGGACACAACGTTGCTTATAGCAGTTGTGGTGCACTACGCCACACCTTGTCCCGATATAAAGATGAAGTAGAGGTGGGAGACCGAAATGGTGTATACTGGGCGCAGTTTTTCTACCAGATTGGCAGAGCATCTTGTGCGCAAGGACAGCAAGTTTTACCAACACACGATTACGGAGGGCCATAATCAACATCACCAGGTTGCTTTTCTACATCAAATGTCTAAAGGTAGCGGACTAAATTTTTTAGAGAGGCTTGAAATCCAGCGTTTTTTAAACGAAGACGCGGATAAGTGCCTTAACGCTAGAAGCGAAGGTGGGGGCAACTCTGTGTGTGTACAAGCTTATAGTCAAGGCGCCCCGTCCTCAGTCAAGTTTGTACCATTAGACTCACTGGTAGACTACTGATCTACTTTTTTAATATTCACCGGTAGGTTTTGTTTTAAGTTTTTGATATGTTTAATGTTTTGTAAATTTTTTGTTTTATTTTTTAACTCTTCATGTATTTTATCTTGTTCATTTATTTTGTTTGTTATGTAGGCACTGATGATGACCGTTAACGGTTGAAAGTCGGCTTTGTTATTAGTAATTATAATGAGTGGAGAGACGAAAACTTGTTTAGTTTTATTTCTTCTTATCATAGCACTCCACAGCTCAATCTATCATATATATAGGGAAATTATAAGTTTTTGTTTATTTAATAATAAATTTCTTTAAAGTTGTTCCTTTAGTAAATAAACAAAACAACAACAAGTTGCTCCTTTGTAAATATGGTTATAACATGAAAAAATTAAATTAGAGAGAATAAACATAAAATAAATATCACAAATTCTAAAGATACCAGCAAAAATTAATGCATTTATTGTTGCAGGTTAAAACATAAAATGCCAAATACTTATACCTTCACTAAACATATGAGTGAGCATATGGTGTATGAGTATGCTGATAGACTCCCCATTGTTATTTTGAGGCCTTCAGTTGGTAATAATACCTTATTAATAACTTAATAATTAAAACTATATATTGGAAGGAATGCAAATCATAATATGTTTTTCTGCGTTATCATGACTGATATAGAGACAGAAACTAATAGTGTTTGAACCATGTTTTTCCTCTAGGAGAGAGAAAAAAATAACTTTCCGCCCTTATTTTCAGGGAGGAAAGCCTGTTTGTGAAAATAAGAGAGGGAACAAAAATCAGGGCGGAAAGTAACTCACTTTCCGCTTCCGCCCTACTGTTTGGCGCAATCGGTTAGACATTTGCTTGATAATCTAAAGATTTTCGATTCCCTGACATTGTTCGAATCCAGTAAAGGAAACATTGTTTTTATCGTTTTACTATAAACCGGGGATTAATTAATATTTTTATCAACACAGGCATGCATTTTTATGATATTAGCTACTGTTTTAGTGTGTTTTGATAATGTTCCAACGACTAAACTAGAGAAAACGTGTAATTTTTACTTAAATACGGCAGAAATAAAAGAGGCGTCACTACTTTTCTTACCTTATCTTTAGCGCGTTTTAGATAAACAACGTAGTAACTAGATCAGCATTATTATGGCGAAGTACGAGTAAAGACAAATCACACCTTTAAATTGTATTTAACTTTTCTTAATTCAAAAGTAAACCAAAAAAACTAGAAAACAATCAAATAGTTTCGTTTGTTTCTTCATATTATTTGTTTTGGTCTAAAATGATTATGTTTGACAGTGTTGTAGTTATTCATTGACTTAAAACTTTTGTATTTTTAACAACTAAAAAGAGAAAAGGTACGTAAAAGATAAAATGAAACGAAGATAATGTTTTTATTAATACTTTATAAATTTGTTCATTGCTCGGGAAGTATTCTGGATAAAAATCTGTGTTGTTTTTAAATTAAAAGTAAAATTTAAGTTGGCATTCTTGTTAGTTTGAATTGAATGACTAAGCAAGCCAACCTTTGTATATTTTCATTTATCTATGATTATTTTTTATTTGTTACTTATTTGTTGTTTGGTAAATAACAATTTAGTGGTTTTTATGAGTATTTAATGTTATTTTTGTGAGTATCTATTTAAAGATTTTAAATAATGCAAAAGCTTGTATATTTAAATAAAATAAAAGTTTTGTTTGTTAAAATTTTCTCCCTTCTAGAGGAAAAATCTTTTACGTACCACGGGAGAAAACAATCATTACACATCTCTTTAATTTCCTGCCTCAGTTTCGCCTCGGGAGTAAACTTGTTTGTTCCCTCGGTTCCTTCTCAGGAGCCATCCCTATAAACCCCTCGGCTACGCTTCTGGGTTTAAACATAATGGTTCCCTTGGCTTGCGCCTCAGGACCCAACAAAAAACTGGGGCGTAATGGCACTGTTTCCTCCCTTGGTACGTAAATAACTATTCCAGTAGCAAGTCATGGAAGCTTTATACAGGAAGTCAAACGAAATAAGTTGAGGGAACTATTGGTAGTCTTAAAATTTTCTATATCGTTTTAACCAATTATATAACTTCTAGTCCTATTGTATCAACTTTAGACAAGACAAATCTTTGCCATGGCTGAATGGTCTTCGGTTTTGTGAGAAGAACCTTTGGGCTATGTTCACAGGCTCAAAGGAATAAATTTTATTCCCCAAACTACGGCCAGTATTTTCCTCCGAATCCCACCAAATTTCGTGGCCGTAATATTTAAACCTGTAGAATGAATTAAAATTATTTTTTTAAAGAAGAATAAAAATGGTTTTCGAAGCATGGTATTAAACATTTGGTAAAAACGATTCAACTAAATATTTTTTAGCCAGTAGAAAACGTTGAGTATTTATAAGTCAAATTGGGACGGAGTATTTTAGAGAATACGAAAAACAAATCGTCAGTGCACTCTAAAAGTGGTAATTCTTCAGTGTCGCTACACTTGACCTTAGATTAAAATTATATGTGAATAAAAATATATAAAACACGTAATAAAAGTAAGAATATAACAATAATTCAATGACGTCAGCGTCTGGAGATACAATCTTGTATGGACCTTGGGAGTAAAATGCTATTTACCCCTTGCAATTACCTTCCGAGGCAAGCCCTCAGTTTCTTCTCAAAAGCAAAATACTTTGGTCTCCTCTGCTTTCGCCTTAGGAACCAACTAACTGCTCGTTCTTTATTCGCTTAGTGCAGTGGTTCTCCACCTTTTTTTCACTCATCGTATCAGATTTTTAAATTATTCATCTCCCCCACTACTCTATTTTATTATTTTTAGAGGGAACTAGGTGCACATTTTCAAAGAGAATTATGCGAGTATAGATAACATACCAAAGAAGTTAATTTTTAAGATTATGTGAGGTACTGTTATATTTACAGCTTGACTAGTTAATAGTGCTGAGATAATGAAAAATTTGCATAATAAGGAACAAAGAAAAGAAGGCTCTCCTCAAAAGTCACTTTTCACAATGGCGAAAATTAGATCATTTTCGCATGTTTATCAAGGGTGCGTTAATATTATTAGAATCAAAATTAAATGTAAATTTTAATGAATCTCTACTCTCAGTAAATCCTATTCTTCAGTATTGCAGCAAATAATATTTTTATGAGGTGCTCCCCATTGCGTGTTTAACGTAACCATAAAGAGTTTCCCTTCAAAATTTAATGAAATGATTGAGACAAGCAATATTAAACAAATCAAAGATAAATTGCCTATTACTATTATGGAGAAGTGTATCTTTTAATCACTGCTTTGGGTCGTGCAAGTTGGGTCAAGAAATTTTACTCATTGCTTAATCGAGCAACATGATTTAACGTTCTAATAATTAAATGATCTAGTTTTTTGTGGGGTAACTTATATTTAGAGGTCCTCCTATACGCCCCTTTACAGTAGTAAAGGTAAATAAGGTAAATAAGTATATGGCCCCCTTCAACGACCCCCTACATGTCATCCCCCCGTAGAATTTTTGCCCACGTTGAG
Source organism: Microvelia longipes (assembly GCA_018340805.1). Taxonomy (NCBI): domain Eukaryota; kingdom Metazoa; phylum Arthropoda; class Insecta; order Hemiptera; family Veliidae; genus Microvelia; species Microvelia longipes. The sequence continues at coordinate 25,699,697 of JACMZG010001913.1, forward strand.
AACCACTGCCTCAATGCATAAATAACTATTATTTTTCTGTTTACCTCCTCACGTCTTAATACTTTATTATAAATAAAAAGGTCAGTCATTTAAATTTTTATTTACCCTACAGGTTTATGATGAACTCGTCCTATTCTTACGTGACCTGCGATTCGCGTCTACAGCTATAACCATGCTAAGTAAGGTAAATGAGCTCCTATTTCGCTATCTCGTACGACGTTCATGGGGTCAATCAAGTTTACTTTTCGCGACGTCCACTCTCTTAATCTTTGGTTACAATCAACATTCAGTGTTATAGCCAAGCCGGCACTATGGAGTTTTCGGTACGGTAGAAGATATTGACCACTTTGAGTAACCAAAGTAGCGCTATAAAATTCTAGCGCGGAGGTTCGCAAACCATAAAAATTCTTTTGATATGCGTGTTTCTTGGCTCTACAATCAATTATTTCTCGCATAAGGGTTGCTCCATGCTTCATATCATGTTTATATTAGCAGAAGCATAGCAACTTCTTACTCTATTTATTCCAACTTTTTAAAGGAAATGCGCTAAAATATGATGAAATTTGAATAGCTTTAAATGAGTACAAAATGTAATAAATAAATAAGTCCATTTGCTTTAAAACAAAAATTATAAAACTTGAGCGGCAAGAAGCTGTAGCTAATATTTTGGAGCATGAACCGAAAGTTTAGCAAGAAATGATTGGAAAAGCGAAGAAGCACTCATTCGAAGGAAAATCACCTGGCTTGCGGGCGAAATGTGTTATTACTATTGTCTTTGTAATTTTTAAATGTACTTTATAAGATCACTGAGATTAAACCGTTTGTTGCAGTAACACCAACTATGTTCGAGCCATTTCCAGGGTTTTGCGTTAGTGAAATTGGCCTGACTGGATTGATGCTGGGCTATTCAACAGGAATTGTGCGAGCAAATTACATAAATCCAAATATAAAAATAGATTCCGTTCCATGTGACTATGTGAGCAATGCTACAATATTTGCGACAGCTTTAAGATCCCACCAAAGGTGACATCATTACCATCTAATTAAATTACATAAGAAAAAGACTTGATGGCAATAGATAAAATAACTTAAGGAATGCATAATGAGGACTGCTTCGTTCCAAAATATTAATTCCCTTAAAACCTGTTGATCCAATATTAATTAAACCAACGTAAGTGAGTTCTTACAAATCATAAGATTAGGACGGCGGCGCGTACGTGTCGCTATAACTGCCGTAAAAATTGACCGATTTTGATAAAATTTTGTATACATGTAAAATTAATTATGTGTCAGAGCTGTATAGTTTTTGGTAATATTCCGAAAAATATTTTAGAAATGGCAGGAAATATAGCGGACTGGACAAAAAATTTGTGCGAAAATCGAGTTTTATATCGTTTTAAAGATCTTAAAGAGTAGAAAAATAAAATATATGTTTCAGGTCAAACTTTAAAAAAAAAAAAATTAAAAATGGTGGCAAAAATAATAAACTCAAAAAAATTAAATTTAAAGGAATAACTCGAGTAATATATTGTTGTAAAGCTCTTGATTAGTAGAACAAATAATGCTATATTCTAAACTCCGGAAAATTCAATATCGCGGCCAGAATTTTATACAATAATTAGTTTTTACTAATTTTATAAGAATTTACAGGATAAAGATCCATTGTAATATACTTTAGATACTTGTATACAAGTAAAATTAACTATGTGTCAGAGCTGTATACATTTTGGTAATATTTATATTTTAAAACGACGGCCAATATGGCAGACCGGATAAAAAAAAATTGCGTGAAAAAGTCGTGTTGTTTATCGTTTTAAAGCTCTTAAAGAGGAGAAAAAGAAAATATATGTTTTTAAGGCTTTATTTAAAAAAAATAGCGGCAAAAATTATAGAACTCAAACAAATTAAAGTAAAATATATTGAATAATATATCGCTGAAAAGATCTAGATTAGTAAAACAACAACTAGCGAGCGAAGCGAGTCTTTTTTAATATAAAAAATCCTAATCATATACAAGCGAAGCGATTCCTAATTTATTGTCTATAATAATAAACATGCACACTCTAGCGAGCGAAGCGAGCCTTTTTAGTATGTACTATTATAAATATACGCTAAATAGTGGGCGAGGCGAGCCTTTATTACTATGTAAAATTCTAAACATAAGCAATTTAGCGAGCGGAGCGAGCTCTTTATTTAATTTTTTTTTTTTATTATAAACTTGCACATTCTAGCGAGCGAAGCGAGCCTTTTTTACTATGTAATATTCTAAACATAAGCAATCTAGCGAGCGAAACGAGTCCTTTTTTAATTTTTATTATTATAAACATGCACACTCTAGGGAGCACAGCGAGCCTTTTTTACTTTGTAAAATTCGAAACATACGCAATCTAGCGAGCGAAGCGAGCCTTTTTTCTTTTGTAAAATTCTGATCATACGCAATCTAGCGAGCGAAGCAAGCACTTTTTACTATGTAAAATTCTGATCATACTCAATCTAGCGAGCGAAGCAAGCATTTTTTAATATGTAAAATTTTGAGTATACACAAGTTCGCGAGTGAAGCGAGCCTATATTTAATGTCTATAATTATAAACATGCACTCTCTAGCAAACGACGCGAGCCTTTTTTTACTATGTATTATTATAAATATACGTTTAATAGCGAGTGAAGCGAGCCTTTTATACTATGTAAAATTTTAAAAATAAGTTATATAGCGGGCGAAGCTAGCCTTATGTATAAGGTAAAATTCACTACATACTTAAACTAACAAGCAAAGCGAGCCCTTTTTTTGAATTTATACTTTAGAATAGTAGCGTGCGAATGTTTCCCTATATACTCTATCTAGCGATTGAAGGAAGTCGTAATCGGGAGTATTAATAAATACTTTTATTTGATGTATTCTTTTAACGTGAGTTCTCAATGTAACGCATTAATAGCAATTTTTAAATTATGAATTAATCGAAGATTCGGTGCATGGATATTCGCTATCCGGCAAGACGGTTCTGACTCGAAGGTTACTTGAAAGTCAAATTTTGAAAGTAATTGTACAATATCAAAAATAATAGATACAATTAATATTATCTTCCCACAAAAAAAATGTTGTCAATAAAACAGACTATAAAGTTAGTTTAACTCTTTAAATGTGTATGTATAGAACGCATAAAAGTCAAATAAACCTAACGAGTCTAGTTAATTGCTCTGAGATACTAGGCTTAAAACACTTCGATCAAACTTAATCAAATCTGAATAGTTTTGGCTGGTATTGCTCCATCAGCACCAAACCACAGAACACGCACTTCGTAATTTCTTTTACCATGATACATCTTCCAATAGGGTCATTCCATATCAAATCAAACTGATGAGTTAAGGTAGTTGAAGGTGTATAATCTGATGTTATCATGCTTCCGTACATTTTAAGATGACACAGCGTGAGATAAATTTTGCAATAGTTTCTCTTTTTATCCCTGGTAATATACATCTTATTTGTCAACAGAAAGGATGTGAAACCGATTTACAACTTAACAGGATTAGACATAAGCCCATCTATAGGAGAATGCTTCAATGTTACCTATTCAAAATGCGTTGAGCAATTACCTGTCAAATACTGCATATGGAAGCCAAATACGGTACTGATAGGCAATTATACCAACTACTTCATTCATTTTGTTCTTTACCAGCTTCTACCGGCTCTGGTACTTGATATTTTATTGAAAGTATCGGGCATAAAAATCAGGTTTGTCCAAATTTAAACTTATAGCTTGTTCATGTTTATGAAATTTTTTAAATATTAATGGGGTTGTTTAAATAAACCTACCTTCTAATTCTAATATTAATGTTAGTTTTGATGATTACTTAAAAACCCCTATTGATAAAAGCTTTTACTTTACTCTAACTAGTCCAAATGAAATTGCTAAAATTTATAAAACCTTAAAAAATCCAAAGCCTTTCAGTTTTTTCAGTTTATTAGTTTTATTAAAAAATAAACTTAATGGTATAAAAACTAAATTTAATTTAACTAGTTTTTCAAGTTTTAGACTTTTTTTACAATACCTAGAATCTTAATTTTACGCCCCCAAATTTTTACACCCTGGGCGACCGCCCGGTCCGCCCTCCTTTAATCGGGGCGGATTAATGTTGACGTCACTAACCCACAATAAAGAACCCACAAATAATTTAAAAATTCACAACTCTTCAACAATTGCTTAAATCGAGCTGGAATTATTCACACTTGTACTACTATGACTAGTACTACTACTACTACTAATGAAAGTTAATAAAAATTGATTAAATTAATAAAACAGAGTTCATATTTTTTTACAACTATGGTAAACAATAATACCAACTTAAATTGTATTATCAACCTTCGTTCCGCATTTATTGTTTGACACATATAACAAAATGTAAACAAATAACTTTTATCTCCAGAAGGGTAATAATCAAAACATTTCGGGGCTTGTTTTTATGTAATAATGACCGTCATTATAAGCCGGCGGGAATTAATAATTTATTATTTCCCGCCGGGTATAATCCAGCTAGCCAACTTAATTATTGATATATGATTAATATTATAAACAAATACAGTTTTTTTTTGTTTATATATATTGTTTTGTCCTTTTTGGAGATAAAATTTTGTATGCACCAGTAATAATGCCCTATTATAACCCTCGTCAAATTATCTCCCTCGTAAGCTCGGGGTTTAAAATAAATAATTCCCTCGGCTGCGCCTCGGGATTTTATAAATCATGGATTCCTTCGGCTTTCACCTTAGGAATCATTACAGTGACCAGGGTTATAATGGGGGTCATTATTAACTAGGTACATAAATAACTATTTTAGGCTAATAAATTTGAAAAATCGCTTATATCGTGGCAGTACGCCAATTATATAAACAAGTGATATAACGAACTGATGAAGGACAACAACCATGTGGCCGCTAAGCAGCCCCCATCGTCGACGCCGCAAAGCGGCAAAGAGGTCGAATGCCTCTTGTTTTAATACGTAAAGCGTGCACTTTACCATGATGTCCTCTTATAATGAGGCATAAAGATTTTATACAATGACTCAGATTCGTCTAATTTTCTTTTGTTTTTTAGTTTAGCCCGAATACAGCGGAAAGCTTATAGCGCTGCAATGGGTTACAAACACTTTTGCACCAGTCAATATTATTTTGATTTTTCCAATACTTATTTGGCCAACAAATATCTTAGAGAAGAAGATAGAAAGGACATAAAATTATTGTACAAACCAGAAGACATAGATGCTCATGGTTATCATAAACAAATATTACATTATTTAAGAATAAAATTTTTTGACCAGAAACCTCAAGATGAAGGCAGGGCTAGGAAACTCGCTAGAATGTAAGTTTATTCTATTAACTTTAGCAGTTTTGACTCCAGCAGAGCTTCTACCTGATATCGCCAGTACAGTCACTAAGAAATAAATCAAATAATTCTGGCGCGGAGGTCCGCCAACTGAGTAAAACCTTGCCCAAGTTTTCGATATATGCTTTAGTCAGAAACTCCTCTATTTTTTTGCCAATTTTCTGCCATTAAACTGAGCTTTGTATGATTGTCTAAAATTTATTGCAGTATTTATTATATAAGTGTGAGCATAGTTTTATACAACCATGTATACCAATTCTGATTTCCTTTGAAAGCCCTAGGAAGATTGACAAAGTAAAAGAAATTTAAAACATCGACTACGAACAGAAAACTTAAAAAGGAACTCGAGTGGTGAAAAAGAAAGCAAGTATTCCTAAAGAAATTGGCCCAGCTTAGACTTACATGCCACCATTTTTAACTTTGGTGCCTTAAAGTAGTCGAATCGCCTCCGCACCAAGTATGTTCGATTATGGTCCCAAAAAAGAGAAAAGACGCTATTAGCTATTAGTCTTGGTGTTAGTCTCCATGATGCAATATAAATTATATATATATAATATTATAATATATATATATTATATATATATTATATAATAAATATAATATATATTGAATCTTCTTCTTCTCTGCTGACGAAGTTGTTTAAACGAAACGTTGCAAAATATACTAAGTTTTTACTGTCATTTCTTTATCCATCTGTTTTATATTAATTATATATATATATATAATATATTATATATATATATTATTATATATATATATATATATATATATATATATATATATATTATATTATATATATAATATATATATATATATATATATATATATAAATATAATATATATTTTATATATATATATATATAATATATATATATATATATATTATTATATATATATATAATATATATATATTTATATATATATATATATATATATATATATATATATATATATATATATATATATTATATATATATATATAATATATATATATAACTTTTTTTTTAAGATAGTAACCCTATCTAAAAAGCATTTATTTATCACATGCCCCATTTAAAATATTACATGTGTTATTAGATAAACACTTCTAAAAGGACGTGAATTTTAAATATTGACTTTTTAAATATATAGTCATGCAAAAAAAAATATATTATATATAACTTTATTAACATGATAACGGCAGGAGATTTAAATTGGTCATTATTATAGATAGAAAATATTTGGATGAATTAGTAGTGTCAAAAGTAAATTTCTAAATAAAAGAAAGCAGCGCATTCTCGTTTTTAGCGTAGTGAAACTACCAAATTACATGCCAACACCCCTGTTAACATAATTTTGTCCGAAATAATAAATCCCAGCACTATCTTTCTTTATGTATGTATTCTTTGGTAGGTGGTTGGTATCAAATCACTTTTTTGGTGAGCATGTGGGTTCCCTCTCTATGCTACGACACACATGTTAGTTAGCTTTTACTGCGCTTTGGGACGATGTTTAAATCCAGCACTTGAGTTTAAGTAAGACTTAGTTCTGTTAATAACATAGGAAAAAGAATAACTTAACCTAAAGTAAAGTCATGCCTCAAGTCTATAAATGAAACTAAATGAATTTATTTGTTTCAGATTGAAAGTATTAGATTATGTATTGAAACGTGGTCTCCTACTGTTTGTTATTTACTACGCCTTCACTAAATACTCACATCTTCCTCATGCCACTTATCAATTCCTCATTAATTTTAATTAATATTTTAAAAATTATTTTTTATCAATGTTACTAACTAACAAATAAATGTTTGACTTATTATAAACTTACCTTATATTCTAATTTTACAAATATAGTTATGTTTATCAAATTTATATGGTATTTTTATTACTAAACCCGCAAGAACCTGTGGATACAGAGATACAGGAGGCAGTTGCAAAGTGTTGCGGGACAAAATCGTGTGATACATCCCAATGTTGAAATGTTACTCAAATGGATAGTGGATGAGACGCGATACTTCAATCATAAAACTGACCCCACAGAAAGTCATTATTATTTTATTTATTAGATTTTGTTTACTTATATTCACAAATTTATTTATTTTAAAATATAAACGTCTCACTTATTGTTATTATCTAATTTCCTTTAGATAATAATAAGAAATCGTCGACATTAATCATTACTTTATAGAGCGCTACTACATTATTGGGCCGCGATACTTCATTCATAAAACCAACTGCACAGATTTTATTATTAATTTAATTATTATATTTATTTACTTATAATCATGGGCGTAGCCTAGGGGGGGGGGGTGAATAGGGGGCTATCTGAGCAGGGTTGTTGCAAAAATTATATCAACTATGGTTCAGGCAAGGAAAATCATTTTTTATAATAATTTATAAAATTAATTTAAATTTAATTGTATACAAATAATTAATAAATTTTATAATAATTTAGAGCTTAAAGTAACTTTAATTTAAGTTAGTTAAGTGAATTGATTTTACTTTAATTTAAAGACCATTAATAAATCTATTTTAATAAGATTTATTTATTTATTTATAATTTTATTTATATTGTATTTATTACTTATTTATATTTTCTATTCATTTAATTTTATATCAGTTTATAAATTATCCCAACTAAAACACATGCGTGTAAAAAAGAGCCAAGTTTAGCTTAAAAAGTTGTGAGATCATTGAATAAGCCAAGCACTGCCGTGCCCCCAGATTACTATTTTATTACTTGCTTTCATATTTATGTATTTTTTTTATTATTTTGTAAAATTAAGTTCTGCTGTAAATGTACATCATCTTTGTGAAGTATTATTTAAAATTAAAAAATCAAGTGTAAAATTATCATTTTTTTATGATCAAAGAAATCATAATCTATGTGTGTTTTGTTATCAACAATCATTAAGATAATCATGATCATTAAATAATCACCTCCATTATGATAATTTCGTGATAACAATTTCATTGAGATTTTTTTTCAAAATAAATGTAAAGTTTGTAGTCCACGTTATTTTATTTATAAAATTTGTTTATTCATTTATTACTTTATGAGGTATATTTTAGTGATTACATGAATTTATTTATAAATTTTACATATTTAATGTAAAATTGATTACTTTTAATTGATTTTGTTAATATAGTTTATTTATTGCAAGTGACTGTCGAAGAAATGGAACATTATTTTTAAAATATATACTTTGAAATTGTTAAAGAACTTACGAAATTATAAAACTTAGAAAATATTTTTTTTGCCCAGATTACCCGCTTTGACATCTAGGTTCTTAGCAGTAACCATTCCATCCACCCGCGGTCTCTTACATCGGGTATTCCCCCCAACTAACCCTGTTGGAGGTATCTCCTGTGTTTCCAAACTTGAAAATATCTATGTGTAGGTGTAATTTTGAATTATAGTTTCTCGGAAAATCCTAATTTAAACCTACAAGTTACCCGTAGTATTACTTAGTGAATTATAAGACCGCGCCGCTAAGCATATAATGTTAGAAAAGCAAATTATTATTATGTTTCTATGGTAACATATTTATTATTATTTGTACTATTTATGTCAAATTAAATTCATTTTCCTTATTTGTAACTCGATTAAGTGTGTTATTATTTCATAGTTAATATTAAGTAAGATTAATATTCTAACATATAATACAGCTTAGCGGCGCGGTCTTTTATATATTTTTAATCAATTTATACTTGCTTTATTTTCTATTATACCCTTTACGTGTGTTTTTTCTTGTCCTGTCAGAATAATTGTCTCATTATGTATTTTGTGTTTCTATTTAATTCTCTGGAACATGTATTTTTGAGTGACCCCGTGTACTTTACATGTTCTGCAGCGTTTACTTGTAAAATTATATCCATTCACTTCATAATCGAAGGGTATGTAATCCATCACTCCGACACCCCAGGTACAACAGATGTTGGGGCCTACACTCTGTTGTACTGACCATAACAATAAAGGGTCATGGACGTGATCAGTCGCTTGGATTCTGCACACTGATCAGGAACGTAGTAGAAAGCGACCTTGAAAAGCGAATTCAGGACTGGATGATGAACATCAGACACTTTGTCTCCGCAATCTGATGTTTCAGGTCGAGTAGATATAAATCAACGGAAAGAAAGGATAGTTGTTGTTGATTCAGTGGAAATATTAAGAGGTGTGTCGGTAAAACGTAGATAATAAATAAATAAATAGGACAAAACGAGAAACAGAACTTAACCTAGTATCACAGTGTAGGAGGTGCCACACAGGTTTTTAACAAATAGCCGCTGTGTGGCGAAGCATACTTAACTAAGGCTAAGATGAAACTTACGAACTACACTTACTAACTAGGGACTAGAAAATATCACAAGACTTAGAAACTAGTATCATAGTATTATATTGCCACATACGGGTTGAACAAATGGTCCCTATGTGGCGGAGCGTACTTAACCTAAAAGAACTAAAGGGAAAGTGAAAACTATATACAATACTTACTAGCTAGAAAAAAAGGGCAAACGAAAGACTAAAACTTAAACCTAGTATATTATAATAATTATTATAATAGCAATTACTTTGGTTATTTTATTTAAATTTTTCACCTACTCCCAAATATTTATTAAAATAAATTTTCTAACACTTACATTTTCATTGATAAAATATCTGGAATCATTGTATTCTTCAAACGCCAAAGAAAATACATTTACGTCCAAAATTTCTTCTTCTGTTCTGTGCTTGATAAAAATTTATTTTTCATGTTTTTGATGAGCGATATAAAACCCGACATTACGTTTTAATTACTTTAACTTTTTAAACTTATTTGACATTTTTTATACTAAGTTTCACCATTAATTAAAAAATAAATTAAATTAATACAACAAACAATTAACGAAAAGAAAACGTTTCGGAGAGTGGCTTCCGAACATGATGTTTAAAACTTTATAAAATTCATTAATGATTGGTAATTTTAATTTTAATTTAAGTATTAATGAATTTAATTTTCAAGAAAACCAATATTCATTTAAACAATTACTAATTATATTTAGAATAACTTTAAAAGAATTATTTAATAAAAGCATGATTTTAATTCAAAAGTAAATAATTTTTATATCAAATTAAATGGTTTTATAAAATAATATTTTCCAAAAAGTGTTGGGAACTTTATTTCCATATTTTAAATTAAAAAATTCAATAAATCCAAAATTAAGTCTCTACTTAATGGAATGAAATGAGGTAAAATTTAATAAGTTCATTTAAAAAAAAATTATTACCTGAAAAAAAAGAATTTAAAAGTTAAATATATGTGGTAGAATTATTTCAACGAATTTGATAAAACACTATGTATTTTTACATTCCCTATTTGTACCGTAGGTATATAGGAAAAATATTGTGTTTGCGAAAAATCCGAGAGCGGGATGTCACCGGAATTATCCATTACAATTGTTTTTAAGGCCTCCTAAGTGGTTTTTACAAAGTTGTCAACATTTTACAATGTGTGTCTGTTATCATCGTAGCTCCTTGTGTATTTGTGCTAGAGAGTTGAAACTTTGTGCAAAAATTAGTCTACTGTTATAGTTGGGCTATTTGTACAATATGTTTTTATAACCTCATAAACCCGCTATAATGACGCAAATTTCGGAAAATCATAAAACGCGAATAAATGTTGCTATCAGATTGAGATTCAGCACGCATGTAGCTATATATAAGACTAACATATGTGCCAAGTTACATCTTATTGCCAGCATTAATTAAACTTTGATAAAATTACTTGTATACGTCTTTTAAAAAGAATAAAAAATCGGAAAATAATCCAATTGTGTTGAAATTGGGTACAAGTATTTATCACCACCATGCACTGGTGGGCTAGGACTGAAGCCTTTGTACTGGTGGGCTAGGACTGAAGACCTTGTACTGGTGGGCTAGGACTGAAGGCCTTGTACTGCTGGGCTAGGACTAAAGGCCTTGTACTGTTGGGCTAGGACTGAAGGCCTTGTACTGCTGGGCTAGGACTGAAGGCCCGTCTACAATCTTAAGTTAAGTTAGGAAGAATTGAAGAAGTGAAGAATT
>JACMZG010001913.1:25711890-25969390 GCA_018340805.1 Microvelia longipes
AGAAATGATATTTATTAGGTTTCTAAGAAAGTAAGAGTTTAAGAGTGTTTTAGATTGTTTATTGCTAGGTTACTTTTTAATTGAAAAGAAGAATGAACTTAACTTTAAATTGGTATGTGTATTGTACTTTCCCTATAGCTTCATGGCGTCCGCATGTGATTAAATGCGAATTACATTGGATCCATCAGCCTTTCTAACCAGCACTTTGTTATTGTTGTACCAAACGTACTTGTATCCTTTTTCTTTGGCAGCGGCTTTTACGGATGTCAGTAAATCTCTGTTTCGCTGAGTCAAATGTTCAGAGAAGAACATTCGTCCTTCCCTAAAAGTCGCGCTAATCATTTGGGCGTACAATCAATAACAAACTAATAATTTGATAATAGTACTATCAATAAGGGCTATTAGAAAAACAATAACTATCACTCTCAGCGTGGTCTGTACCGAGTCATGAGACAAACTGATTATTTTAATCTAAATTTGTTTTGTTTAATAATTTTGGACAACACTGTAAGGAAAGATAAGTGTTTGACGTATTATTATTCTAGTTCTTAGATTCGTCTCAAGATTTAATTGTTTAGAAGGTAGACTATTCTTTACGGGTTCTGACGGGTTTTTACGTATTCTTGTTCGATTATTGTTTGCGAAAACAGGACAATATATGTAGCAGTTGTTCCTCCTTCGTATCAGTATGTAAACCAATAAAACTCTGTTAAAGTTAAAGCTGTCTGACTTTAAATTTGTGCTGCTAGAATAAATTCCGGAACCATTGTTGCGCGATTGCCGGCACATAGCCATCAAGTATTTTTCTTATGTAATTTAATTAGATGGTAATATTGTCACCTTTGGTGGGGTCTTAAAGCTGACACAAATATCGTAGCATTGCAGACATAGTCACAAGGTACATAATCTAATTTCACATTTGGAGTCACGTAATTTGCTCGCACGATTCCTGTTAAATAGCCTAGTACCAATCCACTCGTGCCACTTGCATTGACGCAAAACCCTGTAAATGGCTCGAACATAGTTGCTGTTACTGCAACAAACGGGTTAATCAGAGTGATCTTATAAAGTGCATTTAAAAATTACAAAGACAATAGTAATAACTAAATTCGCCCACGAGGGCCCGCAATCCAGGTGATTTTCTTCGAATAAGTGCTTCTTTGCTTTTCCCTCTATTTCTTGCTAAACTTTTGGTTCATGCTTCAAAATATTAGCAGCAGCTTCTTGCCGCTCAATTTTTTCAGTTTTTGTTATAAAGGAAACAAAAATGTAACTTATTTCAACATGTTTTAGCTCAATTCCTTTAAAAAAGTTGATTAATACATTGAGCTGTATTTCTTTTAACTTATTTTTAATGTTGTTATTAAAAAAAATGTTATTAATATGGCGATGTTTCGGCCAATCATGCATGAAAAGAAATATATTTAAATAACAAAAATACAACCAAGAATATATTTAAAGAATTAGAACTACTCAACCAAGTAAAATATATCTAAAAACACAATAGTTATTTGTCGTTGAGGCCCCGGGCCGAAGGCCCGTATTTAACTTTTATTATGGTTATCTTTTTTCCTTTGATATTATACCTTTCATTTTTTAACTTTACTTTCTTTAATTTAATATTTTTTATGTTTAAAATGTTGTTTTTTGGTATTTTATAGTTATTTATTATATTTATTATTGTTATTTATTCCTTTCTTAAGTGGTTATTATTTTCCTTTGTTGTATAATCCTTTGTGTTTGGTATTTACTTTTTATTATACCCCCTGATTTTTCTTTTTTTATGCTTAACCTGCATTACATATATGTTTTGCTATTTGTAATTGTACTTGTTTTTCCCCCTTTCTTTTTATTTTTATATTAATTTACTTTAATTTGTATTGCTAGTTATGGATTATTATCTCTGTTATCATTTTCCCTCTCCTTTTTGTTATTTTAATTTTTTCTAACCTTTTATTACTCATAATTATTTTTATTTATATACAGTAATTCCTTATTTTTTTTTATTCTTCTTCCCTTTTTTATATATATTTAATATAATTACGGTTACTTATATTATCCCCCCTTCTTTTTTATTATTTTTATCAATTCAATTACTAATTTATTATTTAATATTGTTTTTACAATAACTTAATTATTTCATTTATTTATTTATTTCTATTGGCTTAATTTAATTTAAGTACACTTTTTACTTATTTTATTTGCTAATCTTTGAATTTTCCTTCCTTTTTTGCCCCTCTCTCTCCTTTCTTATTTATCTTTATCTATTGTTTTATTTTTTGTATGCTAGTTTTTTAACATGCCTTAATTAACTTATAGGATAAAACCCTATATTTGCAACAGGGTGGATTTTGCTTTTTCTTTTTAAGGTAACTATTGTGTTTTTAGATAGCTTGGCCGAAACGTCGCCACAATAATTAATTTTTTTATTATCCTGCTCTTGGACTATCAACTTTAAAAGTTTGAAAAAATAGAATAAGAAGTAACAATGCTTTGCTAATATGAGCATGATATGAAGCATGAAGCAAAACTTACGCGAGAAATCAATTGCAGAGCGAAGAAACACGCACACAAAAGAAATTTTCTTGATTTGCGAACCTCCAGTCTTTTGGCGCTACTTTGGTTAGTCAATGGTTAAAGAGTGCCATAAGTAGTAAAGGGGTGTTATAAGAGGACCCCCGAATCTAAGTTACCCTACAAAAATCTAGATCATTTAGTTAATTGAATGATAAATTATGTTGCTCAATTTAGTAATAAGTAAAAGTTCTTTCAAAAGAAGACAAACAGGGTCTTAGGAAAGAGTCTTCCCCTGCTTAGCAACATGCATGACCTAAAGCAGTGCTTAAGAAAAACACTTCTTCATAATACAGATAATTTTTCTTCGGCTTGCTTCGCCCGCATTCTGGATTGTTTAATATTGTTTGTCACAATAATTACATTAAAATTTAAAGGGAAAGCTCTTTATGGTTTTGCTAAACACGCAATCGAGAGCCCCTCATGAAAAATATGTACTACATTAATGAAGAATAGGATTTTCTGAGAGAAGGATTTTGCTACTTAAAAATCTGATAGGGGGCAATGAGTGAAAAAAAAGGTGGAAAACCACTGCACTAAGGGAGTAAAGAATGCTATTATTTCCCTGAGAAGTTCGATGGTTCCTAAGGCGAAACACGAGAAAACCAAAGTATTTAACTCCTGAGACGAATCTGAGGCCTTGCCTCGGAAGGTTACTCTCAAGGTACACACGAGATTTTATCTCTAGATGTTGACGTCATTTAATTATTGTTCTTAATTTTAATACGTTTTTAGTTATTTATTTATTTCTTTTTTTGGCGGACCCGCAATTTTATTCTGAGACCGAGTGTAGCGAGACTGAAGTATTACCACTTTAAGGGTGCATTGACGCTTTGTTTTTCGTATTCCCTAAAAATATTCCGTCTCTACTTGACTTACAAAGACTCGAAATTTTCTACAGGCTTAAAATATTTAGTTGAATTGTTTCTTCCAAATTTTTAATATCATGCTTCGAAACCTATTTTTGTTCTTCTTTAAATAAAATTTATTCTTGAGGGATTCATTCTACAGGTTTAAATATTACGGGCACGAAATTTGGTGGGATTCCGAGGAAAATACTGATCGTAGTTTGAGGAATGAAATTTATTCCTTTGTGCCTATGGACATAGCCCAAAGGCTATGTCTACTTTCATAGCCCAAAGGTTCTTTGAACAAAACCAAAGACCATTCAGCTACGGCAAAGATTTGTCCAAAGCTGACAAATTGGGACTAGAAGTAAAATAATTAATCATAGAAATCCTCTAATCAGATCCCCCGGTGTCAATTTAAGTCAATCAATCAATAGTTCCCTCAACTCATTTCGTTTGATTTCCTTTATAAAGCTTCCATGACTTGCTACTGAAAACATGGTTTACACACTACTAGTCTGTCTTTATATCAGTCATGATACCGCAGAAAAACATATTATGATTTGCATTCCTACTAACATATAGTTCAAATTATTAAGTTATTAATAAGGTTTTGTTTTTTAAAATATGTCAAGGTATTATTACCAACTGAAGGCCTCAAAATAACAATAGGGAGTCTGTCAGCATGCTCATACACCATATGTTCACTCATATGTTTAGTGAAGGTATAAGTATTTGGCATTTTATGTTTTAACCTGCAACAATAAATGCATTAATTTTTGCTGGTATCTTTAGAATTTGTGATATCTATTTTTTATGTTTATTCATCTCTAATTTAATTTATTTTTCATGTTCTAACCCTATTTTAAAGGATCAACCTTAAAGACATTTATTATTAAATAAACACAAACTTATCATTTCCCTTTAATCTCTTCTCAATCAGTTTATTTCTCAACTTCCATCATCCGAAGAACTTCTATTCTATTCCCTTTGAAAATACATGGAAATGGCCAAGCAAGGAAAAGTGTTACAGTAGTAATCGTTTCTGCAAAAAATTACAGCTTTATAAGAGTGCTTACTTGTCCGCTAGAATGTTTATTGTGGCCGGTTGAATTTTGTCCCTAATTTTAATTGCTATATTCCAGTCATATAAGGGTTCGTATACTTTTTCTTCTATCACCTCCGATACTTTGTGGCTGTTGCAGTAAGCAGTTGAAAAATGACTCAGAACCTGTAATTGAACATTAAGTACATTTTCAAAATGACCTGGAAGTCCAGTATACAAATAGTTTTGGCGAGTAGATTCGGCAGCCGGTTGAATGCGAGTTTCCTTGCTTTGCTCGTGCAAAAGTTTCGTGCTCACGTGTTCCTCTATGAAAAAGTGGTTACTTATTTTTCGACTTTTTAAAGGAAACGTGCATATTTATCTCCTAGATGGATTATATATAAATATGTTTATTACATCAGAATCAGTACGGCTCAACATAATTCGCTCTCATTTAGATCCTTTTTATTTGATAATTTTTTGAATGCCTTAGTGCATTTCCTATAATAAATCTGGAATAATTGAGTAACGAGTAGTAATGGTTTTGAAGTAAGAAAGGAATGTTTGAGCAATTTCAAAGGTAATTTGCCCTACTTTCGGACCTTCGCAGGTTTTACTATTATTTACCAGCGGATTTGCCAACATTTTAGTCACTTTGACTGGCCACATTGACTATAAAAAGTTTGCATTACCTTAGCTTCATACCCATGTATCAAACGAATTTTTATCACCTCCGTTCACAGGCCTGATCCACTATAGCCCCTTCGAAGCAATATAGACGTATATTGCTATATTATTCAATAATATTTATGTATAGCGTTGACCAATTATCCACCCACTGTATAGTAAAAGAAAACTTTTTTGTAATGACGTTAATAATTAACTTATTCGCCAAAAACGCCATTTAGAATGGTCCGATTGAGCTGAAACTGGTTCCAATCGTTTTAGAATGCCTTCGACCATTTAAAACTTTTTGAGGTCCTTCTGCTTAGCGAACCTGCTTAGCCATGGTTCCTTAGGAGGTATTTTCGTCTTTTCTGTCTGGGACAGTAGGCTAATGTGAGGGGAACAAAAGGGATCTTTCATCAATAAAATAAATAAATAAAATAAAACTACTATTTTTACCAATAAGTGTACAAAAATATACTGTAGCTTGAGGTCAAATATATTTCAATAAAATATATCAAATAATTACAATACACTCAAAAATGCATGTCATAATTATTTATTTAATTATAAACTCTGATAAATAGTAAATAGGTTTTTTTGATGCGCAATTCTTTACATTTTGATTTAAAACATTTTGTTTCACCAATCATGTGGTAAAGAGTTGTACAATACTACCCCTGAGTAATCTGAATAAATTTAAATTTTGTAGTTTTATGTTGGTTTATTCTTAATAAATTTGTATATCTAGTATAAGCGCCACTATAGCTTATCTCCATATTTTGTATATTTGCCAAATTTGTTTCTTTACTTGAACTAGCTGATTTTATATATATTAGGCTGGTATTGTTAAAACTTTAAATTTCCTAAATAATGTCTTGTAGAATTTCCTAGGTGATATATTGCCTATGCATCTAAGTATTATCTAGGCATTAAAGTGTCACAGCTGCCAAGCTGTGTCAATTTTTATTACTTGTTAGTTTTGATGTTTTTTGCACTAAATTTAATATGACAGACTTTGTCATTATTTTCATAGAAATCCAAATTTGTTTTTAATTGAGTTTTGTCAAAATTAAGTTCAGTACCAAATTTCTTAAACGGATATTAGAGTAAAGGTCAGGGTGGTTAGAACTAAGGTTTATAATAAGGTTAAGTTTATAACAGTTGTTTATCAAACCAAATAAAACGCTCTTCCGTAAAGAATTTTGTTCTTAATTTGTATCAGACTGCTGATACAAATTATTATCTTTAATGCTTTTTCTTATTAAATAATCTTTAATGAATTAAAGATTTACGCGCACAAGGAGCATTGCCACAGAGCTCAACTTGACTTGACTTGACTTGGATTTGTTTAGGATGTTTTTAGGATGTTTAGCACATCCTTTTGAAAACTGCAAACATTTTTTAAGGCATCTATTTCTTTGCTCAATGATGTAATTATTTCCTACATTACGTTTATCAGAAGTGTTATTTCATTTACCACGCCGTAAAAGTTAGCAACATTTTTTACCACGCTCTCTACAATATCTTCTATACCAGAATACCTCGCAAGTGAGTTAAGATTGTTTAAAATTTCGGCAGCCACCTCCTCCGCTTGGTCATTATTTAAGGTTTGTTCTCCCAAAGATGGAGGAGCTTCCTTAATTTGGGAATTCCTACTGCTCTTACTCTCACTTTTGGGGTCCTTACCGGAGATATTGTGTATTTCCTTTTTCCTTAGTGAATATTCATGGTGTTTGGGAGGTCTTCCTTGATCTTGGTTCATTTTAGATAGTGGATGATTTGATGAAAGTTTTAATTCTACCCAGCCTCCATCATTTGCTTATCCAATGTGCTCATTTTATTTATTTGTTTCTTTATTTAGAAAGTCAGAATGTTAAAATTAATATATTGAATATTTTAATAGTCAAGAAATTAAAGAGAAAAACCAAATTTTTTATTTCCAATATTTAATTTGTTAAAATTTATATTCCAATAATGAAAACATATAGGTAGTTACAAACAATTAATTAATTTGCATAAAATTGAATAAAGAATTTTTCACAGTCAGCACTATTGTAACAATTGAAACACTACACTACACTACTCTACTCTATTGTCATAATTTCACTAAAACTAATTACTATGATGATTACTCTAGGGCTACTTGACTGAGACTATGTACTACCTTCCTACCATTAAGCAACACTGAACCTAACAGATATCTTTGAGGTCATAAATGCACTATTATACATACGTATACAGTTTGCGACACTTGCGATATGTATATGTATATATATAAATATATTTATATATTTTTTCGGACATATATGTTTGGTGTTAAGAAGCCAAACTGTATCGGTTCCTCCTCAAAATCCGTCAGCCGAACAACCTCATAACTGCCAATGTCATAATTTAATAATAAAAATTTGCTAAATAGTTAAAATAATAAAACCACAAACTGCTATACGTTCAAGACCTGTGCCAGCAACAGATGTGCTTCTGGTCTTGTTACAATCAAATTAATACTTTAAACTGCTACTAAAATTAAACTTGATGTGAAAACATTAATTTAAATAAATTATATGTTACATACTTGAAGGTGGGGCATACATGATGCTAAGTCCAGAATTTCTTTAGTTCCTTTAATATTAATATCTATAGCAGTTGCCAAAAAATCATTAAAATTAGTAGTAGCCGCACTGTGAACTACAATGTTTACTTCGTTAATAATCTGCAGTCTAAAAATAAATCTAAATTAGTACATAAGCACAATAGTGAACTATCATGTTTACGTCATTAAAAATCATCAGTCAAAAATAAATCTAAATTAGTACATAAGCACAATAGTGTACTATCATGTTTACTTCATTAAAATCTTCAGTCAAAATAAATCTAAATTAGTACATAAGCACAATAGTGTACTTCATTTTACTTCATTAAAAATCTTCAGTCAAACATAAATATAAATTAGTACATAAGCATAACAGTGTACTAATATGTTTATTTTATCATCTTCATTCAAAATATGTCTAAATTAGTACATGAGCTCTACAGTGTACTACTATCTATGTTTACTTCATTAATGATCTTCAGTGAATAAATAAATTTAGGACATAAGCACAACAGTGCACAACTACATTTACTTGTGTCGCAGACCTTTTTTTTTTTTTTTTTTTTTTTTTTTTTATTTATTTAGATAAGTACGACTACAAAAAAAATTGTTATTAGTACTTCAGTTATAAGTTATTTTATCGTGGGATAATTAGAAGGAGAAAATATCCATTGATATCACTCCATAGCGTTTAGTTTTAAAGATCATTGAAAAAGACTAAATTTGAAAAAAAAACCAAGAGAAATTAAATTAACTTTAACATGATAATTGCATTTAAACTAAGAGGTCTCTCGGCCACTGTCTCTTCAGCCGCCTAGGAGGATTGTCTGGAATGGTTGGAGAGGAAAGAGCCTGAACAAAAGGATTATAGTGATCAGATAAGGATTGATGAAAGGATTGTGTCGCAGACCTGCGGTTTATTTATTTAATATTTTAATTTATGTCAAATTAGACATAAACCAAATCACCTTACTTATCTTAAGTAAGGTGATACTTCTTAACCTTGGAGAGAAACCCCGTCTTATCTTGACTTAATTATAATAAGGATAAAGAAACTAGTATCACAGGCTGAAATGGAGTAAGTCTGTGACATGGTAGCATTGAGTGTTAGAACGTTGAACAAAGAAGGACAACAAGTAATCAAGAATAATCTAAACGAGAACTTATAAAGTGAGATATTTCAGCACCAATTATATTTAGGAATTATAGAAAGAGAAGAGACACAAACGAATTTGGGCGAAGTAATACATTATTTACCTCATCATTCCGTATTTACGCTCCAAAAAGCAACAACAAAAACGAGAATAGTCAATGACGGGTCCGCATGTACCGGAAAAAACAAAAAAGGTTTAAACCAATGTTTGCTTAGAGGGCTAGTACTTATGGAAGACTTGGTAGGGATATTGCTGCGAGTTCGGTGCTATGAAATCATTGTTACAGCTGACGTAGAAAAGGCATTTATGATGATAAGATTAAACGAAGATAGCAGAGATGTGACTAGATTTCTTTGGTTAAAAGATTCTCTCAAAGAGGCAAATGCAGATAGAATACAGGTTTTGTCGAGTTTTATTTGGATTAATATCTAGTTTTCATATTGAACGCAGTAATAAAATATCATCTTAACAAACCTTCTTGTCAATATGCTCAAAAAACAGCAAGAAATTTGTATGTAGACAATGTAATTGTGGGGTTACAGAAAAATGATGATTTGTCATTTTATACAGAAATGAAAGAGGAATTTAAAAGAGCCGCGATGAATTTAAGGGAGTGGAACACAAACTATAAACAGTTTTTGGAATCAATACATGAAGAAGATAGGGATAAAAATGTACAAATAACCATTTTAGGAATACCGTGGAATACGAAAGAGGATACGTTAAGCATTAAACTGAAAATAGAAAATACTTCTAAATAATGTCTAAAAACCCCTTACTGATATTTGTAGAAAAAATAACCCAAGAGATTAATTCAATAAAAAACAAAGAATGAAGATTTGTACCCGGTCAAATGAATCCAGCAGATATTGCAAGTGGAGGGGGTAAAATCTTTGAATTTACCCTGGTTTACGGGCATATTTCTGATAAATGGTTGCGGGACCATCATGGATATTATCAGTTTAGTTATGGCCAGAAATAATTGAAGTCAGTAATACCAGAGAAGAAAATCTAGAAAAAGAAAAGGCAATTATGTTAGCAGTAGAAGAACCAGAAACGCCATTTGGAATTGACATCGAAAATTATTATTGATTGAACATGTTATTAGCAGTTACAGCCTGGTGTCAACGAGCCATAAGTTCATTTAAACATATTAACAATATTATTAGTAAGTAATTAAATAGGATAGAAATAGAACAAGCAAAAATATTATGGATTAAATCGGTTCAAGATACGTATTTTCAAAATGTAATTTTAGATCTAGAAAACAATAAAAACAATAACAGACTAACAAGACAGTTTGGAATTTTTAGAGACGACGAAAACTTATTACGGTGTAGAGGGAGATTTGAATTTTCAGAATTAGAAATTGAAGAAAAATTTCCTATCTTTGAATTGATTATAAAATCTGTACATCAGAAACTAAATCAAGTAGGGACTTCGAACACGTTGGCCGAGTTAAGAAAAACGTTTTGGGTGCCAAAAGGCAGGGCAAAAGTAAGACAAATCCTCAACACATGCCATATTTGTTGTAAATTTGAGGGAAATGCATTTCCTTATCCAAAGGTCCCTCCGTTACCGGAGGGTAATTCATTCAGGTAATTCGAGTGACGAGAGAAGGAGGATTAAAGCGAGTTGGGATAGAAAAAAGTTTGGGTATGTTTCATAACCTGTCTAGTTACTCGCGGGGTTCACATGGAATTGGTTTCAAAATTATAGGCAGAAGAGTTTGTATTAAGTTTCAGACGATTTATTTCTCGCAAGGGCATTCCAATCTTTATAGTTTTTGATAACGCTACGCAATTTAAAACAGTTAAGGTTGTTTTTAATTGCCGTAAAGGGCTGCAGCAAAGGATTAACCGTAAAATAATACAAATATTTAGGTTTATCTTTGTGTTAAGCTACAGTCCAGGTGCCTGTTAGACATAAAACGTCGTACCTACACATGAACTCTCTTATTATTTCTTGAATTTTCAAAACGATTTCAAGCCTTGCATGTTCCAAAAAAGAACATTTAGCTTTCTTTGAGGTGACGAGGACTGAAATTATTTTTAATTTTCTTCATGTATACAGTAGGTATAATGAAAAGTATTGTATTTGCAAAAACTCTGAAACCGGATTACACCGGAATAATTCGCTTCAGATGTTTTCAAGACCTCCTGAGTAGTTTTTACAAATTTGTAAAAATCAGTCGATAGGTGTAGTTGTGCTGTTCGGAAAATATTTTTTATGAAGCCATTAACCCTCAAAAATACTTAGCGCACAGGAGTGTGAGAGCTTTGCAGTAGCGCAGCTATTCTTTACAGTAGTACAGCATAGCTATAATGCGTTATTGAAGCTATGGCAATAATAAACTGATTTAAATTTAGCTTGACAATGATGTCACAATTTTCTTTTAATATGTACAGTTACCTATCTTCCTGAGATAGCCCAAGTTGCGGCAAGGTAATATCTCCATCAATAGGTTTCAATTTGTTCCTGAAACTGTCGTCTCTTTCCCTTAACCTTGAGAAACACTGTAATAATAAAAAAAAAAAGATTAACTACTCAGCTATTAGTAGCGTCAGCCACTGCTTATGGCAGACATTATAGACAACAAGTTCATAGATGGTTGCTTTAAGTCGAATACATTTTTTAAAATTAAACACCACATAAAGGATAGATAATATTAAAATAAACAGTACGGACCATTGTGTTTGGCTATAGCGCTAGCTTTATCTAAATGTCGGGTAGAGAGGAGCCCGGATTATGATAAAATAGAAGGGGCGCACTTTCTCCTCTCATTAATATTGTCATTTCCCGTGCCATTTTCCCAACCATTTTCTTTCTTTTATTAACAAACAATTTTTCAATAAACCAAACATTGTTTTGGGCTTGACAGAAATTTTTACGGACCATCAAAATGATTTACAGCCCTTAAATGCTGGTAAAACTTACTGTTTGATTCAGGAGTATGATCCCTACCTTTTGTACTTATACTTATTTCTGTCTGACATAAGTATATTGAACTTTGCATAAGTGCATTAAAATTTGCAAATAACACAGTTAATTGTCATGCTTTTAATTTATCATGTTTTTTGCTGATTGACTAAAACAGCAAATACGATTTAATGCTATCAATGAATAAATTTTTACTTACATCGCCTGATAATATGTTATCTAGGCGTTGCTGTGAAGACAATGTTTTCTTACTTCTTATCAGTAAATACAAGCATTTAATATCGGGGTAGAGCCAGAGCAACTTCTCGACCAGAACTTGCGCTAGGAAGCCTGTGAAACCTGTTACGAAAATCGTCTTGCCGGCGTAATACTGAGACAGCCTAGGTACAGGCTCCGTGGGCTCTAGTTCTGGTCTCTCTATTATTCCCTTTTGTACCATTTTACATAACTCCTCTCCCGTCAGAATAAAACTAGAAAAAAATTATAATTATTTTTATATCCCTCAATTCAAAAAATATTTAACGCGGAGAACAAGGTCAAAAGTAAATTCACACATTTTAAAAAATATATTTGACAATGATGGTTATGAGTAATCAATTTACTAATCAAATTTACTAATTTGATTAGTAAATTTACTACTATTTACTTAATTTACTAATTATTTACTATCTGAGGAAGAGCGAAGCGAGCCCGAAGTAGAGAAGACGAACATAGTGATTCCAATGTGGTATGAATAAGTTCTGAGGTACCCGATTTTTCATCTTCTCGTTATAACGATAATTATCAATATTTTATTTCAGTCAACATAAGTTTTTCGCATTAATAGATAAGATCTTGAAGTTATTCCAACTCGGCATATCAATTGACGTCACTTTAAACGTTTTAAAAATCATAAATACATTTTTTTATGATGACAAAGTTTCTTATTGCGTTAAGTTCTTAGAACCCAATTTGAAAGTTTTAAATTGCAAACCTAGTTTAGAATTCCAGCAACATCTACCTCGTCTACACGAGGTGTTGAACGCTGCGTTGAACAACCATAATTGTTTTGGGGTTGAATCCCTCAAACAGTACGGGGTTCAACCCGGAATTCAACACCAATACTGTAATTAAAAGTTATAACCTTTCCTTAGTAGCTATTCCATTGTATCTCTAAGTTTTTTTCTGGTTTTATTTCAGTGTAGCCTGTTTTTAGACATCATTGTATACTTTTACTTAATTAGTATTGGCAGACATTTGTTAATCTCATTTTCGTGAAGTAGAATGGTAAAGAATAAGTAAAACCAAGTAAATAAACCGAAAATTGTCATAAAAATACAAAATAATAACAAAACAACAGTAAAAACTGTAGAGTACATAGACATATTAATACAAAAGGGCCCAGTAGATTAAATTTTTAAAAAATCATAAAGTTACCTCACAACCTTTCCTTATAAAATAATCAAATCGTAGAGGTATATATATATAATCTATGGTAGAGTATATATAAAATAAAACTAATTAGTAATAAAGATGTTTATTAGTAAAATAATTCTGAATAATAACTTAAATCTTAATAAAGATGAGTATTTTCTTAGGGGATATTTCTTTGTAAAGGTTTGCCTTTCTATTGATTTGCAATTATTCGTTTCTGTTTTATATTTTACTTAGTACTTTGAATATTTTTAAAAACAAGAATTATTCTTTCCTCATTTTATTGTGCGTTATTTATAATTATAACTGCTCTAAACAACCAATCCGTGTTTTTATTAAACGAGGCAAATGCGGCACGGGACAACAGTAAAAGAAAATTCACTGCTTTTATGAGAAGGAAAAAAACCAATATCATAAGCGACGTTTATTACTGTGAACCGTGACTTAAACTTTAGCTAAAGAATATACTTATTTTGTCAATTCAACATCTGACGGCATGATGCTGCTAAATCAATATTTTGATTAAATTTCATCAGGAAAAGGTAAATAAATTCATTGAAAAAAGTCAATTGGGTACGGGGTACCTCGGAACCTTTCCTCCTACGCTTATCCTTCCTACTTTGGACAAGCTTCGCTCGTCCTCAGAATGTACAATTCGCTAAATTTATACTACGCTTCGCTCGTCCTCAGATAGTAAATACATCTGTTTTATTCTCAGCGGTCACTTATACAGCACTGACCACGCTCAATGCTGCTTAAATTTTATGATCCAATATAAATCATGGATATACTTGTATAGAAACTACACGCATGATGTCATACAAAAGACAAACCAATGGGCCAAGTTTCATCTTATTATCAGCACCAGTTCAATTTTTATCGATTGATTTGTATTTATTTAAAAAAAGTTACAAATCGAAAATAATCCAATGTAGTTGAAATTTGGTTCAAGTATATATTTTCATATTTATTATAAGTGATTGAACAAAGTTTCGTTTTAAGTAAATTACAAGTTTATCTACGGTCTTTGGTAGATCATCAAAATTAACCAGCATTGAGCGAGGTCAGTGCCTGGATAAATGACCTCTAACGTAGAATAAAACGAATGTATTTACTGCCTGAGGACGAGTGAAGCGAGTTGGTTGATGTGTCACAGATTAAATTTGGTGTCTTATATTCTGAGGGCGAGTGAAGCGAGTCTCAACTAGTGAGGATAAGCGAAGCAAATCCTTTGTAATAAGTAAATGTTTTTAAGTATCCTGTACCCGATTTTTAGATGCATTTAAAAAATATGATTTCGTTGGATATCATCTTGCATTTATGTTAGATTTATACTTGTTAAATTGTTGCAATAAATAGTCGACAACATGGCCTGTTTATTGCAAACTAATTAAATTAGTTTAAATAATTAATAAATAACTTCATCTATCCCCTCTCAGGATTTTAATTGTAGGGCCCACTGAACAATTATCTTGTAAAGAAAATAAAAAAAAAAAATAACACACAACAAAAAGTAAAATGTAAACAATCTTATGTATTACAATATGTCACTTCACTTAGTGTAGATTATACTTATAAAAGTTTTTAACAAAAAGACAAGAAGTAGATAAGTATGAGATTATTTAAAATAAATTAATGGGTTTTAACACCATTTAAAGAAATCATGAAAAAAAATAGTACAAAAAAGTGTAAAAACGAGTGGACTATAGATCTCCTTATGTTAAATATAATAAGAATTTATACTCTTAATCATTAATTTACAATATTTTTTACAAAATAAAACAATAATTACATACCCCAGAAAGTATCGGTAATACTTGTTAGATGGGTACGATCACTATGTTTTCTCATTGTAAATGCACTGACGACCTTATAACGTGTCGAACCAATGCACTAATACTAGCATACATTGTATCTGATTAGTTAGTTTATTGTGTGCAAATGTATTAAAAGCTACATTGATTATGCAAATTGTACGTGTGTACTTCCTGCAAAATAATTGCCAAAATCCCAATAGAAAACAATCGGGTTTGGGGTACTTTTCCTCATCAAATCGGATTCACTACGCTCATCCACAAACTTCGGACTCGCTTCGCTCGTCCTGAGATAGTAAATACATTCGTTTCTTTAGATAAAGCTATTCTTTTAGAAAAGCTCGAGTTGGCTGGTGTGAGGGGTCTAGCTAATGAATGGTTTAGAAGTTACCTCTCTAACCGAGTACAAGCAGTGAAGATTGATAGCGAGCTTAGTGATTGGCTTGAAATGGACTTTGGAGTACCTCAAGGTTGTGTACTTTCATGTACCATGTTCCTTATCTACTGCAATGATTTATGTGATGGTAAACTCTCGGGTAAACTAACTGCTTTCTGCGACGATACCGCTTTAAGTTACTCAGCAGAAAGTTGGGAACAAATAGATGTAATGATTAAAAATGATCTAATCCTTTTACAAAAATGGTTTCAAAAAAATAAATTACACCTAAACATTTCTAAAACTAAAATAATAAACTTCTCAATCAGTACTAGTAAAAAAAATTCAGCCAATCACTCAGCCCCTCTCAAGTTTCATAAAAGTGATTGTAGAGTGAGGGTTTAGATTGTAGCTGTGATGAGTATGTTACAAGAACAAATGAACATAAATATTTAGGGGTTATACTCGACAAAAGTCTGAGTTGGAAACCTCATATAGAAAATCTACTAAAGTCCTGTAGATCAATAATTAGAAAAATGTATAACTTGAAACATATTCTCAAACACCGATGCACTTAAAACTATTTATTACTCCTTTTTCACAGCAAATTACAATATGGGATACAACTTTGGGGTAGTGCTTATAAAAGTAGTTACCTATCTATTTTGACTGCTCAAAAACATGCTATCAGACTCATCACTAACAGTAAAAGACGACAATCCTGCTTTCCTCTTTTCCAAAAATTAAAGATTCTTCCGTTAAAAATCTATTTATTTTTCAGGGTTCTAAGAGAGTTTTTTGACAGAAGCAACTCTTTTGTTAAAATCAAGTATGCCGGTATTAGAACAACTCGTAATGTTACAGCAAACAATTACAAACTCCTAAGATACATAAAACTATATTTCAGAATTGCTTTTTGTACATTGCGCCTAAGCTGTTTAATAAAATACCAAGTTCAGTATTTACAAAAGCCTCCATAAAGTCGAGAAACAAAGCCATTAAAGAGTGGCTTCTGTCAAAGGAAGAATTAGTCCCTGAATTATTGACAATAATTAAATAAATATCTATTAACAATCATCATTATTTTTATTATATCTATTTTTTATATACTTACCTTCAAATCTCTATCTCTTCATATTTAATCTAATATCTATCTTTCTACAAATTATTTATTTGACATTAACCTTTTGTGCACAAGAGAGTAGAGGCAGCTGGGCACATTCCACTCTTCATACATAACATAATCAGATGCCAGTGGCATTCTTGTTAATGCCATTGATGTCCCTTAGTCATATTTTAGATTACAAAAACTTGTACCTAATTAAAATAATTTTATTTTTTATTTTATTTTTTTGTGTACAATAATTTATAAAAAAGGGAAATAAAGATTTATTTATTTATTTATTTATTTCATTCTCAGCAGTCACACATCCGGGCACTGACCACGCTCGATGCTGCTTAACTTTTGTGATTCAAAAAATTCATGGATCTTATTGAAACGAAACTTTGTATTCTTATTTATCACGTAAAGGTTTATACTTGAACTGCATTTCAACTAAATTTGATTATTTTTCGATTTTTTACAATTTTTTAAAAAATGTATACAAGTCATTTGATACAAATTGAACTACTGCTAATAATAAAATGCAACTTTAGCACACATGTTAGTCTTATACATGGCTACATGGTTGCTAATCTTAATCCGATCGCATCATTTTCGGTTTTATAATTTTTTTAAAGTTTTGCTGTCATAATTGTGGTTAAAAAAATATTTTCAGAATAGCACAACAACAGCGGAAGACTAATTTTTGTACAAAGTTTCAACTTTTTAGCATAAATACACTGGGAGCTACTATGATAACAGACACACACATACATACACAGGAGGTCTTAAAAACACCTAAAAAGGAAAGTTCCGGTAACATCCTGGTTTCACATTTTTTTTAAATACAATACTTTTCCCAATACCTACGATATAAATGGGGAGATGTAAAAATAGTTATTTATGCCATAAGGCTGAGAAGTGTGTCTTTATGTCACGGCAATTAGATTTACCGACGAGCGAAGCGAGTCGGGAAAAATTGCCAAGACATAAAGACATTCTCAGCCGGATGGCATACACAATTTTTTTTGAGGTAGCACTCACTAAATAAACTGCGCTATATTCTTAATTGAAAAAAAAAACAAACGTCCAATTAACTCCATATTATCGTCGTCATTAAATTCATCCATAGCTTCACCTTTTTACTCAAAAATGTAAAAGCTTTACAAATAAACACACAAAAATTGTCAATTAGAACACCTTTTAAAAACGAACAAAATTAGTCTACGAACAAAAACAGAAACAAAATGAACGTTTTTAAAGAAATCTCATGAATGTTTTACACTGATTGTTTTTTGAACACGCTACATTACAGTAATGGCGGCAATATATGAATTACTTTTACGTCCTAGGAGTTTTTTTACATTCTTTATTGTCCTCGGAGGTGAAAAGTACTAAATAACCTCCTATAACAATAATGATTGGCTTCTCGTCCTAAAAACGGTCCAATAAAGTGCTCAATTACGTACTACCTCAAAAATTCTGGCGCGGTGGTCCGCATGTCGGGCGAATTTCCTTTGATGCGTGTTTCCGTGCTTTTTATATAAGTTTACAACTACTAAATAAATAATTCCGTCGCGGTGGTCCGCTGTCGGGCGAATTTCATTTAGAATACGTGTTTCCGTGCTAAACAACCATTTTCTTGCTTATGCAAGAACCATGCCCATTGCGTGGTTCTAGAACCTAAGCAGTTACTCAATTGTCAAGCACTGCTCGTAACTCATTTTGTCTGTATTTTCCAAAGGAAATGCGCTAAAACCTTTAAAGATAACTGACTAAGCTTAAAGATAAGTAACTAAGCTTTAAACTAGTGCAAATAATAGAGCGTACTTCTAATTTTAGAGGCATAGTTTTGTGCAACCAACTGGATAGTTATGCGCATTTCCTTTGGAAAATACAGACAAAATGAGTTACGAGCAGTGCTTGACAATTGAGTAACTGCTTAGGTTCTAGAACCACGCAATGGGCATGGTTCTTGCATAAGCAAGAAAATGGTTGTTTAGCACGGAAACACGTATTCTAAATGAAATTCGCCCGACAGCGGACCACCGCGACGGAATTATTTATTTTGTAGTTGTAAACTTATATAAAAAGCACGGAAACACGCATCAAAGGAAATTCGCCCGACATGCGGACCACCGCGCCAGAATTATTTCCTAGTTGTAAACTTATATTAGGTAAAAAAACGATAAAAAATGATCGACCATCCAGGATGTGAACCAAGGTACCCTGAGTTTGAGTGGTTATTGACTCCGGACCACTGGCATTCATCTCAGAGGCCCAAAAAACATTGAAAACGACACCCTACTCGAAATTTAATTTTCAACGACCGTAATTTTGGTTTTCTATCATTTTTGTGGTTTTTTCGACTTTTTGGTAACTTAAAGTGGTCGTATCGACTTCGGACTGGTTTCATTCGATTCCGCGCCCAAAATTACATTGAAAACACCCTACTCGAAATTTATTTTTTATCGACCTAAATTTTGGTTTTCGGAATTTGAATGGTTTTTCGATTTTAGGTCACTTATAGTGGTCGTATCGACTTCGGACCGGTTTCATTCGATTCAGCGTCTCAAAAACATAAATATTGACCTTTTTTGCGGCAAAAAATATTAACCCTGAATTTTGCCGATTTTTTGAAAATTTCGCTGACTCAGCAAACCGGTTAATGACGTCACAAAAACCTGGTTTTCAATAGGGTTCGTGTCCTCCCGAAGGTTGATTTTTGTACCAAGTTTGGTTAAAAATATTAATCCGTTCGAAAGATAGAGTGTTTACAAGAAAGTGTCTAGAAATACATACATATATATATATATATATATATATATATTATATATATAATATAATATATATATATATATATATATATATATATATAAATATATATATATATATATATATATATATATATATATATATATATATATATATAATATATATATAAAGTTTCAAAAAAAGTATTTTTTCGTCATAAGGGACCTCTGAAACGGATTTGTGTCGTGGTCCGAGGTTCGAATTCCGCCATGACGCCTATCCCATTAGGCGAATTTTCAAAGGAAATTCGCTAAAAAAGTATATTATCGTCACTTAATTTCCGCCAGCGTGCTTGATTTGCAAGCATTATAAGAATTTTTTTAGATTATAACAAAATAGTTATTTATGCACTCCATTAAAATTCGAGTGACTGGATGATTCCTAAGGCTTGGTCTCTTGACATAAAAAAAAAAATATAATATAAACTAGGAAACGAAAAAAAAAGAGTTTCTCCACGAAAATAATTGTTTATTGGCAAAACGCTATCAAATTAACATGAGGCCATCCCATCAGTCGAGTATGATCCTACTCGATGGGTCTTACTCGACTTATCGAGCTATTACCATCTCGAAAAAAAATAGTTTTATGAATTTCTAATATACTTGTTATGCTCCATGTGAACGGATAAAGGCGCGGGGGCCTCCCTGTGAAGGACTCGCTCCGCTCGACTGAGGACGAGCGGAGCGAGTCCGAAGTAAGGAGGATAATCCAATTTAATACGGAAAAGTTTTGAGGCACCCTGTACCCGATTTTTTTTATTTACAATCATGAATAGTTAATTTATTTATATAATTAGGTTGACTGACCCCTGTTCGAATGGGAAAACGTTTTAAAATTTTGGTTTTTGTTAATATTAAAAGATAATGGGTTAGTGTGAAACCAGTTACTGATGAGAGATAATTGTTGTTCAACGTAACAACAAAATAACGTAATTGTTGAATTATTACGTTGTTAGTAATTCTGCCCTCCTATCTGTGTCTGACGAGAAAATTTTGTATTTAGAAAATATTTTGTATATTTTTCTACTTTGTATACTTTTTAGTACTTTTACTTTTAAGCACCAACTATGATCTTTTCGCAGATAGTTTGAGAATGTACCCATCTATACCTGATGATATGTCAGCATATTTACTACAATCTAATATCAATATTAGTCTCTTGTGGTCTCGGCTTAATAAAATGCAACTAAATGCCAATAAAACAGTGTTCAAGTCTTATATGAGACCAAAACGTATTATTGACACAAAGTATAATGTTGCAAATGAACCACTCTCATTAGTTGATTATGTTAAAGATCTAGGAGTCACCCTAGATGCAGAGCTCAATTTTGATACGCATATTGGCAATATCGCTACTAAGGCAATGGCAACCTATGTCATGACTTCGTTCATTTTGTAACAAAGAAACTTTAATAAAAATAATAAAAGTTAAACTGCATCGTGCCTGGATAGGTGACCACTGGGAATGAACCGAATGCATTTACTACCTGAAGACGAGCGAAGCGAGTCCAAATACGTGTTGTAATATAAATTAAACGATTTGTATATAAATCGTACAAGGAAGGATAAGCATAGCGAATTCGACGTGATCACGATCATGATTCGACTAGCACCTCAAAGTGTTGAGGTACCCCGTACCCGATTTATTTATTTATACCGTAGGTAAATTAGAAAAGTATTTGTGTCTGCAAAAACATTCGAATCCAGGACGTCACCAAAATTATCGGTTCTAGGTGTTTTAGACCTCGCAAGTGGTTTTTACAAAGTTGTCTGTCTGTATGCGTGTGATTGTGAGTGTGTATAAAAATCAATCTTTTGGTCTAGTTAAATATTTTTACGTCGTCATTTACCAACATAAAGACTCATAAAAAATTTTGAATTGAATTTTGGTATATATACATGTATTATATATATATATATATATATATATATATATATATATATATATATATATATATATATATATATATATATATATATATATCTTTAGGTTTTTGTTGCAATATAAATCAATCAAGCGAGGTCAGTTCTTGGATGGATGATTTCTGAGAATAAAACAAATGTATTACAGTCTGACGTATTGCAGGTTAAATTTTGAGACATGTATTATGTGAGGACGAGCGTAGAGAATAGTGAAAAATGTTCTGAGGCACCCCTATCCCGATTTTTTATATTTAATGAGATATTATTTATTATCATATTTTCTATCTACTAAATTACTGCATTTTTGATAAACATAATGAGCATTACTAGATAATTATATTAATTTAATAAAATGCAATAAATTTTAAAAATTAACTGTTTTAAATTATGGTCATTGATTATAAAGTGACATTAGTAAGTAAATTAAGTATTTACTTAACTTCAGAGTGGGTGAATATGGTATATAAATAGGACGCAGAGAGGATTAAGCATTGCGTAAAAATTATTTACCAGAGTAAGACACATTTACCAGGTGATCCATATTTACATACCAGGTAAGCTATGTTTAATTATAATAAATAGTTTTTTTTTTAAATTTGAATAAGTTTATTTATGTTTTGTCTAATAATAATATTAAATGCAAAGATCAAATTTGCAAGCATTGTTTTATATATATATTTTATATATTCTATTTTTTTATTGAAATATCTTGCTGGTAGATCAAACTTAATTTTTTTGAAAGAGCAAGACACATTTAGATCCATAGTCGTTTAGATTGGCATATCAGGTAAGATTATTTTGTATAATTGTGTCTGGGTCACGCTTAACTTCCACTGTGTTTATGATTAAAGGTTAAGACCTGGGTAAAAAATTTAGGTCTTATGTTAGAGATTTTAAAAAATCAATATAATTAATGATGGGGTACTAGTGAGAAAATAAAAAATCACTATATTTCGTATCTACCGTCAATACATATTCATGATATATTCACAGGAAAACCAAAAAATTAACGACAATACTTACTACGACTAGTTACAGTTAATAACAATAACAAAAATTGACAATTCAAACTATAAGGAAACTTATAGAGGAGAAAAACCAATGAGTGAAGAAAACGAGTTTATGTGTACATGTATATATATATATATATATATATATATATATATATATATATATATATATATATATATATATATATATATATTATATATATATATAATATATATATATATATATATAGGTGGCCCTTAAAAATGAACTTTCTTTTTTCTTCGCTCCCAACCCCTAATTTTGTTCGAATTGTGAAAAAAAAATTCCATAAAAATTTCAGCCCGATCGGGTGATTAACAGGGCCGCCGGCCTTGAAGTTTTAAGGTGTCAAAATTCGTCAAAATTGAGATTTCGTGACAATTTTTTTTCTGTGATTTTTTACATTATGTTCTAGGTAAAACAATACCTAACCCAATAATAAGACACTATGAACTTATCATTATGTCCTGAAATTATCTTAGTTTGTTCTTATTCTGATATTTTAATGGTGGACATATATATTTTTTCTTAAAAATTATCAAAAAACAATTGTTTTTCTCTACACTGCAAAGTATAACTCATATAATATGTTTTTTGTTATCAATTCATTGGTATATTATGTTTTGTATACTGTCTTCTATAATTTAAGACCAATATATGGTTATTTATACCAAAATTAGCAGACCTAATGTGTAACAACAAAACACTGCCATCCTATCTCGCAGTAGGTGAAAGCTAAGTATTGAGTATAATAGTCCAATTCAGTTTCAAGAATTTTCAATTAGTTTTTTGGTTTGAATTTATTTTCAAACAAGCCATTATTGTGACATTTGAAACTTGTGTGTTACCCCCCCCCCCCTTTGCCGACCCCCCCCCCCTAACCTATTATGAAATATAAAATTTTTAAAAATTTTCACAAAAATGAATTGAATAAAGAAAGGCAAGATAGGTTATAACTTTGAATACTTTTTAATACTTGTTTACCAAAATACTTTCAGGTAAAATAACCCTAGTGTCCACTTAAGGATTAAAGATGAGTGAAGGAAAATACCATGCAAGTGATCTAAGCAGGGGTACTATGAATGAATCATTTTAATCCCTTTGACTTACTTAAAAAAAGTTCCAGTCTTGGTTCAGAAAAAACTGTTACCATCAAATCTGTTTAAATTTCTTTTTTAAATCAAGTGTTTGGTTTAAGTTGTTTTGTTAGTTATAAAATTACAAGTGAAAGAATTCTTCGTTCTGACCATCCTTTTTAGTAGGTCCTGTTTCCCACCAGATTACGGGGGGCAAACTTCCTTCTAACAGACAAGTGTGTTGTTTTATAATCTCAAAATAATCAAGTTAGATGTAAAACATAGTGCTGAATTGATGATAAAGGAGGTTAGCATCTTTTGGGAAAAAGCAAGAATCCCTACAAAAAAAAAGACCACTGCAGTGAGATTTTAATCAAATTATAAACGATTGGAGTTGTTTCAGAAAAATTCTTCTAAAACGACTGAGTTTGCTATCAGTAGTAGTTTTGCGTTTACAGACAGGCTGGATGATTTATTTGATATTGTCCATAGTGACGCTGAAAATCAAATAAAAATTCAGGAGGACATAGAGTTTTTGCGGATGCAAAGAATGAAAGGGCGACCTGGTGTTATGCTGGGAGTTGATATTAAGTTACACAGGGCAGAATAGAGAATTGCAGAACGGAAGGAGGAAGAGGTCCGTTGAAAAACTTGATGCATGGAGGATATTGATCGATCTAGTTTGTTTGCGGAATTGCTACCAAGCACCAGCAGCAGTAGTAGCACAGACGACAGTGAGGGAGTTTCAGATGAGCTTGTCTCTGATGCAATTTTTCCTTCATTGTCAGGTTTTAGAGGAACTGTTGATTTTTTTAATGATCGCCTAGCAGCAACGTTAGATAGGTGCAAAGTTAGAGACAGAGATGCTGTTCATATATTAGTTGCCACAGCAGAAGCGTTAGGCCATAATGCAAAGAACTTGGTAATTAACAGAAATTCAATAAGCCATAAACGATCCCAATTTTAGATTTTTAGATACAATGAATTGTTAAAAACCTTTATTATTGATAGAATTCAGTGTGCTGTCGTGCATTGGGATGGGAAGCTTCTTTCTTATATTACAAAAGACAGTAAGATAGAAAGGTTGGCAGTTCTTATTTCATATGGCGGAAAAGACAAGTTGACCATGG
This sequence comes from Microvelia longipes, assembly GCA_018340805.1. Taxonomy (NCBI): domain Eukaryota; kingdom Metazoa; phylum Arthropoda; class Insecta; order Hemiptera; family Veliidae; genus Microvelia; species Microvelia longipes. Next base: position 25,736,387 of record JACMZG010001913.1, read on the forward strand.
AGCTCCGAGCATACCACAGGCTACTAGAGCAGAATAAGCCGCCGCAGTCTATAGATGTCTTGAAGAATGGTGACTTCTTGATTCAGTCCAAGCGATGTGTTTTACACTACGGCATCGAACACCAGTAAGAACAATGGAGCTTGCAGAAATATTGAGAACCTCTTAGAAAAGGATTTTCTATACCTGCCTTGTAGGCACAACGTATTTGAAGTGGTATTAAAGGGTGTATTCAATGAAGTAGTGGGACCGACTTTTGGGTCAGATGTTCCACTGTTTTCTAGGTTCAGAAATTCATGGGGTCAGATAGACTCTAAAATATAGTCTTCTGATCTCAGAAGTTTAATAAGAGATATGCGTGCTTCGTAAAAAGTTTCAAAGAAAAACAATTAAGAGAAGATAACAGGGAGCTAATGGAGCTGGCAGTGATTTTTCTAGGAGAGACCCCGCCTCGAGGAGTGTCATTTAGAAAGCAGTGCTATTAGCCATGCAATATGGATGTCGAAGGCGATCTATTGTTCAAAAATTTATTTATTTAGAAGTGACTTCAAGTTGTCTACCAAAGAAAAATCTTCGATGAGAAAAATTAACATTTTTCTTATTAGAGTGTATTTAAGAGCAGGTGACACAAATGCGAGTAAGGCCCCAATGTCTGACTTGCATTTTATTCAGTCATTAGTCAATTACGAGGCTATAGATTCAAAAATTAGCAATGCTATACTAAAAAAATGTATTAACCATTTGTTAATGATTAATAAAGTCGGTAAGGGAAGAGGAGGGTCAGGCAAAGGGTGGAGGAGGGGGGGGGGGGGGGGGTAACACACAAAATTTCAAATGTCGCAATAATGGCTTGTTTGAAAATAAATTCAAACCAAAAAAACTAATTGAAAATTCTTGAAACTGAATTGGACTATTATACTCATTACTTAGCTTTCACCTACTGCGAGATAGGATGGCAGTGTTTTGTATGTTACACATTAGGTCTGCTAATTTTGGTATAAATAACCATATATTGGTCTTAAATTATAGAAGAAAGTATACAAAAACATAATATACCAATGAATTGATAACAAAAAACATATTATATGAGTTATACTTTGCAGTGTAGAGAAAAACAATTGTTTTTTGATAATTTTTTAAGAAAAAATATATATGTCCACCATTAAATATAAGAGTAAGTACAAACTAAGATAATTTCAGGTCATAATGATAAGTTCATAGTGTCTTATTAGTGGGTTAAGTATTGTTTTTACCTAGAAAATAATGTAAAAAATCACAGAAAAAAAAATTGACACGAAAATCACAATTTTGACGAATTTTGACACCTATAAAACTTCAAAGGCCCGGCGGCACCTGTTAATCACCCCCCGATCGGGCTGAAATTTTTATGGAATTTTTTTTTCATATATTCAAACAAAATTAGGGGTTGGGAGCTCAACATTTCTAACATTTTTTTTTCACCCCTATAGCTAAGGGCCACCCTAATATATATATATATATATATTTCCTCAAATTGTATTTTTTCTTGGTTGGGAACCTCTAAAACGGATTTTGAACACACTCCCGGGCTCCCCCTACCACACGAGCCATTTCAGCGATTTTTTAAAATTCTCTTATTATAATTTAAATAATTTATAAATTAATAATTTTAATTTTTAATTAAAAAATATTTTTTATTAAGAAAACAAATTGATCGGATTTCACTTATCTTTGATTTATTTCTTTTACCGTTACAGAGGCAAGATGATGAAGGCAATTGTTATGGCTGTCTGTTTCGTATTATTCATCGCTTCAGTAAGCTGCGATCCAGTGGCACAGCGGCTTAATCCTTGGAGATTCTAACTCGCCGAAGCTGATTCTAACTAACCAGATATCTTGTTAGTAGATAGTATTTTTGCGGTACTTTATATTACTCTAAAAGCAAAAGTATACTATGGATTACATTAGTAAAAATACATTAACAATTATAGTTGCAGTTATGTAGAACAATATGTTGTCATGTAGTTAGTTTCATTAAATTGAAAAAAATAAATAAAAAATGCGATAAAAACATGCTATAAATGTTAAATTTTAATATATCCTAAACTTATTAATATTTACAAACAAATAAAAGTATTATATTAAATAATAATGTTAGTGTACTTCATATAGTTACTATAATATTAGTTGAATATTATAGTAATATGAATAGTTATTTAACTACAATATAATTGTTTAATATAGTATTTTATTTTTTGTAGATTACTGTAGTAGTCAAACTATTATACTTAGTCTACTTAAAATAATCCAGCTCCTGATTTGTCAAAAATCCTCAATCCATCTGTAATCCACAATTAATCTGTGTTGTCCAAATTGATATATTCCCAATCGTTTCGTAATGGTATTGAATAATGATCAAGTTTGCTCAGATTTCCACTGGGGAACTGATAAATACTATGACATTTTACAGTTCCGAGAGATTTGTGCCATAGGACCAAATGGAACTTTGACCAGTGGCTAAACAAAAATGTTTCATTGCCTTAAACCTTGTAGCTGATAGGCAGCAAACATGGCTTCATACTTTAGGCACAATTTTTTTTTTTCAAATTTGTTTTATTAGTAATACAACAACAAATAACTGTTACAAGATTTGGTAAGACTTGTTAGAGAAACAATCCAGTGTTCGTACTATTGCGGGAGTTAATATAAGTAATTAATAATTGTAAATATTCTGATTGGAAAATAATAATGATTAAAGATATTAGACGAATAATAAGATAATAAAGTATAAAAGCTAATGAGATGTATAATAATGTAAAATATAATTATTGATGGAACCTACTAGTTCCTGCTGCTCTTTTCTTTACTAGTTCCTACTGCCGTAAAAACTTTTACGGCAGGGGGGGGGATAAGTTTTATACCTGGTTGAGTTGATCTCTGGGCCACTGTCTTCTCAGACGTCTGATAGGATTGTCAGGTAGGGTTTCAGAGGAAACGAGTTGAACTAAGGGATTAGGATGGTCTACTAGGGATTCATGAACTTTTGGTAGCGGGATTTGAAGATGTCACTCACAAAGGGAACATTGAGGCATTATGAATCGTGAGGATGGAAACATAGAAGGGGGCATTAGTGATTTTTCTTAGGATTTTTGACTGTAGGATTTAAAGAAGTTGGGAATCAGAAGGCTTGGTGCTACCCCACACCTCATGCCATAGGCCCGCGCAAGTTTTAAAATTACATTGTAAATTCGAAGATTGTTGCTCGTGCTCATAGTTTTGACCTATGATTTAGAAGACTCAGCAGGAACTTGTATCGTCTTGACACGTCAGTATGTTTGATTTTTGTGTGTAGTCGTCTGTCGAGGTTAGGGCTAAAGTTGACAGACGACTGAACTACTTGGATGACTGAACTTCCTGGCATATGAGTTCCTAATAGGTGTTTTAACGCCTCTTCTTCTGTAAAAGTATATGTTTCCCCATTACTAGAAGAGGCCCACTGCTAATTGGGCCTCTTAAAAATATTAAATAATATTAATAAAAAAATATTAATATTATTAATATTTTTCGCTAAAACATTGTGAAATTTGGCAGCTGGGCCAGATTCTGTGATTTCCTTGCAGTTGACTCTTCTATGACTCTCGTTTAGCTTTTTTGACAAAGTGTTTGTCATCAAATAAGTTTGATGACAAACTTATTGAACCTACGGCTAGATAGGTAGGAGTTCCAAAGAGAGCCTTTTAGCTAATTCCATTTGAAAAAAATCGCTAATGGGATAGGCGTCGTTGCGGGTGTCGATCCTTGGACAATAATATAATCCGTTTCAAAGGTCACTGATCACGAAAAAATACTTTCCGCCAAAGTTTATATGTATATGTATATAAATATATATTTGTTTGCTTTTTATATTTATTTATAGACAAATATTGTAAGCACGCTATCTTTTGAACGGATAAATATTTTAAAAACAAACTTGGCTCAAAAATCAACCTTAGGGAGGACTCAAACTCTATTCAATACTAGGTTGACGTTATTATCTCAGTTTGCTGAGTCAGTGAAATTTTCGATAAGTCAGCGAACCTCAAGTTGTTGTTTGTCGCCGGGAAAAAAATTGTAAATATGTTTTTTGAGCGCTGAATCCAATGAAACCGGTAACAGTTCGATGCGACTACTCTAAGTGACCGAAAACTTGAAAAAACCTATGATAAAGTAATGAAAAATCTAAAATTTGCCCGTTAAACAACATATGGTAGTGGGTAGTGGTTTTCTATGTTCTTTGGGTCTGTGAATTAAATAAAAATGGTCTGGATTCGACACGATACATAGGTTTGAATCCTGGGTACATGGATTTTTTACATTATTTGTATAAGTTTATAACTACAAAATAATTCTAGTGCGGTAGTCCACATCACAGGCGAATTTCCTTTGGAATGCGTGTTTCCATGCTTAACAATTCATATTTGCTTAAGGTTCGATTTATGCTTTATAACTTGAGCTGTTACTTTAATTATCTTGCTCTACTCATGACTCATTTTTCTGTATTTTTCAAAGGAAATGCGCTAAAAACTTTTAAGAAAAACACCAGCTAAGCATAATCATTCAGTAGAGACGTGTAGGTTTTTGTATATTGAGTATTTGAGTTGTATATTGAGAGTTTAATACTACTGACGAAACAGCTCGTTACATGATAGAAATATTAAACATGGTATCAAAACTGAGACGGTGGCTTAACCACCTTAGATGTGAATAACCTCACAAACCATTTAAATTGGAATAAATGGTTTTATAACACCTTTTTAGTTTGACAATTTCATTTTAAAGGAAACATAAAATGTAAGCATTTGTTCTACATAACTACAATTATAACTTTTGATTTGTTTTTAATAATGTGATCAACTGTATTCTTTTGTTGTTACAATATGATAAAGTACATCAGAAATACTTTATACTAAGAACATAACGGGTTAATTAGGGGCTTCGGCAAGTTTGAAGTATCCATTTCCAGGTGCCAGTGAATCGCAGTTGACTGAAGCGATGAATAGAACAAAACAGACTGACATAACTATTGCCTTCATCATCTTGCTTCTGTAACAATAAGATAAAGGAAACAAAGATAAGTGAAATCCGTTCAAAAAAATTGTTGTTTGAATAAATATCTCTGCTTTTCAGAGATTGGTTGACTCAACTCAGAAGTTGGTCTATAGAAATACGGTCTTAGAATAGAACGGACTACTTGATCAGTCCCTGCGTTGATACGCGGATACAACAGAGCGCGAAATATAGATCCTTAAACAATTTCACATTTAACATTATATATATTTGACAGTGCCAAATAACATACTGTCGAGTTGTAGAATTTATGAGATCGTCTAGTGACTGAAAGCGGATTTATGACAGCTCCGCTCCTGTCAGTCACATCACGGTCAAGATAAAATTATTAACACAGTGTATTGTTCTGATTGTTCTGGTACTCAGCTTACTAGTAAACCGAATTATTTATTTACAGATTCATGTTAGTTGCATGGCTATTATAGTTTCATTTATATTTTTCATGACTCAAGTGCATTAGAAAGAAGTTGTTTGCACTTAATAATGAAAAAATAATGAAAAAAATAGGTTTAACTTACTAGTAAGATATTTTAATTAAAATAATTATTTATGCATTATGGGAGTAAAGATGCTATTAAATAATTCTATTATTCCCCTGAGAATTAAGTTGGTTCTTAAGACGTAAGCCGAGGGAACAAAAGCATTTAACTCCCGAGGCGAAGCCAAGAGATTTATGTGATTAACTCCCGAGGCTGATAAAGCTGAGAGAAAATGTAGGGTAATTGCAAGGAAAAAATAGCATTTTACTCCTAAGGTGAATACAAGATTTTATCTCCAGACGTTGACGTCATTTAATAATGGTTATATTATTATTTTTCATACGTTTTGTTGTATTTTATTCTAATTTTTGGGGTCGGGCCCAATTTATAAATTTTAGAGATGCAGTTCTCAAAAAAAAAATGATTTCTCCAAACATCTTCTTTTGATCTGGCAGGACAAATATATTATAAGTAGTATTATTAAAGCTAGGGGCAACTTCTCCCTGTAAACTGCAGATATGGTAGATTAGATCATAGATGTTCACTATGCAATATGGGGGCACTTGAAGACAATTTCCATTTTGTGACAGTTTGTCCAGTGCTATCTGAATTCAGATTGGCTTCACTAGGGAAAAAAATACTCAATGAAAGTGAATATCTAAAAACTGTTGGATAGCCCCTGTTTGGAGATCTGTTATACCTTGTCCTTATATATAAAAACAATCTGTAAATACAGATCCTATCTCACAAAAGAATTTAACTTCCAATAAAAATGTAAACAGTCTTTCTCAGTTTCTGAAATAATAATAAACTATCTTTTAACGAATTAATATAAACATAATTAAGCTAATGTTCAGCTTCACAAAAAAGTGACACATCTGAAAATGCACTTAAAAGTATTCATGTGTGTATATATATGTGTTAGTATGAATGAATGTATGTGTGTATATGCATGTATTTGTGTGTATGAGTATAAATTTTGGCAATACTTGTTGATTTATCCAAGGCTTTTGACTTGGTTGATCATGAATTACTGCTGAAGAAACTGAACAGATTAGGTATAAGGGGTACTGCATGGGAACTAATAAAATCTTATTTTGAAAATAGGACTCAGTTCGTTGTAATTAAAAATGATAAGGGAGAAATTAAGTCTGAACCTAAAATATTGGTTAGAGGAGTACCACAAGGGTCTATACTTGGAACTTTGTTGTTCCTTATATATATTAATGACCTTACAAAGGCCATTAAGTCTAATAAAATTATTCTATATGCAGATGATGTAACTATGGTTTTTGTTGGTTCAAATGATGACATATTGGAAAAAACCGCTAATATGGCCTTAAAACAACTAGCAAGGTGGATTAGACTAAATAGATGAAAGCTTAATGAATCTAAAACAGAATTTATTCGAGTAGTAAATAGGGTAAATGAGAACAGAGTAAATAATAATTTAAATTTGAAATATAATGACAATAATATCGCTGAATGTAAAATTACTGAATTATTAGGAGTTAAAATAGATCAAAGAATTAGCTGGGTGAATCAAATTGAAGAAACAAACAAGAAATTAAACTCAAGCTACTATATAATCAGGGAGCTTAAAAAATGTTTAACTGAAAATGAGCTTCTACAGGTTTATAATGGACTTGTCAAATCAAAGTTGTATGGTGTTGAGCTCTGGGGCAATGCTCCTTGTGCGCGTAAATCTTTAATTATTCAAAAGAAAATACTTTGATGCATAGGCAATATACCACCTAGAAAATCCTGCAAGACATTATTCAGGAAATTTAAAGTTTTAACAATACCAGCCATATATATACTAAACCAGCTAGTTCAAGTAAAGAAACATTTTGGCAATTATACAAAAAATGGAGATAAGCACCACTATAATACCAGAAATAAAAATTTATTAAGAATAAACCAACATAAAACTTCAAAATATAAATTTAGTTCAGATTACTCAGGGGTAATATTGTATAACTCATTACCACAAAATATAAAATACATTGCTGAAATAAAATGTTTTAAATCAAAATGCAAAGAATCGCTTATCAAAAAACTCATTTATAATTTATCAGAGTTTTTAATTAAATAAATAATTACGTCATGCATTGTTAAGTGTATTCTTATTATTTGATGTATTTTATTAAACTATATATGACCTCAAGCTATTGTATATTTTTGTATACTTATTGGCAAATAAAAATATTTTTATTATTATTATTATTATATATGCAGATATTAAGTAAAATAAATAATTAGAAAGCCAATTAAAACGAAAATGTAACCCTCCTCCTAAAGGTCTCCTTGACCCTGGAGTAGAGGCTTTATTACATATTCTGCCATTTACTATTTCTGTAAATTTTTATGTCTTAATCATTCTTATTCTTATTCTTATTCTTTTGACCTGGATAGGATTTTGATATATTTTGGAGGTGCAACTCTCCAAAAAGCAAAAATGTTTTGTATTGCTCCAAACAACTTTTTTTTGACCTGAAATGGATTTTGAGCCAATATTTTTTTTGTTCAGTTCTCCTTTATAAATTTTGAGGGTGCCGTTCCCGGGAAAGTCTTACGAAAATCGATCGGTCCCCAGTATAAATCTAGAGGATATCACTCCCCTAAAAAATGGATATAATTGACTCTACACCAATTCTTCCTTAAAAGTAAAAAGTGCTTCTTCACTACTAAAACTAGTCAATAAACTTTACATTATACACCGTCTGGAGATAAAATAATAAAAAGCTAGCTAATTGTTTATTTTCATTTATTATTACCATTAAATACATTTAAATTACTCGAGAATGTGTGCTAGCTTAACATAACTTATTTAGTAAAACGTACCTGGTATATAAATGTGTCTTGCTCTGGTAAATAACTTTTTACACAATGCTGGTTAATCCTCTGTGCGTCTTATCTATATACCATGTTCACCCACTCTAAAGTTAAATAGACACTTTAATAACCTATTAATGCAATTTACTAATCAATTAATTATAATTAAAACAGGTTAATCCTTAAATAAATTACATTTTATTTAATTATTATATGTTACTCATAATGCAACGTAATTTACATCAAATATGAATTTATTATGTCAATTAGAAGTAAAATAATAATAATCAGCTCATTAAACTAAAAGAAAATACTTAAGTAACCGACTAAATTAGATCTATCATTAATTTGCTCTGTTTTAAGAACGGATTTTCTTTGAAAAAATACGCCTATAAGATGGCTTGTAGAAAACGGGGCCGCCCAAGAGTGTGTGTCTGAAATCCGTTTCAGGCCCCTGGTCACGAAAAAATTCGCTTTGTAAAACTTTACACACACACACACACACACACACACACACACACACACACACACACACACACACACACACACACACACCACACACACACACACACACACACATAATATATATATATATAATATATATATATATATATATATATATATATATATATATATATATATTATACTATACAGGGTATCCACGGATGGAGTTGCCTATACGTGTAAATGACAAAAAAATTTATTTTTCGACAAAAGTCACTATTTATAAAAATTTTTGCTTGTTTTGAAACGAAGATTGAGCAGACTAAAAGTTTCGTACCATGTACCCAGTACCCAAAATGTACAATTTTTTAAAATTCGTCAAGAGAGAAGTAATCTAATTTTGATTTTACGACAAAAAGTTTTCTTCAAAAAGTCACTTATTTAAAAAAAAAAAAAATCAATTTATGCAATAAAAACATGGCAATCATTTTTCACCATTTTCGGTGTCCACGGATGGACATACGTCCATATATATAATATATTATATATATATATATATATTATATATATATATATATTATATATTCGAATCCACATATTCAAATCATTTTTCACCATTAATTAAAATTATTTTTTTTATTCATTTGTTTTGTTTTTTTATTTTGTTTTGATTTAATGAAAACACAAAATCAGCTGATTAATTAATTAATAATAAATGTAAACAAACTTTACGTGTATTTTGTTTTGTACTCTAATAAATACTTATGATTTTGATGACTTGATTAAGTAGATTATTACTTTTTTTTATTTGCAATTATTGAAAGTATTATTTGTACTTAAATAATTATTGAACTTGTACTAACTAAGACATTATTTTTTCTAAAGTGGTAAGTTAGACGATATTATTAATATTGTTTGCTAAAGCTAATTTAAATAACTTTTTATTTTTTTAAATTCTTTTATTAATTCAAGATGTTAACGCAAGAACAGAGAATATACTTGGTTCAGTGTTACGGTATTGGGGACGTAACATACAACGAGCTATAGAACTGTTTCATATTAGATTTCCTAATGTTAACGCCACCAGGCAAAATTTAAAAAAAAATAATTGAAAAATTTGTGCGAACCGGCAGTGTTGCTGACGTAAAAAAAGCAGAGACAAGAATACAATGAAGACGACGCAGCAACATTGTTGGTACTAGATTCCGTAAGGGATGATCCCTCCAAGTCGCTCAGAATCAGACAGCAGGAACTAATGATCAGTAAATCTCACATACAGAAAATTTTGAAAATAAACCAATACCATCCATATAAACCTCATTTTCTACACAAACTAGAAGACGGAGAGACGCACTAAGACTTGGCTTTAGTTTGACATTTGGTGTAAAAATTGACCGAAACCGAAATTTCCACAAACGAATAATATTTAGCTTCGAATCGACTTTTAGTACCAACGGACATGTATCCTCACAAGACGCACGATACTGGACACAGGACAATCCAAATTATTCTATTACTACAAACAGTCAAAAATGTATGGTGCGCCATGACACCAACAAAAATAATTGGACCATATTTTTTAGACGGGGCACTGAACCAAGACAGCTACTTACATTTATTAGACAATTTTTTTTTGGCCACAGTTAGACGAAGAAAATTTAGACTTTAGACAAAAAATGCATTTCCAACAAGATGAATGTCCGGCGCATTCAATTTATAACGTCAGAGATTGGTTAGACCATAAATTTCCAGGAAAATGGATAGGACGATTTGGACCTATTGCATAGCCTGCGCTTTCCCCTAACCTAACAACAATGGATTTCTTTCTGTGGGGGTGCTTGAAACAGAAAGTATTTCACGAAACTGTTCCTCATAAAAAACAAGATACGAGAAGCAGTGGAAACTGTGACCGAAGAAATGTTAGGCAGAGTCTATAATGAATTCAAGAAAAGATTAGAACTGTTTACATATTAAATAATACGACTGCGTTATTTTACTTTTCCTTTATTTTTCTTACTTTAGATTTTTTATATATTTATTTAGATTTATTGTATTTATTAAATACATAGTAGCATAGTAGAACAGATTTAATATGTTATTTGTTTACATTTATTATTAATTAATTAATCAGCTGATTTTGTGTTTTCATTAAATCAAAACAAAATAAAAAACAAATGATTAAAAAAATAATTTTAATTAATGGTGAAAAATGATTGTCATGTTTTTATTGCATAAATTGATTTTTTTTAAATAAGTGACTTTTTGAAGAATAACTTTTTGTCGTAAAATCAAAATTAGACCTACTTCTCTCTCGGCGAATTTTAAAAAATTGTACATTTTGCGTACTGGGTACATGGTACGAAACTTTTAGTCTGCTCAATCTTTGTTTCAAAACAAGCAAAATTTTTTATAAAGAGTGACTTTTTGGCGAAAAATGAATTTTTTTTCATTTACACGTATAGGCAAACTCCATCCGTGGATACCCTGTATATGTATATATATATATATATATATATAATATATATATATTATATATATATATATATATATATATATATATATATATTATATATATATATATATATATATATATATATATATATATATATATATATTCTAAATTTAATATCTCTTTTCAAAATATTTCATTGTTCCTAAACGATTAAGAATTGATAAAAAAAATTAATCATTATTCGTTTGTTGTATGGGTAAGAGAACAAATGAGTGCGATTTGTTTTTAATTAAACTGATTTATCTACATTGTCTTAGTAAGGAAGTTATTTCTCCCATCCTCTGGAAAATGAATAGTTAAAATGAAATCATTGTATTATGGTCATAATAGTTAAAATAGATGCGTAATACTAGCAATGCGTTTTATCAAGAATTCATGTCAAAAGAATTCATCAAAAAAGTGAATTCCCTTTATTCGCTAGATAAACTATAAATGGATAGAATTATAGTTATTTTTGCACCAAGGGAGTAAAGAATGCTATTATTTTCCTGAAGAGTTAGTTGGTTCCTTTAAGTCCTAAGTTAGTTGGTCCTTAGTTGGCCGGACCCCCTTATAAATTTAGGGGGTCAGCCACAAAATGTTTTTTTTGCTCCAAACAACTTCTTTTGATCTGAAACGGATTTTAAGCCTACAAAATTTTTTGGTTGGCTCCCCTTTATAAATACCCCCCCCCCAAAAAAAATAATCCCTTATAATTTTGAGGGTGCTCCCCAAAAAAAGTTCAACTTTTTTATTGCTCCAAACAACTTCTATTGACCTAAAATGGATTTTGAGCCTATAAAAATTTTTTTGATGGTCGGCTCCCCCATATAAATTTAGGGGGTGCTGCCCCCGAGAAAATTACAAATTGATCGGTGACCTGTATAAATTTAAAGAAAACCACTCCCCTAAAAAATTGGTGTAATTGGCTCTAGTAACCCAATAATAGGAAACACATTTCACTCCTTTGGGAGTAAAAAGAAACTTTTTCTCCCTTGGGAGTGAATAGTGCTTCTTTACTCCCTAAAAACTAAGTAATAAACTTTACATTATACACCGTCTAGAGATAAAATACTTTTATGAGCGTCCGCAGGAATTTTTCTAAAAGGAGGGAGGAAAGGTAAAAAAGGCCAAGTTCAGTAATCAATAAAGTGCCGCGGTGTTTAGTTTTCAGCACCCTATGACAAAAGTCATTGATGGGGAAATTGTTTATTTATTGTGCTTTAAATAAATATTTAAGTTCATTTAGACCTTTAGCGAACAAAGAGAGTTTTTTCAAACATATTATATAAGGGCTTAATCCTAGCGACCGAAGCAGGCCTTTATTACTATACATAATCTTTTCAACAATCTAGCAAGGGGATTTTACTTCTTTTAACAAGTCTTTTATAATATGCTTCAGCAATCTTTATGTGCCTTTTTCAGACATTAGCGCAATCTATCAATATAGCAAGCATATAGCAATCTAGCAAGCAAAGTGAAACCTTTTTAATGTATCTACAATTATATTTTAGCAATTTCGTAAACAAAGCGAGCCTCTTTTTCGACAGAAACACATATTTACAGTACGCTTTTACGCTTTTGACATACACGTCAATCTAGCAAGCAAGGTGAACCCTTTTAAATGTATCTAAAATTATATTTTAGCAACTTAAGAGTAAAGCAAGCCTCTTTTTCGACATTCTCTCATATTTACTGCAATCTAGCGAGCGAAGCTAGCCTCATTGTATATATTGTAATCTAGCGTGCGAAACAAGCCTCTACAAATATAGGGGCTTTATTAGGACCTTTATTTTTTAGAAAGAACATTTGCATAGCCTTTATTTATATACTCTCGTAAATATTTATCCCAACAAAAACACTCCGTGAAAAAACGCAGCCAAGTCATGCATAAAAAGTTATGATATTATAGTTTACGCCAAGTCTATTCATTCGATGTTTTCATTAATCTTGTGAGATGAAGATGTTTATATAATATCCGCTACGTATGCGTATGCGCTCTAAAGTCTTACAAAATTTAACAGTAAAGAAATTTCTGACTAGGCAAGAACGATCAAATTAATTTATCATGAATTTCATCCTCAAATTAATATTGGGTCAATCCATATCAAGTGTCCCAAAAAAAATAAAAAAAGGTGATCTAAAGAAATAGATTTTGATAATTATTTTGCTATTGATACCCATATCTATGGTGAGTAAAAAATGACCAATATAAATTTTTTATGGTCACCCGTTCTTTTTTTATGGTCACTTTTATGGTCCTTCGACCCTAAAATTTAGTGATTTTTGACCTTCAGATAAGCAGCCGATACTCGGTTCTCGCTTGTACTACAGCAAAAATATGAACGGATTTTTAAAGCAAGCTTTGAGCTACATTTGGCCCTTTGACACTTTTACTCTATGACCGCTCCTTGGGGGGGGCAATGGGGGCTCCCCAAGGACCCTATAAATTATCAACTATAATTTTCAAAATATCCAAAAAAAAATTTTTTTTTAATATTTGAAAAATCACACATACATGATTTAGGTATAACTTTAGTTGTGGGCAAATACACAAGAATGTTTTTGGGTTTATGTTGACACTGGTAAGGGTCTTTGTGATATGATTTTATTAAAAAGTATACATGTCCAGGGAGATATTAAAGGTCAAAAATGACCAAAAATTAAAAAATATGGATTTTCAAAAAATCATAACTTATAAACGAATTATATTAATGGTTTGAAAATTTTGTTGATTGCTTGTCTTAAAGTAAGTAACTCCTAAAATAATTGGGAGCTCTTAATTCAGATTTCTTCATATTATAAAAAAATGTTAAATTTTCATATATTTTTAAGAAACCCTAAAATTTGGGAGCCCCCATTGCCCCCCCAAGGAGCGGTCATAGAGTAAAAGTGTCAAAGGATCAAATGTAGCTCAAAGTTTGCTTTAAACAGATCCGTTCATATTTTTGCTGTAGTACAAGCGAGAACCGAGTATCGGCTGCTTATCTGAAGGTCAAAATCACTAAATTTTAGGGTCGGAGGACCATAAAAGTGACCATAAAAATTTATATTCATTTTTTACTCACCATACATATGGGTATCAATAGCAAAATAATTATCAAAATCTATTTTTTTAGAGCACCCAAGTCTGGGCACTTGATATGAATGGTCAACTTAATAGGGTCACTATTAAGTTTTTTTTTAAATAGGTCTTACCTATTTATTTTTTCAATTTCGTTATTTACCGTGTTTGCCAAGTCATAAATTTCTTTACTGTTAAATTTTGTAGGCTTTTTTCTAGCAAGCAAAGTGAACCTTTCTTTGGAAGGTGGGGGACTCACTGATCATACATACACTGATGATTTTATACCTTTTCCTTAAAGCTTCCTTAATATTTTTTTTTAATCATACATTTTGTATTTAGTTTTCTAAAAATGAACATTATGTTTTAAAGGCATAAAAAGTCGTTATTTTTATTTAAATAAATAATAATTAATAAATAGGGCTAAAGGATGTCTGAAGGCTTATTTAAGTAGGGCTAAAGGAGGCTTTAAGAATTTCTTATATTTTCCCTTAAAGCTTCTTTAATATTTTTACTTTTTTTAAATCATACTATTTGTGTTGTATTCTTTAAGTAGGCCTAAGGTGATCTGAAGGCTTCTTTATGTAGGGCTAAAGGAGGTTTGAAGGTTTCTTTAAGTAAGGCTAGAGGAGGTTTGAAGTCTTTTTAATCAAAGGAGTTTGGAAGTCAAAGGTTTGAAGGCTTCTTTAAGTAAGGATCAAAGGAGGTTTGAAGGCTTCTTTAAGTAGGATCAAAGGAGGTTTGAAGGCTTCTTTAAGTAGGATCAAAGGAGGTTTGAAGGCTTTCTTTAAGTATTTATTTATTTATATAATTTTACAACCATCAAATTTACAAGCAATTCTTGGTTTAGTCAAAAAATTCACTTTACTTTACAAATGAGAAAAAAGAAACAGAAAAAATTACAAATTATAAAAGTTATAATAATCATTGAGTTCATACATAGGATTAAGCAATAATACTTCTTTGACTTTGTTTAAGCATTTTTTGAGGTTTTTAGAGCTCTTTATACCATCTGGTAGGTGATTATATTTTTTATTTCCATGAAACTAGGACCTTTGTAGGTTTTATTAAGTCTTACTTGATGGTAGTTTGAGGTCACAACCTCTCCTAGTCTCGTAGCGATGGAGATCACCTTGTTTTGTTTTAGAGCCCAAATTCCTCAAAACATGCTTTAAACATTCCCATAATATATAAGCCATAGACTGTCATAATTCTCCATTTGACAAAGAGAGGTTTGCAAGTTTCTATTTGTTTAACTCCCTCTAGTATACGGATAGCTCTTTTTTGTAGCAGAAAAACATCTTTAGTAGATGAGCAAGAGCCCCACAGTCTTAATCCGTATCGTAATCTGCTTTTTCAGTCTTACTAGGAGAAATATGACAGTACTAAGCTTATTCGTAAGATTACTTGTATGATGGTTCCACAATAATTTCTGATCTAATGTTACTCCAAGAAGTTTTAGCACAATTATTCTGGCTGTGCCTCACCAAGTTCTCTTCTTAAGGAGAAACAAATAATACTAGTCTTGTCTTCATTAGATGAAGACAATTAGCTTGGAACCAATCATTATTACTTTTTTAGTGTCGTTTACATTAATCAGTGATTGACTTTTTAGCTTTCAAGGTAACTGAGGAATCGTCAGCAAATTGATATATTTCAGAGTCATGGTCCAGTTTTGGTAGTTACAATAAACAGATCCGTTAACGAAAAAATGAATAGAATCGGTCCGAGTACCGAGCCTTGAGGAACCCGCATGATACACTACATTCTTGTGATCTATTTTGCCTATCTTAAAAGTAGGATCAAAGGGGTTTGAAGGCTTCTTTAAGGTAGAATCAAAGAGGTTGGAGGCTCTTTTGTTAGGATCAAAGGAGGTTGAAGCTTCTTAAGTAGGATCAAAGGAGGTTTGAAGGTTTCTTTAAGTGAGGCTTAAGGAGGCCTCACGGATTTCTTACCTTTTCCTTGCTCTTGAGAAAAGGAAAGGCTCTTCTTCTTCCTTTCCTTAATATTTTTTTTAATTCATACTTTTTGTATTAAGTTTTGAAAAAATAAACATTATGTTTTAAATGTCTAAAAAGCATTAAATTTATTTAAATAAATCATTAATACATAATACATTAACATACAACGTCTGCTAGGAGTGATTTAATGATAACATCATCTCAGTTAATCTTCGTGATCCAAACCAATTTCTGCTAAAGTTTCCTTGTTCTAGCAAGTACAGGTCAAGGATCTTGAATAAAGGGATGACGCGCTAGGTTAATTTAATAACATAAGGTTAATTTAGTAACATAGTGGCACCTTTGAGGATAAACAAAATATTCCAAAAACAAAGTGTTCATGCTTGGCATGAACTGCGCATGCTTATAATAGTTCCACTATTTACACAAGTCCCAAATTTAGAGGCAAAATTACCTTTCGACGAAAGACTTCCTATTGTAGGTTATAAGCGAATATTGAAGATTAATTTAATTTTCTTTGCTTGTTATTACCCCGTTTTTTATTTATTTTTTTTTTTTTAAATTACTACGTACATACCGCATATTTAACATGTGATCGTATTCCATACGCATTTAATACGATCTTGTTCTTGCACCGTATTTGTTTAGTCGACCGAGTGAGATGACGTCATCACTTATTCTTCCAAAACATTGTGTCTTTTAATGTGAAGGGTCACTCATATGGATTATAAGTAGTTTAAAACAAAAAAAATATTTAATTAAATTGTGATTTTTTGGCGTATTAATGAAGTTACATTAAAAAAAATCGGGTACGGGGTACCTTGAAACTTTTCCTCATTACATCGGATTTGCTACGCTCATCATCCATAGTAGGGCTCGCTTCGCTCGTCCTCAGAATATACAAGTTGTTAAATTTATACTGCAACATGTCTTCAGACTCGCTTCGCTCGTCCTCAGACAGTAACTACACTAGTTTTATTTTAGCGGTCACCCATCCAGGCACAGACCATGCTTGATGATTCTTAACATTTATGAAGATAACAGTTATAATGTATTTCTAATACATGCCTACATGCGTGGCGAATCTCAAATTGATCGTAACATTTTTTCACATTTTATGAGCTTTCGAATTTTTGCTGTCATTATTGTGGGTTAATGACGTTATAAAAGGGGGCTACGATGATAGACACACACACCAATACTGACAGAGAACTTTGTGAAAACAACTCAGGAGGTCTTAATAACACCTAAAACGGATAATTCCGGTGGCATCCTGGTTTCGGGTTTTTTTGCAAATAATACTTTTCTTATGTACCTCGGTATAAATTAGGCAAAGTTATAATATTTGAAAAGTTATTTTGCCGAAAAAAGGTAATATTTAAGTTAAATAATAGCTAATATAATTAATACTTAAAAATTAATAGTTAAAATAATAGTTGAACGGAGAAATTTATCCGTTAATAATATCGGGGAATCTAATTTTACGGATAAATTTTATCCGTAAAATTTATCGGGGAATCTAGATTCAATCTCCCTAGTACTAGCGTATCCGACTGGATTCCCTCTGCATGGTTCTTACAGCGTATTTAACTAGCGTACTTAAGATGCACGGAGTTAAAATATTGTGTGCACGTACTAAATAATAGATCTTGGTAATTGAAACATTTAATTTTTCCTTATGTAATATATATATGTTGATATCATCATAATCTTGTTACAAATATATCTGTGTTTTGAGCCTATTGCTTGACCTTGCAAGAGAATGTTAGTTTGCTCCTGATTCTCTTTTATACGACTCTCATGGAGTCAGTTTGTTCCCTTATCGCTTCATCCCCTTTATTCAAGATCCTTGGTATAGGTCCACTATCTGTAAACCACAGTCCAATTCCTGTCACTATGAGTGAGAAGAAAAAACTTTCTTTATCATAGTGAAACTTGTTGGTCCTTGGTTTTAAACCGGACATTACTATATTTTTTAAAAAAATATAAACCATTACTTAAAAACGAGTTAAAAAATTATAAGTGGCGTTAGGAAGATGGGAGTAATTGCTGAAAGCATAGTAAATAACGTACAGCATCAGTCCATATTTGAATACATAATCTAATACTTCCAATCTAAAACAGAGAAATTACAATAGGTTTTTATTACTTGAGTTCAAGAATTTAAATACTTACAAACCAGCAAATTCGTCTTTACCACAATATACGCCATCACCTAAAATTAACGAACAACCCGTTTACAAGAAAGTGTCTAGAAATACGCAAAGACATACACCACAACCAATATATATATATTATATATATATATATATATATATATATATATATATTATATATATTATATATATTATATAAAACAATCTTTATTAATAATAATAACTTACAGGAGGTGAAGCGAAGAGATTTAGAGGGGTTTTGAGAATTTTCGACATATGTTCTCTTCGGTCAGGTAAGGTTGGGAAGTCCCAAGTGACTGAAGGCAGAGCCGCCGCGTTGTATGTCCGAAGAAGACATATGTCGAAAATTCTCAAAACCCCTCTAAATCTCTTCGCTTCACCTCCTGTAAGTTATTATTATTATAAAAGATTGGTATGTTATACTTTTAGTATTTTCCTTTTTCATTTGTAATTTTATATATATATATATATATATATATATATAATATATATATATATATATTATATATATATATTTATTTAACAGCATTAGTTTTAATTTTATCTTTTTTGTGTACACAATTAATGATGTGTACATATCACATCATTAATTGTGTGGTTCGTGGCAGTCTATTTATGCGCAAACCTGCTCAAAGTGCCCCAAAGACCTTCTCTACCAAAGACTTTTTTTACCACACGTCTATTGCATACTTTAATAATGTTTAATAAAGTTATTAAACTATAGTTATTCAATATTTATTTTTTTGGTTACAAACATTTCTTTATTTTTAAAATAAAATATTTATTTATAAATATTTTCTTCATTTTTAAATAAATATTTATTTATAAATAAAAATTAATAATTTTTCTTTAGGTTTACAAATATACTTACATTTTAGACAGTTTCCTGGCCCTGCCTTCATCTTGAGGTTTCTGGTCGAGAAATTTCTGTCTGAGATATTTAAATATGTCTTCATTATAACGTCGCAAATCTATGTCGTCATGTTTGTACATTAACTTCGTGTTCTTTCGATCTTCTTTATTAAGATATTTATCGATATGGTAAGAATTGGAGAAATCGAAATGAAATTGATTCAAGGAAAAGTGTTCATATCCCTTAATTATGGTATAAACTTTCCGCTGTATTCGGGATAAGCTGAAAACAAGAGAAGTTGGTAAAATACGACACTCGGCTAAAATCAATTGACAGCGTGGGAAAATAATGCGAGGTAGCCAATGAAGTTAGTCCAAGATGTTAAACCACGCCCTCAATTTCAAATCAGGCCAACAATATTGGTTCCTCAACACTATTTTCCCGCGCTGTCGACTGATTTTAGTCGTGTGCCGTACTTTAGTCATATTAGAAGTGATGATAGTGGCTGAAAAAAATTGATCTACCCTTACCCTGTATCAAGGGAAATCTCTGAAGATTGATAGGGTCAGAAAGAAAAACTCAAAACATCGGATTAATAGGCAGAATTTTCATTATACATGAGGAAAAGGGAAAATCGGGTACGGGGTTCCCTGGAAATTTTCCTCACCATGCGCTACACTATTCCTCCCTACTTCGGATTCGCTTGGCTCGTCCTGAGATAGTAATCACATTGGTTTTATTTTAGTGATCACCCATGCAGGCACTGTCCTTTCTCGTTGGTGCTAAATTTATATGATCTAACAAAAACCGTAAATATACTTGCTTACTACAACGAAACTTAGTATATTTATTGATGACGCAAAGGGATACACTTCAATTTTGTATCCTATTTTATCAATTTTTTTTTAAAAAAGTACCATTCATTCAATAAAAAATGTAGTAATGCAGGTAATGTAATGATACTTAGCACATATATTGGTATTTTATATGACCAGATGTATGCTAAATCTAAAACTGATCAGAAAATGTTTCTGCGTTTTATGAATTTTTGGATTTTTAATGAGTCATTATTGTGGGTTAATGATGCCATAAAAAGATTATTATTCAGGTAGCACAACTAGATCTAAAGATAGATTTTGTACCAATTTCCAACTCTCTAGCGTAGATAGATTGACAGCGTAGGAGATACGATGATAACAGACACACACATCCATACAGATAGACAACTTTTTGAAAACTACTCAGGAAGTCGTAAAACATAAAACATAAAAAAATGGATAATTCCAGTAATATCCCGGTTTTGGATTTTTGCAAACAAAATACATTTTCTATATACGTGAGGTATAAATGAGGAAAAGTAAGACCAGTTAAAGCAAATCATAAAGTAAAATGGTGCACCTTACAAGGATAAAACGGAGTGATTGGTAGAACCGAATGAATCAATTATTTTATAAAGTACACGAAACCTTTGGGTGGAGGGTGAAAAAAAATGTTTAAATCTAAAAGCGGCAACGAGTGAAAAAAGGTTGAGAACCACTGGACTAAAACATGAACACTTTATGATTCTAGATTTCTCTGTAACAGTTAAATACTACCAACATATAGTCAAATACATTAGCTTGTAAAGTTGGCCGCATTGCGAGATCATCAGTTATTTATGGGGGCTGTTCCTCTCTACACTTAATTTTCTTAACAAGAGCTTTCCGCTGCACTTATCTATCATCAGAGAACCAATAATTGGTAGTCCAGATTGGTTAATTGGGTAACTGGTTGCCTTTTTTAGAGGGGAATAACTAATATAGGAGCAAAATAAATATACGTACTTTATAAATTTTCATCAAGTCATTTGATAATATGACTTCTATTCTACGAAATATAAAAGCTTTATATTCCAACCTCTTGGGATCTTCTTCAGACGATTTTTAAATAAAAACATAAATGTTTAAAAAGAGTAACCGAGGAATGGTGTGTCAGTGCTTAAGCGTTCACCTTACGACCTGGAGGTCCAGGGTTCAAATCATGACGGGAGAAGACCTGATGTAAGGTCAAGCCCAATCCAGGCCGGGAAACCCAGTCTAGGTTTTACGTGGTTTGTTTCCTTTGGCTGTTATGCAAACGGGGGGAGTTGGATTTCGACAGAAGCCTGAATCCATACTACACTAACTGTGAACCTGGTCACAGATGCAGTCCCGTAAAAGAGAGGGTAGAAGTACCGAAGTCTTCCCTGGTGCAGTGTGTGCATAAACTCTAGGGGTTATCATTAGAGGGGTACTTACTTAACTTTTAGTAGAAAAGCTAAAATAACCATGCGGGTTCAAGCGTAGAATAAGATTGTTAATGATTATAACTTTATATGGAATTTTGTCTGTTCGGTTGACGAAAGGAGTTGAAATATATAGCGTTTTTATAAATGATTCTAATTTTGGTGACACTTATAATTTGGTGTTAAATATCTAAGAAAAATTAATTTGCAAAATTCATTAATCTGAATTTACGAAAGTTTTTATTATCTCAACTTGCAAATTAACTTGATTTAATGGGTTGTACCTAAATTCAAGCCGTGCAATTGTTGTCCTATAATACTTCATTAGTTAAAATAAAAACATTATTAAATGGAAAATGCGATTTGAGGAAAAACCCGTGCTAAAAAATATAAAGTGATCGTACAAACCTGATTTTTTGACCCGCTAGTTTCAGAGGAACGTCAAGTATAAGCGCCGGTAGAAGCTGACAAAGCATAAAAACAATTAAGTATTTATGACTGTTGTTCGTCAGATACAAATTTGGCTTCCAAATGCAGAATTTGAAAGGAACTTTGGTGACACATTTTTCAAAGTAGTTTTCTAAGGCGTATTCTACGGTTGGGTTCAGGTTGAACCCTGTGATGTTATAGATCGGCTTCACACCCTTCCTGTGAACAAAAGATGCGAGTGGTACTACAGAGGGATATCGAAAGTTCTGTGCCAGAAAAAATGGGTCAAGCTAGTTAGTTGAACAGTTTCTATTTTTACTTTTTCCAACCAACTACTGTAGGTTTATAAATAAAAATATTGTCTTCACCCTAAAAATGCAAAACCTAGATAACAAGAAATCATCTGCATCAGGAATTTTAAAGAGTTGTCTCATCATTAAAATAAGAGGCCTTAGACAACATTTTGTTGTATCAGTTTTTTCTACACTTGTTTTTTAGAAAATTTTATCATCTTTAAAAAATTCGTTCTTCGTTCTTCATGTTTTACACACGACCCACAGGAAACCACTTATTTCAAGAAAACTAAACTTTATGTGATTTTCTAAAAATTTGAGCATATGTAATCATATGAAGCGCTCCACTCTGGATAGGCAGACTCTGCTTTTTCTTCATAATTTTAAGTACGAGTATATTTTCAGAAAAAAATTGTTTCAAGTATTACAAAATGAGTAACATTTTTGCAGGTCCCGCTCCTGGACTATTAAATACGATAATGTCTTAAGGAACATAAAGCGTGTCGATAGACTAGATTCTTTCTCTTTTGTTCTAACGTATCTAATTAAATTCCCTCCACATAGTTCTTGAAGCATATTTAACCGGATTAAACTATCCGCGGAAGTAGTATTCTGTGTGTTCATAGTAAATATTATATTACCTTTGGTAAGGTCTTAGTGCAGTGGCGAATATCGTAGAATCGATGACAACGTCGCATGGAACGAAATCTAATCTCAAACATTGAGCGACGTGATGCGATCGCACAATTCCAGTTGCAAAGCCTAGTATCAATCCAGTAAAGCCGCTAGCATTAATGCAAAACCCTGGAATTGGCTCGAACATAGACGATAATACTGCAAGATAAGACAACGCCAGATAAATTAAAGATAATACAACAAGCCTTATAATCTAAGGTCAATTTATAAAATGAAGGCCAAGTAGGTATAGTTACAAATAAAAATAAACACAGAAAATAACAAACTTAGGTTATGAGTTATTATTACCAATTGATGGCCTCATTATAACGATGGGGAGTCTGTCAGCGTACTCATACACCATTTGTTCACTCATGTTTTTACTGAAGGTGTAACTATTTGGCATTTTGTCTTGTAACCTGCAATAAAATATCATTAAATATCATTTATTAACATCTGCGTACTATTATTATTACTGTTACTATTATATACATGCATATATATATATATATTATATTATATATATATATATATATATATATATATATATATTCTAGACGTTTCTATTGGACACTATAACTTTGGAACGCTTTCTCGAATCAAAATGAAACTTGGAATTGACCTTGTTAATGCCCCTTGTTAGTGATATATGTGAGACGTCACCCACAATAATGGCTCAGTAAAAATTTAAAAAATCGTAAAACATTTCGTGCTGAAATTGTATACACATATACTGCTATGCATGGATAACACATGTGTTAATACTTATAATTTTTTATCAGCATTAATTAAAGTTTTATCGATTGACATGTATAACAAAATAAAAATAAATCACGTTTGTACTTTTTCTCGTTTATACCGTGGATATATAGAGAAAGTATTGTGTTTCCAAAAAAAAATCTGTCATCTCAATGAGAAAGGTGTATACATTTTAATGATTTGTTTGTGTTTTTTAGATTATTCAAGATAAGAAAAAAACGTATTTTCTCAGGTAAAGAATAAAAATATTACTTTTATACATTCTTATTAGCAATTAAAAATATATAATATTTAAAAAAGTCAAAATTCGCGGCAAAAAGCTTCGTCACTTGGGTTATACAGTTGATTGGTTCATTTCCAATCTCAAGGTCAATGCTAAAACTATCAAACGTCTAAAACCCAGTTTTAGTTATACCTATTTTTTGTACGTTATTTTAAAGCCTGCAACGCTCACAATTGATATATGTATCTGAGTTTTTCATATTTTTTAATTGCTTAAAAATCAGTTAAATCGCGATCACTTAAATTAGTGCTCCAACACTGTCGACAAATTGGGTGATATGGACATTAATATCAATAACGATTTACTTAGCATTATGCAGCTATATTCTTTGCCGTTGCCTTTCAAAAATTTTCGGGTCGCGATCGAGAAGCGGGACGAGTAACTCTCGCCAGAAAATTTTACATTTAAATTCTTGTTGAAAGTAAGGCGAGAGAAAATTAAACTTCTGCATCATCGGAAAACGCGTTTCTAGGGAGAAATCAAAGACACTCTAACTTCCGACCTAGACAAAATTCATATCAAAATAAAAATTGTTAAAAATATTAATAACAAATACAAACAACAATAAAGGAAGTAACATTTAGGTCCGAACGCTGCTCCCAAAACGGTCACTGTGCCCGGGACTGTCGAACATAAAATTGCTAAATAGAACAGTGTTGCTCCTGTGTAGAAACAAAAAGTAAATCAAAGTGGTGGCTTGATAGCGGGGTCACATCACATATGTGCTTAGATGAATCAAAATTTGAAAATCTTATCAAAAATTCAAAACAAGATTTATTAAAATTAGCTTCAAATGACAGTACAACCCAAGCTGATAGAGTTTTTAAATTTCTATCATCTTGAGTACAACCGCTATTCTTGGTTCAGGAAAAGTCAGAACCAATTATAATCAAACATTTTTGAAACTGTCAACTTCAGAGGTTTACTGCATGTCCCAAATTTGAGTGCGAACCTCATATCTGTGTCAAAGACAACAGATAAGGGATGGACTGCTCAATTCCAACATGACAACGCCAAAGTAATTGATAAATTTGGAAATCTTATGCTGTACATCAAAAATCTGAAAATGGTCTTTATTTCATTGAAACGGATGAAAATCACAATTAAAGAAACTAACTCTTTATCTTTATCCCGAAATATTATAAATAAATGATAAATTGGCATAAAATATTAGGGCATCTAAATCAAAACTACATGAAAAAATTTAAGGGGACTGTAAAACGTCCATACAAGAAAAAATGTCGAGGTAACCGTTCCCGAAAATCAAAGACGAAATACCTAAGACTGATATTTTACAGATCATCCACTCGGACGTGCGTGGACCATTCAGAGTTCAATCGCCCAGTGGAAGTCGATACTTCGTCACATTCATCGAGGGTGCACCTTAATATACGAAAGTTTATTTTATAAAAGAATTTAAAAACGAAAACGAAACATCAACTGGAAATAAAATTAAAAACATACAGAGTAATAACGGTAGAGCCGAATATTGTTCAAACAAATTTGCGAAATAAATAAAACAGCTCGGAATATAACGGAGACTGTCAGCGCCATACACTCCACAGATGAATGGAATGGGCTGGCAGGAAAAATTGAGCTCTGAGCTTACTACTTGAAGCCTAGTTACCAATGATGTTCTGAATAACACTGCAAGCAACCTACTAAACAGATCTCCTCGAAACATATCTACGGAGATGTCCCCTTCAAGAAATGACTCGGACTTTGATCTGATGTTCGATGTCCGGCCCATTTCTTGAAGAGGGCTTCTCCGAATACTTGATAGTGTCTTAATGATGTAAGACACTATCAAGATTTCGAAAAATAGGGTTTCGGGACATAAACTTGTACCAAGTTTCTTTTGCAAAGCCAAACCATATTACTCCTTTGTGACATGGCAACCAAAGTTATCATGTCCCTTATAAACGTCTACCTAAACGTTAGCTGATTATTCAATATTATATATATATTATATATATATATATATATATATATATATATATATATATATATATATATATATATATATATATATATATATATATATATATATAATATATATTGAGGAATCAGCTACCGTCGATACTTGCTGTTGGATATGAATACCCCTGGATCGGTTTCGGCATAATAATCATCAGCAGGGGGCAACACTCGAGCTCCTTAGTTACAGATGTAACTAACAAAGTTACATCTGTGATAACTTGTAATCTCAATGAGCACGACAAGCCCTCTGAAGATATCTTCAGAGGACTCGTACAAATACAACCTTTTAATATACATATATACTTGATCAGTGAGTCCCCTCCAATAAAATTCCACCCCCACCCCTTTCTCATAACCGCTAACCTCATAAGCTCAATTTCAGTGTTTTGTAGTGTGTCTAAGCAAAGTGTGTTGTAGTGTGTCCAGCGTTTATTGATGACTAAAAACATCTTTAGTACCCGTTCTTTTAGTTCTTACAATTAGCAAACAGACATTATAACTATGTTAAAGTGGTTAGCGCTTACTTGTCGGCTAGTATGTTTATTGTGGCTGGTTGAATTTTGTCTCTAATTTTAATGGCTATATCCCAGTCATACACGGGTTCGTACAATTTCTCTTCTATTTTCTCCGATACTCTATGGCTATTGGAGTATGCGGTTGAAATATGCGTCATAACCTGCAATTTTTATCAATCACGCATTGAGATTTATAAGAAAGTAAAGTTTTTTAAAAATTAAAAGACCAGGTGGGGATCCTTCTCATTCACTGGCATCTTGTTATGATAGGGTGACAATAGTCAGCCTTTGAATAATACAAGTTCACAAAAAGTTGGTGGGCTACTTTACAATTGCGAAGGAGAGGAGTGGAAGTATCTTCCGGGAGTTTTTTTTTAGGATTTGGGCTTTATAAATGTAATTAAAGGGGTATTTTGGTAGGATCGGCCGCGCTCAGCTACGAGTAGATTACTTCTTGTCAGTGGCTGTTAATATGCAGGTGGAATGGAGTTGATATTTCCCTACGTAAAAACAATCACACTGCCTACACTCGAGCAATACACCGCGTTTCTAGAAGTGCAGGTTAAAGATGAAGGGACTTGATGGGAAATGTTAGTTGACGGACTCCACTAGTCCAGGAAGCAGCAGTAGTAGAATGTGAGCAGGCTACCACCTCCACTAGGTGGTAGCCTGATCTAGGATAGAACAGGTTAGGTAACGACTTCTATTGCATGAATGGGAACCGCGTGGAAGGAAATTATCATTGTTGGAATGAGGTTTATTATGGACTTAAAGGTTACGGAGGTTAAGAGGTCTTCTGAAGGTTACAGTAGGAGATTTAGGAAGGACTAAAAGTATTAAGAGTTGAAATGGAGACAGAAAAAAGAGTTCAGGTCAGAATGAAATATTTTAAGGGCCGGCAGACCATGAGTCCGTAGGAATAATATGTCACAAAAAGAGATTTAACTTCTCCCTTTTATCATAGAGAGATCACTAGAATTAAGAATAAGAATGTTTGGTGAGGATAATCAAATACATGCACATTAGCCTATAGAAATCTAAACATCAACATTCTTTCAGATCTGTGTTCTAGAGATCTCACAGCTGCCTTACTTCAATTTATAATAAATAATATTAATTAGAATTTAGTAGCATCACTATACCTTCCCGGTGATAGTGATCAACCTCCTTCTCCTTTGAATTGGATGAAGCTGGTTAACTTCTGTGAAAGAAGAAATTCTCAGGTACTCACCACACTATGTGGGGCAGCCAGCTTAACAATGCAATTTCTAGCCTCTACTAACCTTGAAATACTAAAGAGGGGTACCGAACCTACTTTTGTTAATGCTAGAAGCCATATTATAATCGATATTACTCTGACTTCAGTTCACTACGCGAAAAAAAATGGGTGAAGAGTTTCTGATGATATCTGACCACCGCATGATAAGACTCCACATCAGCCCTGATACCATAGTTCACATCAAAGATCACCCAGATCCACTGATTGCTACATGTATACATCTGTTTTACATGAAAATACCTTGTTTAAGAACCCTTTAGTATTAAACAATATAGATGATTTAAAACAACGCAGCATCTGAGCTTAATGATGTTGAGTTATGTTATCAAATTGTTTAGGGGTAGTTCTACAACTTTCTCTAAAGAAACGCTGACCAGACCTAAGGTCTGCCACATAAGATACGTCAATGCAGGACAAGTGCTAAGTATGTGTGAAGGAGTTTCTTCGTCCTCCTCACATAGCCTACATATAGGACTAGCTACCAATCCCATCAGGTTTAGATGGCGGTTAAGTCGACAATGACCAGTGAGAAAACCAGTTATTGAGTGGCAGGTACTTCTTTTTTGGGCTAAAATTGACCTGATAAGCCTGATAAGACGGTCCTTTGATACAGGACCGTCAGGACCGTTTTACAGTGTGGGCTTCTCATTTCAGCAAAATTAATCCACAGTTTCCAAAAGTCTCAATGCATAGAGTCCTTAAGAGCTGTCTTAACAATTCAGCGAGTTGTCCAATTCTTAGTCTGCCCGAGAATATTGAGGGAGTCGATACATTCCTGGACGAGTTTAGACGAGCATATATAAGCAGTCAAAGCTTTGATGGCAGCTTGGCTGACAGAACAGATATAAATCTGTAACCCCTCGCGAGTTTCCCTGTCAAGACTGACAACAAGCTAGAATGGCAAAAACATCAGCTCGAAAAACTCATCATGGGCATATCTGCCCAAACTCACACTAGCGTTTCATCGGGCTTCCTAGCAAAACATGGCTGCTTCCGACAGACTATCTATCTGAAACCATCATCAATAAACCAAAAATCTCGAGAGGATGAGGGTATGACTTGAGTTCTTAAATCCCTATCTTCCCGGGTAGGAATTAAATGGGTCCAAATACACTCAAAATTTTACTTAGGTTCTGTCATGTACCTAGTGAGATAGAGGCTGCTGGGCCAAAGTAGGTTCTATTTTAATGGCACCAGCTATACATCTACATGCAGTCCGCTGGGGATAGGAAAGCATCTTCTTGCACGACTCTTAAGACAGTCAAGGCCACCGAAGTAAGAATGCATAAGTTAACACAGGTCGAACTATTGCAGTATAGGTATTGCGAATAACTTTAGATTTTAGATCTCATGTGGATCCCATTGCCCTACGCCAAACCAAAAAAGCTGCCAGAGCCTTGCCCAACTTAGCTTCTAGACGTGGGCCCCAAGATAGTTTAGCATCAAGCATTACTCCAAGATACTTAACACTGCTTAAGACATCAAGAATTTTACCTCGCAATAGCAAATTTTTTCTACCGTCCATATTTCTTTTCTTAGAGAACGGTACAACAAGAATCTTTGAAAGGTTAACCCCAAGATCAGGTTCTACACACCATCTTTTAATCAAGCGGAGTGCTCTCTAGGCAAGCTGAAAGACAGTGTCAACAAGCTTACCCAATATAAGGAAAGCTGCATCATCCGCATAAGCCTTTATGTAGAACCCTTCTTTTTCGAGTAGAACAGTAATGCTGTCAATAATTTAACACCACAAGAAAGAGGAGAGAACACCTCCTTGACAACTACTGTTCACGGCTACCTCAGCAACAATATGGTTCAAATCAAGCCTATAATGACAGGGTGCATCTCATGCTAAGAGGCTGCTTCACAAATATAACCTACAAAAATGCGATTAACCACTCCTTCGATATCCATAAACAAACCTAAAACCAGTTGCTTCTTGTAAAGAACGTCCTCAATCTTGTAAACAAGATGATGAAGGGCCGCTTCACAAGATATACTTGCCAGGTTGGCATATGAGGTACCCAGCACTCGATTTATTTCTGTGTAATAAACACACTTTCAATGGAGGTAGTGAGCCCGTACTACTATGTGGTTTTTGCTACACAGTTATGCCAATACCTAATTATAGTATTATGTTTATGAGATAATAAAATGATAAAAGTTTTGGACAATCCAATCTTCACGAAAAACAAATGTAAAGTCACTATTAATTAGTAAATATTTAAGTATTCAGACAATTTTACGGTTAATGTAATGGCAATGTAATCGACAACCATCCAAATTTGTTTAAAAAATTAAGTTTATCGTTTGCAAGCACTAGAAGAATAGAAAAATAAAACATATGAATCATGTAAAAAAATAACTTCCCATTTTAAAATGGTAAATATTAATGGAATAAATTTAACATAAAGGTTGAGAAATATATTGTTGGAAAGCTATAACGGAGTATAAAAGAAAATTGCATTTACCAATACTTCTGTTATTTAAACAACCTCGTTGTTTACCTGACTAAAATTGGTCAAAAATAAAGAGGATCGTTAATAAATCAAAGGAATAGAAAAAGTCCTAGGCCCGTATTCAAAGACGTTTCATAACTTTTTCCTAACATTTTCCTAACATTCTCCTAACTTTTTCCTAACATTTTCCTAACTTTTTCCTAACATTTTCCTAACATTCTCCTAACTTTTTCCTAACATTTTCCTAACTTTTTCCTAACATTTTCCTAACACCTTACTTTCTCCTAACATTTTCCTAACATTCTCCTAACATTTTCCTAACGTTCTCCTATCGTGTTTTAAAAGTCTTTTAGAGGCTTCGCATGATTTTATTTAGTAAGAACCTAAGGTAGTTAAGTCAAAAAGTGATTCCATTGTAAGTAACGTAATATATCGCAAAATATCAATGTTATTAACTTATTACCTGGATTTACGACACACTTTGTCATAAACAACAATGCAGCCTTCCTTTGGCGAATGTTAAATATATTAGAAACTTTATTTACATATGTTTTCAGTAAACAGTAGAGTTAATGCAAACACAATGTTCAATTATTGTAACAGCTTTCATAAATAAAGCAGTATCAAGCGTTTCAAGTTTGAACGTGGACCAGGTTGTACGAATCCAAAGGTGTCTAAATGAAGACCTGTTAATCAGTGCAACACTTTTTCATTTTGCTAAATCATTTACACAATTTTGTTTTCCGTATTTTGTCATCAAATTCATTTTTGTTTGTGTAAAATTTTTTTGGTAAAATAATGGCTGAATTATTCACACCGGACCAACTGAATTTCCTCTTTGAATCGATAGCCCGCCACAAACAGACCATAGAAAATAAAAAATCTGATTGTGTTAAAAGAATTTCAGGGTAAACTCCCTAATAGTAAGGTAAGTGGATTAACAGTATTATGTAAATTTATGTAGATAGTTATTAATACGACAAAGTCGTAAATCCAGGTAATAAGTTAATAACATTGATATTTTGCGATATATTACGTTATTTACAATGGTATCACTTTTTGACTTAACTACCTTAGGTTCTTACTAAAAAAAAATCATGCGAAGCCTCTAAATGACTTTTAAAACACGGAAACGATCATTTAACGATCATTTAAATTTCTTGGCTTAAAAACATTTCCCTTACCTAAACCTAAGGTAAGTGTTAGGA
This sequence comes from Microvelia longipes, assembly GCA_018340805.1. NCBI lineage: Eukaryota > Metazoa > Arthropoda > Insecta > Hemiptera > Veliidae > Microvelia > Microvelia longipes. Next base: position 25,767,916 of record JACMZG010001913.1, read on the forward strand.
GAATGTTAGGAAAATCTTAGGAAAATGTTAGGTGTTAGGAAAATGTTAGAAAAAAGTTAGGAGAGTTAGGAAAATGTTAGGAAAATGTTAGGGTTAGGAGAATGTTAGGAAATGTTAGGAAAAAGTTAGGAAAACGTCTTTGAATACGGGCCCTAGTGTTTTTCCTTGTTGTACTCCGTTCATAACTATAAATGTATTAGAAATGCTCTTATTAAAAACACGAGGCGTCGGACTCTTTGCTGCTTCAGCGCGCCTCTGTCGCCATTTCACGGTCACATACTTGTATTACTTTATTATTTCGTTATATTACTGGTTTATAAAAGTAGCATACTGCCATGATATAAGCGAATGTTCATATGTGTTAGTGAAAAAACTTGATTTGTTTACATTATGTCAATTAATGATTTGTGATATTTTTATTAAATGTTTATGGGTTCATTATTGTGGTTTAATGACGGCACATATATTTTATAAACAATAAGGTTCGGGACATTAGCAAGGTTAATTTTTGTACCTTTGTTAAGTTTCATTTCGATCCGAGAAAGCGTTTGAAAGTTATCGACCAAATAAGAACGTCAAATGTAAAAGCAAAAATCTCATACATACAAAAATACACACACACACACACACACACACCACACACACACACACACACACACACACACACCACATATATATATATATATATATATATAATATATATTATAATTTTTTTTTTTTTATCTGTATTCCTCCCTTTCATAAAAATCCGCATCATAAATCATAAGCTCATTTTTTATTAAATAAAAAAATGTTAGTTATTTTAGCAAGAAAGGATTGAAGTATTTTATATCGATTTTCACTGATTCCAACTGAGTAAAGTTGCATAAAATAATATAGTGCAATAAAACTGATGTAAATAACATGAATGTATAATAATTGTAAATTAAAAAAAAATAGTTTACGTACATCAAGTTTTGGCATACAAGATGCCAAATCCAGCACTTCTTTTGTTCCTTTAATATTAATATCTATAGCTCTTGTCAAATAATCCTTAAAATTAGTAGTCGCAGCACTGTGTACTATTATGTTTACTTCATTAAGGATCTTCAGTCTAAAAATAAATCTAAATTAGTACATAAGCACAACAGTGTACTACTTTGTTTACTTCATTATGGATCTTCAGTCTATAAATAAATCTAAATTAGTACATAAGCACAACAGTGTATACTACTATGTTTACTTCGTTCTGGATCTTCAGTCTAAAAATACATCTAAATCAGTACATAAGCACTTCAATGTACAAGCATGTTTACTTTGTTTAAGATCTTTAGTCTAAAACTATTTCTAAATTAGTACATAAGCACAACACTGTACTACTATTTTTACTTTTTTAGGATCTTAAGGCTAAAAATAAACCTAAATTTGTACATAAGCACAACAGTGTTTTACTATGTTTACTTCATTGCGGACATTCAGTCTAAAAATAAATCTAAATTAGTAAGCCTAACAGTGTCCTACTATGTTTACTAAAGTGATGTAATTCATACAGAAGGGGTGGAGGTGCGGGACACACTGGTCTAACTCCCCCGGAATACGCTGTTTTAGATGGGCCTGCTTTAAGTTCACCGTTTCTCCACTAGAGGCAGGTCGGTTCACCTTGTACGGCATATATAAAATAATTAGTTCTTCATTTTCAGGATTTAAATTATTTAAAGGGATATTTAACAATGTTAAAACACTTATTTATTATTTTAAATGTAAAATTTTCATAAAATATTTAAAAAATATAAACGCTGTGTTATTTTTAACTAGATCTGATATCATGATAACCATGAAGTGCAGAAATGGAAATTAATTTGCGTGTTTATTGCTTTTTTATTTGTTCTTTTAATGGAAAAAATTCGAAATTTATCTTATTTTCTAAACAAATAATCTTATAAACAAATAAATATGTTCAGAAAATTTGTCTTGTTTACATTTTAGTTTAAAGACGGGTCGATTTAAAACTGTTAAACAATATTGATAACAGTCGTACAAGATGTAAACTAGTGCTCGGTGCGGTAGTTGATGCAACTAGCCCGTTTTTTTCATGACCAACTCAAACCAGGGAAAACACCCCTCCCCTACTGTATGAATTTCTACATCACTTTAATGTTTACTTTGTTTAGGATCTTTAGTCTAAAAATAATCTCAAAGAGATTTTTTGTATTTGGGATTTGAGATATTTTTTACACGTAAAATACAAACATTAATTTTTGTTACCTATCTTGCTGGGAAAGCCCAAGTTGTGGCAAGGTAACATCTCCATTGATAGGTATCAATTTGTCCCTAAAACTATCGTCTCTTTCCCTTAACCTTGAGAAACACTGTAACAATTAAAACAAACTATTGAAAAGCAACAAATAATAGTCTAGAAGCTTGGCCGGAAAAAGAGACTCGTTTAGTACTTTCGTACTAAATTTTTCTGAATATCGACTATAAATGACGAAACAATAAATACTACCACTGCTACTAAATTTCATCTCTTTGACATTTAGGTAATAAGATATAGATGCTCAAAGATGTTTGGCAGTTTTGACACTTACTCATCAAAATTCTAAGACACTTCCAGCAAACGTAGACAAAACAATTGGTATATAGATGAATGATTATGTAAAAATCAATAAAAAGTTATAACATTTGCAGTTCCTTCTGCCTAATATGTTCTACATAAGTAAAAAGTTATGTAGAACCTAACTTAAATTTCACTTCTAAAGAAAAATTTTGACAACTAGCGTTACCTAGTAGAGAACTCTAAAACTAAGAATATTGATAGTTTTATTTTGACAGAACATAACTCAATATTTTACGCAATTTACACGTTTAATTATCCCTTAAGCGCCCTGGAAAGTATTTGTTCTAACCTTTTTATATGCCCTATATTATCTTATTAGAAAATAAATCAAATTTAAATTTCCTTAAATTTGAAGTTACGTTTATGAAGTCGTGGGCATCCCAGGTATACCATTTTATTATTACCTTTATGCAAGACTGTGATTAATAAATGCATTCAATTAAACTATTTTCGTGTAAAAATACTTCTTGTGCAACATATTTTGTGCTAAATATCTTCTAATATGATATTTAGTTACTTTAGGATGTGCTTAGCGATATTCTATTCACTATTCTTATAGGCACTTCTTGAAAATTCTTTTTTCTTTCAAGGGGCTTGAATTTATGTATTTTAACTTAATTTATATTTTTCTTATTCCTTCTATTTAAAGCTATAAACAATAAAAATGAAAATTTACAGAAATTACACATAGTGCAAGAATAAAATATTTATTTCAGCAGAAAATAAACCAATTTTTACCCAAAAATACACATACTTATACTAGAAAATTATAAATACCAAAAATATTAGCTGTCAGAGAAGTAGGACAGTATGCAATTGTAAAGTATAGTCGGTTAATGTTTGAAGATTTTAAAACCAGCTGGTCCATCAACAAACAAGCCTCAAAGACTGATAAGAAAATAAATAATTTGGAAAGTGAGAAAGCAGCAGACTAGAGGCTTTATTACATGAAAGATAACAAATCATTTAATTTATTAAAAAATTATTTTAAAATTATATGTAAAATATAATAATAATATTATATTTATTATTAAAGAGTAAGATAAATAAAAAATATAAAAAATATATAATATTTTATATTATAATTTAAAATAAAATAAATAAATTATATAGTAAACAAAATCTTAAAATTTAAATCTAATAAACAGTAAAATTAAGTTCAATTTAAAAACAACTAAGCTTAATATTAATATTTAAAATAAAAAAAATATAATAACACCCTTAATTTAAAATTAATAATCGCTATAACATTAATCTAAAAATAAAAAGGTATTAAATATATTAAAATCAATAATACACTAGGTAATAAGTTTAAAATGATTATTAACACTGTATTTATTATAAATCAATACTGCATGAGTCCATAATTATATCATAATTTATTGGATGAAGATGTATCATTTGTTGATAAATAAATTAAAAATTAAAGTAGCATCCTCTAGCCCCCCCCCCCTTGGGTTACCACGTTTAACACCGCTTTGTGGATAAGTAAGTAAGAGTTTAAAGGTAACATTATTATTTTGTATTGCTTTTTGTACATCTTCAATTAATGTTTTATCTATTTATTTATTTAGTTACCTCCTGTAGAAGGCGGTAAGTAAGCCTTATTATCATGTGTGTTTTTATTTTCTTATTATTTTGTCAAAGTCTTTATTTTCACAGAGTTAAATCTATTAAGGTATTAATAAGCACTACGTGCTATAGATTGGTTGATGTACCACAATATAAAATTAAACAAATAATAAGTTATTTGTTTATTACAAACAAACTTTAAATTTCTTTATCTCTAAAACTCTTCATAAAATTTAAACTCTATTATCACAAAAACAAAATCTAAAAAATTGGCAGAAAGGGTATTTTGGCTTCTAATGGCAGTATAGCATCCAAATAAAATGGTTACTTACATCGTCTGATAATATGTTATCTAGGCGTTGCTGTGAAGACAATGTTTTCTTACTTCTTATCAATAAATAGAAGCATTTAATATCGGGGTAGAGCCAGAGCAACTTCTCGACCAGAACTTGCGCTAGGAAGCCAGTGAAGCCTGTTACGAAAATCGTCTTGCCGGCGTAATACTGAGACAGCCTAGGTACAGGCTCCGTGGGCTCTAGTTCTGGTCTCTCTATTATGTCCTTAGCTTCCATTGTAAATAACTCCTCTTACATTAGAACACAAACTAGAACAAAAATAAAATTTTTGATTATATCATCTTAGTCAAAAATGTTTAACACGAAAAGAGTTTAATTTAACATACAGATTAAAGAAATAAACACCCTTAATTTGTCAAAAAAAAAAAAAAAAAAAAAAAAAAAAAAAATATTATTTTTTGTACTAATTGGTAATAATTTTTCAAAATTCAGATACAGGGTACCTTGGAACATTTCCTTCCCACTTTAGACTTCTTATATATATATATATATATATATATATATAATATATATATATATATATATAAATATATATATATTATATATAATATATATATATATATTAAATATATATATATATATATATTATATATATATATATATATATATATATATATATATATATATATATATATATATATATAGAAGTCTAAAGTGGGAAGGAAATGTTCCAAGGTACCCTGTATCTGAATTTTGAAAAATTATTACCAATTAGTACAAAAAATAATTGACAACAAAATACATGACATAAATGAAACTTGGCGCAAAAACCAGAGATTAGGTCTAGTCTTGCAGTCCGGAAGATGATATTTTTCAAACTACAATAAGCTATTTTGCTGAGTCATCAAACAATTTTAAAAATTCGTCAAAAGTCGAATATTTTACCATTCGAGTTGACATTGGACACAAATGTATATTTGTATAGGTGTCAATTGTATTGTATTTTATTGTATTGTATTGAACACAAATGAATAGGTGGTCAATTAATCCACAAAATTTCATTTTTACATGAGTTGTGAATTTTAAATTATTGAATAAAACACTTAAAAGGAAAAAAGAATTAAATAAATAAATTTAATTTAAATACAATTTTAATTTAATAACTTAACGAAGTTCGGCATATCGTCAGATAACTAAATTTACAATGAATTAGTTGTGGAAATTCCATAGCTACTTAACTTTTTGTTTGTAAGTTATTAGCAAGCTCATATATTTTTGATAAATATTTTATGTTATTTTTTTTTTTTTGGAAAATAATACAAGCTTTAGCTTTAGCAACTATTAAAAAATAATTTATTGTTGAGGATCTGAATAAATTATTGATTTAAAATTAATTGTTGACTATATGTTTATGTGTTTATTCTTAAAAAAATATTATCTTAGTATTATTATGATTATGATTATGATTACTGATGACGTCATGATTCTTACCTGATATAATCTGATCACCTGAGTAGTTGTGGTAAGACTGTACTAATGTGGTTACTATCACTATGTGTCCACGTGGAAACGTGTTAATGACCTTACTAGGTCGACAACTATGCACAAATTGTAGCATGGAAACTATTTTCTTTAATGTGAGTAAATGAATAAATAGCTCTATTGTTTATGCATATTGAATATGTATTGCCCGCCATATCCGGCAAATATTGTATCATGATTGAGAGAGTAGCGAAACAATCTGGCAGATTAGTTCTTTTTTATTCTCACAGAAAGCATAGGTTAGAAACCTTTTTGATGAAATCTGGTATTTTTAGAATATTTTGTTAACTTATTTTTGTTAATTTACAAATACTAACAAACATTTACTGATGTCAACATTAGGCTGTTTTAGCCTAAATATATATTGGAAATATATATTCCAATATATATATATATATATATATATATATATATATATATATATATATAATATATATATATATATATATATATATATATATACAGGGTGTACAAAATAAAACTCCCTTCCCGAAAGGAGGTGGTACTACAGCTAATTTCCAACAAAAAACTTCATATTAACTATAGTCCGATTTTCAACCGTTCTCCCACAAGGTCAATTTTTATGATTTTAAAAAACGCGTTGATTTAACTTCATAAAATGACCAATTGTGGCTAAACTATAACTGCTAGCTTCAAAATATTGGTTTCGTTGGAAAGCTGAGAAAATTTGCTATAAGACCACTCACTTGTATTTTCAAAAACAATTTAACATAACAGCCAAAAATTTGCATGAAATCAAAAATTAGTAAAATTTTATGATTTTCCAAAAATTTTGAAGTTACTTTGATGAGAAACTAGCAAACTTGAGAACCTCTTGGTTTCAGGAAAACTACCTTGTTTACTCCTCTTTAAGTCAATACCCATATCATTATACGTTGATACGGTGATTTTTCAGAAAAAGCAAAAATAGGCTCAAAAAACACGCTAAAAATGACTCTTACAGAAGTGATTTCTGCATAATAGTCCAAGAGCCAGACGCAAAAAACGTGACCGTCTAGCCCCAAAGGTTTAACCCACTAGATCGACTTATTCTGGCTCCCTGATAATGAATCAGGTGGTCTGCCGTTTCAGATAAGGGAAATTTAGCCCCGGGCCCTTTAAAATCCGAAAAATGACCCCAAATTCTGTTTTCGCCCAATAACGGTGTTTCTATTGATTTTATCTAAAAACTTAAAGGGTTGTTTTTTAAAGTTTATTAAATTTGTGATAAATCCATTTTTTAACTATCAAAATCGGTCCAGTAAAACCGGAGATACAAATGACTTAATGACCGACATATAATGCTGAAAAAAGTGTATTTTTTCTAAAATTCAAGTTTTTAACCTATCTTTCAGCATTATATGTCGGTCATTAAGTCATCACATATTAGAGCTGTGCTGACTTCTTTCTCTAGAACAACTCTACTTACCTGCAGTTTAACAGAATATGCATGATTTTTAAGTCTGCCTAATTCTTAAACATGTTAATACGGAAAAACATGACATTTTAAGGTATTGTGCGTTTTTGGATAAAATGTATGCCTTTTACAGTTTTTTCGGTGATCTTTCAACATTTGTATCTCCGGTTTTACTGGACCGATTTTGATAGTTAAAAAATGGATTTATCACAAATTTAATAAACTTTAAAAAACAACCCTTTAAGTTTTTAGATAAATCAATAGAAACACCGTTATTGGGCGAAAACAGAATTTGGGGTCATTTTTCGGATTTTAAAGGGGCCCGGGGCTAAATTTCCCTTATCTGAAACGGCAGACCACCTGATTCATTATCAGGGAGCCAGAATAAGTCGATCTAGTGGGTTAAACCTTTGGGGCTAGACGGTCACGTTTTTTGCGTCTGGCTCTTGGACTATTATGCAGAAATCACTTCTGTAAGAGTCATTTTTAGCGTGTTTTTTGAGCCTATTTTTGCTTTTTCTGAAAAAATCACCGTATCAACGTATAATGATATGGGTATTGACTTAAAGAGGAGTAAACAAGGTAGTTTTCCTGAAACCAAGAGGTTCTCAAGTTTGCTAGTTTCTCATCAAAGTAACTTCAAATTTTTGGAAAATCATAAAATTTTACTAATTTTTGATTTCATGCAAATTTTGGCTGTTATGTTAAATTGTTTTTGAAAATACAAGTGAGTGGTCTTATAGCAAATTTTCTCAGCTTTCCAACGAAACCAATATTTTGAAGCTAGCAGTTATAGTTTAGCCACAATTGGTCATTTTATGAAGTTAAGTCAACGCGTTTTTTAAAATCATAAAAAATTGACCTTGTGAGAGAACGGTTGAAAATCGGACTATAGTTAATATGAAGTTTTTTGTTGGAAATTAGCTGTAGTACCACCTCCTTTCGGGAAGGGAGTTTTATTTTGTACACCCTGTATATATATATATATATATATATATATATATATATATATATATATATATATATATATATATATATATATATATATATATATATATATACATATATATATTATTTATATTATTATATATATATATATAAATATCATCATTGAAAATACTGAGGTATCGGTTATAATAATACAATTTTTGTTGTTGTTATTTTGATTATTTATTATGACTTGTCAATATTTTAATTTATTTTTGTATTATTCTAATTTACATTTAATAACAACTTTTTTCACATTAATGTACTTAGTTTTAAACTATTAATTTTTATATATATGTAACTTTTTTCACGTATTTTTTATATTTATAAGTAGTTTTTATAATTGTATTTTAAAATGTTCTATTGTATTTTACGCCAAATTAACTGAAACAGTTATGATAGGGATTCGTGTGGACTGAGTGTGTTGTAACTTTACGCTAACAACAATGATCAACCGAAACGACTTAACTAGATGTACTTACTACGGACCGGTAGACTCGTTAATATCATACAAAATACTGGCTTGGGGATCTGCAACCGACACCTTAAAAAGAACAGTACTAATTCATCAGAAAGCTATAATATGGACAGGACAATAACGAGACAGAAACAACGCCCACATACTGCACAACTTTTTGACAAACTAAAAATACTGAAAACTGAATATATACTTCATCAGCAATGTCTAATTAGGATATTCGACGGAAATCATACTCTAAACAGAATAATACATTACAACACACAGACTCGTGCTCAGACAAACTATATAGATTGCCTCTATACATCTACAGGACAGAGATTCAGGTTATACCAAGCTACCTTACTATGATACAAACTTCTCGCAATTAGAGAGACAAACACGACTCATTTATAACAAAACTAAAATAAAATTTACTGGCAAACTAACTCTTAGAGAGTCAAATACAAATATTTTATTTTATATTTCACCTTTATTTAATATTCTTAAAATAAGCGTCAGTTTCATTATGAAAATTCGCTAAAATAGGCCATGAATTGAACAATTTAATGAACGCCAATTATTTTAAATAACAAAATAGCATTATTTAAAATATATAAATATTATTTGTTGTATTATTTTTGACATAAACGGTGTTCATTGTAATCATTCAGAGGTATAATTGAAAGTTTGGTCGAGTTTTATTGTTTGGATTCAATCTGTTAGCTTTGAACATTTTTACTTTTGCCCCTATAATTATTTTAGAAAAGATCTCCTTGACACAAAAGTATAAAATATGTTCATTCTGCCCTATATAAGTAATTTAAGTTTAAAGTTTAGTTAAGATGCATAATTTAGATTCTGATCTTTAAGCATCTAAAACTTATTTTTCACACTAATCCCCTATTGTTATTTATGAAGGAATTTTGTTAAGACATATAATGTGGTCAATATGACCTATGACTCGTCTAAGTGTAAAGTTTAGTTAAGATCCATCGATTAGATTCCAATCTGTAAGCACTTACAATTTAGTGTTGCACTAACCTCATATTGTTTTCGAACGGGTCCCGAAAAAGGTGACTATTCTGACCTATGAGCAGTCAAAGTTTAAAGTTTAGTCAAGATCTGTCTATTAGATTCCGAGCGGTCAGCACTCAAAGAAATAATTTTTACACAAATCCCCGATTGTCATTTTAGCACTGATCAAGATCTGACATAGTTTATAACTCCTTTTGATATATGCTTAGTGTAAGGTTAAACTTTGGTCTAGACCCTTTTAGTAGTTTTCGAGTTATAAGCTACTAAAGTTTTTAACTTATTTTTAATGTTTAAAAGATGCATGCTTACTTTTAGATTTTCTATTTAAAAAATAATTAATTAAAATAGAAACCTTAAAAATAGTATTTATTAAGAAAACTACTTAGTGTAATTACAATAAGCATATACTGCCCTTCACAGCACAAAATTAATATTTTTATTGATCTTTAGTAGAGGGGCTTACCATTCAAATAATTAATTCTACACTTACTATGTATGTAACATATAAAAAAGTAAGGTTATTCAAAAACAAAAACTAAATACATAAACCACACAGATTTTTATTCTTTACTAGAGGGAATAATCACCATGTATAGTAAAAATGTAAGTATCCAAGAGCCGGACCTGAAAAAATGTGACTCATTTTGTCCTACTTCAAACCAAATTATGAAGAATCCTAAAATTATGAAGAAAAAACTGGATAGTCTGCCTATCCAGAGTGGAGCCCTTTATATGATTGCGCATGCTCAAAATTTTAGAATATCGCATAAATTACTGTTTTCATGAAATAAGTGGTTCCCTGTGGGTCGTGTGCAAAACATGAAGGGAACAATGTTTTAAGGAGATGCGATTTTTTATAAAACGAGTGTTTATTCACCAAAATAGGTTATAACTGCATCCAAAATTATGTCTCTTTCAAAATCACTAAAAAATGGTTCATTTATGCAAATTCAGCGAATTTCTTAGGAAAAATATTGGCTTTTTGTGCATTTTTTGGCCATAGTTAATTTTGTAATCTTGTTGTTTCTTTTTGTATTTATCAATAAATAAAGGAATTATTGAAGAAAAAAAATTAAATATAAGCAATTTTGTGAGCGAAGCGATCTGTCATATTATTTGATGTTCTTTTCTACTTAATTTATTGATGACTTACAAGTATTAAGTTTAGACTTGCTTCAGTATAATCTATAAACCATATTACATCCAGAGGCATGGGCTTAGTAGAGGATATTTACAAGGCCAATAATATTAATTGTTTACATGTTTATTCTGAAGCCTGTCTTAACTTAATATTTCTCCTAAATATTAAGTATAAGTTATTTATAAAGTCTTCTCCGAGATCAGGAAACGTTAAATAAGGAATTGTATCGAAAGCACTAAAAACAATATATATATTATAACAATATTTATTTCACATTATAAAACGAAATATACATTATATTTTTTACACATTATATTTAATAATAGTATAATATACATTATATAATTAGTATAATATACATTATACAAATAGTATAATCACATTATATGTATTTTTTTCTATTACATTATTGAATTATACATTTCTCGCACTTTTTACAATTTTCTTTAGGAATTTGTATTTTGTGGGTGCTCTTTATTGCAAATGTGAGAGTTCATCATAGTTCGCAAAAAATCGTGAGAGTTCTGCTTCTGGTAATACTACTGGTTCTACTTCATAATTTATAACATTGAACTATAAAGTAAATAAATTCATTAGATAAATATTTAACTTTTGAGGAATGTTGAGTTATATGAATATAAAATTTTAAGAATATAAATCAGTAAAGAATATAACATTGTTGTAAATTATTATGCATCTACTTATTTAAATAATAATGGTCGAAAACAAAACAAAAATAACAGAGTAATAGACATTTTTATGTTATTTAATAATTTCTAAGTGCTAACTTTAAGTGACAATTAAGAATAACTTTATGAAATATTAAGCTAAGAAAATACTGGACTCACAAGTTTTAAGTTAAATTCAATTTCACAAAATTAAAAATAACAAAAAAATTTAGCATGAAGAAAAAACTTTTTTCTAATACTTAAATAATATCTGTCATTTTTATAAATAATCTTGAATAATTAGTAATATTTATATTTTATATATCAGCGTCACAAAACCAGCAGTAATGTTCCCTTATTGCGTTATAAAACCTGCAGTAAAGTTCCCTTATTGCACCATAAAATCAGCAGTAAAATTACCCTTTTCCGTCATGAAATCAGCAGTAAAATTTTCTTATTGCACCATAAAATCAGCAGTCAATTTACCCTATTGCGTCATGAAATCAGCAGTAAAGTTCCCTGAGCAGGTCATCTACTTTATTCAATTTCTGTAACAATGAATAAGAAAAGCCAGCCTTATCTTTTTATCGTGAGTCTTGTTGGTTCGGTCTAGGTCCTTGGTTTTATACCGAACAGTACTATAATTGTTTAAAAATAAAAATCATTTGTTAAAAACGAGTTAAAAAATTATAAGTGGCGTAAGGAAGGTGAGAGTAATTACTGCAAGCGTAGTAAATAACGTACAGCATCAGTCCATATTTGAATACATAATCTAATACTTCCAATCTGAAACAGAGAAATTACAAATAGACTTTATTATTAGGATACAAGAAGTTATATATTTTGGTCAAATTATTGCTTTAAATTATTGAACGAATGATAAACGTATAAAAGGGACAATACGAAGGATTGGATGAGGGTAGAAAGCGTAAAACTAACGTAGAAATCTGTTTACATCAAATAATATAAATACAGAAACATAAATCTAGCTATGTGAGACAGTTATAATTTATGGTTGTGAAACATGGTGTCTATTATTGAAAAATAATGAGTTTAGAGTGTGCCTAAGGAGGATGGAGAAAATCATGTTAAACATTAGGAGGCATAAAAGAATAATATCCTCCAGGATCCTGACTTCAAAAACGTTACTAATTTTGTTCTTCGAAAAATGTTTACTCTTCCTCATTTATGCCGTTGATATATAGGAAACGTATTGTGTTTGAAAAAAACTCGAAACCTGGATGTCACCTGAATTATCCGTTTAGGTGTTATAAATGCCTATTAAGTGGTTTTCACAAAGTTGTTTGTTATGATCGTAGCTCCTAAAGTATTTATGCTAGAGAGTTGAAACTTTGTACAAGAAGAAGTCCAGAGATTTAGTTTTGCTATCTGGAAAATATTTTTTTTATAATGCATATTATATTTTTTCATTAACCCGAAAAATTTACTCGAAAAAAAAAATCGAAAAATCATAAAACGCGTAAAAATGTTGCGATCAAGTTAAGATTTGGCATGCATGTATAAAACTGACATTTGTTACATAAGGAATCAAGATTTAAACCGCACAATAAATATTATTTAATATATACTTTATTCTACTAGAAAATTGAATATACATTATGATTCTTATCGGTGTACCTAATAGAAACGTATTTTTTTAAAATATTTTTTTCTTATTTGTTGGACCTTAAAAAGAGGCTTGAATAGCAAAGAAGTGCGAAAATTGAGAAATTAAGCGAATCAGAGCGAAAAAATAACATTTTGGTAGCACTTTTTTTAGTTTTTGCCATATTTCTCAGCAACTAGGTGACAGAGCGTATATTATCTATATTCTGCTTAAAGATAAGATCGCCCTGAACTATTCGATAACAATAATATTAAATTGTCGTTTTAGATAAGGCACTTATGACATTTATGCCATTTCCTCATTTCTTATTTCCTCATTTATGCCATAGGTTTATAGGAAACGTATTGTGTTTGCAAAAAAATCCGAAACTGGGATGTCACCTGAATTATCCATTGCAGGTGCTTTTATAAGACCTCCAAATTGTCTTAAACGTCCTGAGGGTCGTAATTTTCACAAAGTTGTTCGTGAATGTGAGTGTGTGTCTGTGAATGCGAGTGTTTGTTATATCATCGTATCTCCTACGGTATTTATGCTATCGCGTTAAAACTTTTGTATGTAAGGTAAGCCAAGAACGAAGTTTAATTTAGCTATAAGCATTGGTTCTGATCATATCATTTGACGTATAAAAATGTATGTTTCAAATGTATCTAGTTGTGTACAAATCACAGTTTTGGACTAATACTTTTAAAAATCAGAAAATCGGGTTTCGTTCAAATCTACGCGAATTAGTCAACAGGCTAAAGTATCCTTGTTTATATACTAAAACAAGACGGGTTATTCTTATTATAAGAATAATTTTCTAGAATAGAATAAACTTACATTCTAGCGAGTTTCCTGGCCCTGCCTTCATCTTGAGGTTTCTGGTTGAGAAATTTTACTCTTAAGTAATTAAATATGTCTTCATGATAACGCCGTAAATCTATTTCTTCTTGTTTGTACACTATTTTGATGTCCTTTCGATCTTCATCTCTAAGATGTTTATCGATATGATGAGAATTGGAAAAATCGAAATTAAATTGGTTGTTGGCAAAGTGTCCGTATCCCATAATTATGGTATAAACTTTCCGCTGAATTCGGGATAAACTGAAAACAAAAAATTCTTTAGCTGGTGACAAAGGCTGAAGAAAAAAATATTTGGCCCTCATACTAGACCAAGAGCTCTGAAGATTGATAGAGTTCAAGTGTAAAAAAACTCCTTTTGCGTTTCTTAAACTAAATTTTCCTGAAAATATACCAAATGAAAAAGCAAATAAATTCTGGCGTGCGGGGCTCGATAAACCGGGGGAACATTTTACTATTTTGAATTTGAATTCAGTTAAATACTTGTTCGCTTTAGCTTTTCCCTCATGATGTATAGTGTGACCACAAAATGTATACTTCTGAGTTATTATCCTTGCTTGACAAAAGAAATGCGCGTGTCAATTTCGTACGCCATAAAAACCTACCCCAAAATATCTGTCATCCAGAGGTCGCTAAAGAATAAACAGTTTAACCTTGTGGTCTCCTCTATAAAAGTTCTAGTTCATCAGTTATTTTCTTAAATAACTGATAAATTAAGAACTCTTTCCTTTGGCTGTATCGCAAATGTGGTGTTGGATTTCATTCAAAACATTGTGTATCCACGTTTCCGTTGTCTCTAGTTATATAAGGGGCGTTTCTCTTCACAATTCAATTTCCTTATCAAGAGCTTTTGGCTGCTCACAGTCACTATCTTTGGTTAGTAGCTGCCAACGGTAGAGGTGAATATCAACAGCTACATATAGGTAATATATTAATCTTACTTTTAAGAAGTCATATGAAAAATTACATGTATTCTATATAGTTTATTAAAAAGCCATATACTAAAAACCCCTTGGGATCTTTAGACGAACCTTATGTTAAAATTTAAAGCATAAGCATTCAAAAAGTGCTAAAGAGGAACGATAGCTCGGATGGAAAGCGCTCATCTTACGACCTGGAGGTCTAGTGTTCAAATCCAGCCGGGGAAGACATATTTAAGGTTTAATACGTTTTTATATCAATGTAGAATAGAAGTCATTATTTTAAAAACACCCCATAATGTGGTTTTATCAATTAAAAAAATTGTAAAATAAATTATACTGATCTTACTAATTAACTGACAAATTTTCGAATATGGCAATTATTGTCTCAAACTTCATCAGGATTGTAATAAAAACAATTAAGAAAATGCAATTTGAGGAAAAACCGTGCTCTTCGGGATGCACTTTAATAAGTACCTGTTTATCTCAGTAACGCAATTCTATGAGTGTAAGTTTATATCCGGGTTGCAATTCTATGAGTGTAAGTTTATATCCGGGTTGCAATTCTATGAGTGTCTGTTTATCTGCGGGATGCAATTCAATAAGTACCTGTCTATCTCTTGAACGCAATTCAATGAGTATTTATATCCGAGATGTGAATGAATAACAAATTATTTGTCCCCGGGGTGCAATTTAATGTCCTTGAATAGTCAAAATTCATAATGGGACGCAATTCGATGTTGTTCATATAAGAGACAACTGTGCATATAAATAGGTACATAAAGTGATCATACAAACCTGATTTTTTGACCCGCTAGTTTCAGAAGAACGTCAAGTATAAACGCCGGTAGAAGCTGACAAAGAATAAAAACAATGAAGTATTTGGTACTGTTGTTTGTCAGCACCATATTTGGCTTCCAAATGCAGAATTTGAAAGGTACTTTGGCGACGCATTTCTGAAAAAAATGTTCTGCGGCGTATTCTACGCTTGGGTTCAGGTCTAACCCTGTGATGTTATAGATCGGCTTCACACCCTTCCTGAAAACAAATTATATCGTTGATGTCAGAAGTCATCAATGGCTTGTTCTATTCTTGAATCTGCTTCTATTCTAATCAGATTCTAATTTTTACGTTTTTCCACCAACTACATTCGGTGTTTTGTGTTTAGTTATGTATACATATTGTGTATGTAGTATTAGGTTTTATGTTTGTGTTCACCCTAAATATCCGAAACCGAGATTTCATAGCAATCATCCGTGTCAGGGATTTCATAATAAAATATTTGGCAAAAATTTAAGTCTCTTCTCTTGCTCTAACTCAAGGGTAAATTTGATATACTCGAAGCTCTTATTGTTTAAGTACTCTAAGAACAATTGAAATTTATTTCTCGGGCCCGTCCATAAACAGAAGACGTCGTCTATATATCTCTTCCAAAAATATATGTATTTCTTAAAAGAAGTTTTGTCAAAACTGATGAACTCCTTAAAAAAAAAGTGCATAAAATGTTAGCAGCCAACGCAGATAATGGGGCGCCCATTGCAAGACCAGCTTTACCTTTATAGAACTTATCATCTTAGCGAAAATAGTTCTGATCTAGGCATAGATCAATAAGTTCCATAAGCTCAGCGTTGAATGTTTTGTCCGCACTGTTTTTGTCGGGAATGTCACTAACCAATTTTAAACATTTCTCAGTAGGAACACTTGTAAATAGATCCACAACATCAAATGAAACAAGCCAATATTTGTCGGGTAACTTTATTGATTGGAGAGCTTCGGTAAACTCTAAGGTGTTAGTGATAGCATCGACAGCTTTAAAGTTAGTAATCCTAAGGAAAAGTTTATTAATATACTTAGCAAGTTTCTCAGTTGGAGATGAGCAAAATGAAACTATGGGTCTAATTGGTTCACCTGACTTGTGAATATATAAAGCTCCATACAACCTAGGCGCTAATGGGTTCATCTGTTTAAGGTTGTTTTTATTATAGTTCTCAGGAAATACCGAAGTAGGTTTATTTAAAGTGTTTTTAACTCTTTCTTTAAAGTTATCACTGGGGTCTTTGTCGAGCTCTTTGAAACCATTATCAATAAAGGAACTTCTTAACTTTGGCCTTATATATTTTCTATTATCTATTATTACAGTATCACTACCTATTAATTAATAGGTAATTAATAGGTAATCACTATCTTTGGCCACTATATATTATTACAGTACAATTTCCTTAGTCAGCTTTTAATATTTTCATTGACTGTTTTTTCCTTAATACTTTTGAGTAAACGATTTTCTTTTCTAATATTAAATATTTAAACTTTACTCAGTTTGTTACTTTTGATGAAACTATTAAAATATTTTGAAGTTTCTAATTTTACATTATTATCAAGAGTGTGGACGAGCCTCAAGATAATAAGGTTTGGTGTGCTGTGCCATATATTGGTAACTTGTCCAACAAAGTATCCTCAGTTCTGTGGAAAAATAACTATTGTGTTAGTTTTACCGCCAGTAACACTCTACGATCTCATTTGAGCAAGGTCAAGGATGTAGTCCCTATTGCGTCAAAAAAAGCCGTATACGTAATTGAATGTATACTTAGGACGGACCGGGAGGAGTCTAAGCATCCGTTTGGCAGAGCATACTAAGCACACTAGCAGTCAGTTTTATCAACATATAAGTTCGGAAGAACATAAGGAAGGACCTCACGAAGCCAGTTTTTTACATTTTGTTGATAAGGGACAGAAACTTGACTTCCTCGAAAAACTTAAAATACTGCGCAGTCAGCACAATGTAGGCGATTTAAATTTAAACATAAGAGTAAAAAATGTAATTTGATTCTATTCCAATGCGACAATACCTTTGGTAAGGCCTTAGAGCAGTGGCGAATATCGTTAAATCGATAACATGGTCGCATGGCACGAAATCTAATTTCACACTTGGAGTGACGTATTGTGCACGCACAATTCCTGTTGCATAGCCTAGTATCGACCCAGTAAAGCCGTTTACATGGACGCAAAAGCCTGGAATTGGCTGGAACATAGATGATAATACTGCAACAAAAAAAATTAATTATATTTAAGTAATACAAGTACAATTACACTAAGTTTGAAAACAATATGCATGGTACCAATTAAATAATGATAATCTTTATTTTATCGGTAATCTTATTTCAACAAAAATACGTTTCTCAAAACTGGCATGCATGTAGCCATGTATAAGACTAACACATGTGCCCTGTTTCATCTTATCTTCATCTTTAAATCAATTTTTATGACTTGTGTACCTTTTTTTTAAAAAAAAATCGAGAATAATCCAATTTAGTTGATATTTGGCACAAGGGTATACCTTTATTCAATAAATATGTACCCCACGTTTCGATCAATACGACAATTATATCTTTGTTTCGTGTTGAATCATTAAAGTTTAGCAGCATCGACCGTGTTCAGTGTCTAAAGGAGTGACCGCTGAGAATAAAATCGATGCATTTATTATCTGTGGACGAGCGAAGGAATCCCAAAACGTGTTAACCGTGCTGCAGTAAAACAAAACGTGTTGACCGTGCTGCAGTAAAACAAAACGTGTTGACGTGCTGCATAAAACAAACGTGTTAACCGTGCTGCAGTAAACAAAACGTGTTGACCGTGCTGCAGTAAAAATTTAACCACTTGTATGTTCTGAGGACGAGCGATGTTAGTCCGAAGCAAGGAGGATAAGCGTAGCAAATTCGATGTAAGAAAGAAGTTCTGAGGTTTTTTTTATTATTTTTGTATTTATATTGATTAAATTAAGAAAAAGAAAAAAATCGGGTGCGGGGTACATCGGAACTTTTTCTCATCACATTGGATTTGCAACGCTCATGCTTCCTACATCGGACTCGTTTCGCTCGTCCTCAAAATATTCAATTTGCCAACACGTCTATACTCCAACACGTCTATGAAGTTATTTCATAAAAATTAAACTAATGCTGATAATGAAATGAAACTTGGTACATTTTTTAGTCTTATACATAACTATATGCGTGCTAAATCTCAAATTGGCCGCAACATTTTTTTGAGTTTTATGATTTTTCGAAATTTTTGTTGAGTTATTTGCAGGTTTTTGGACGTCATAAAAATCTTATATTCTAGATAGCACAACTAAACTATAGAGGTGTTTTGTACAAATTTTCTACCATAAATACACGAAGAGCTACGATGATAACAGACACACACATATAGACAACTTTGTCAATATATATTATATATATATATATATATATATAATATATATATATATATATATATATATATATATATATATATATGTGTTATGGCAAGTTTGCAATTTATAGTCAGTCTATATAACAGATTGATCTCGGATCAACCCCCCCAAGAAGTTGCATGTTTTATAATTAAACTGCTTTAAAATTTAAAATTTTGTTCTCTTGTGTTAGGAATTCAGGAATTTGTGTTAGGAACTGTGTGTTAGGGTTTGTGTTATAGTGTTAGGAATTCACTCTCTTAAGTTATGAGTCATTCTTACCACTTGCAGGCCTCAAAATAGCGATGGGCAGTCTGTCGGCGTACTCATACACCATGTGTTCACTTACGTTTTTACTGAAGGTGTAACTATTTGGCATTTCGTCCTTCAACCTGCATTAAAATTAAATAAAATTGAGTAAAAAACGAAATAACTCAAAAAAATAAAATACTCAAAAAAACGAATTTTTTTTTAAAAATTGGTTTTAGGCTTCCTCAGAACTTTTCTTTGTCTTATCAAATTCACTACGCCCATCCTCCTACCTTTAGACTCGCTTTACATGTTCTTAGATTATAACAACCAGCTAATTTACTTTACAGTTCGTTTTCACCCTCGTTTCGCTCGTTCTCAGACATTAATTCACTTGTTCTCAGACATTAGTTCGCTCGTCCTCAGACATTAAATCGCTCGGTCTCAGACATTAATTTTCTTGATGCTGCTTAACATTAGTAATCCAACATAAACCGTAGGCATACCAGCATTTTTATGAAGGTATTAAGAGATACACACCTACACACAAATGCTTACAGAAAACTTTGTAAACCCCACTTTTAGGTTTTAAAACACATAAAACGGATTATACAGGTTTCGGATTTTTGCAATCCCAATACTTTTTCTATACCAAAATAAAGAAAAGGAAAATAATATTTCATCTTATTTTTGTCTTAAAGTCATTGAAAGCATTACCAACTTAACAGCTTTTCTTGAATCGTGAATAACAACTTTAGTCCGATGTAATCTTAGGACTTACTTGTCGGCTAGTATGTTTATTGTGGCCGGTTGAATTTTGTCTCTAATTTTAATGACCATGTTCCACTCATATAAGGGTTCGTACATTTTCTCTTCAATTGACTCCGATACCCTTTGGCAGTTGGTATATGCCGTTGAAAAATGCGCCAGCACCTGCAATTTTTATAAAATATGTCTTGCAATTTATAAGTGCGTAAAATTTGTAGAAATTAAAAGATTAGGTAAGAAACCTTATTATTTATTAGACCTATAATGATAAGGTCAAAGGAGCCATCCTTAGAATAATGCCATTGAAGGAGCAAATTTAGTATCAAAAGAGCATATTTGGTATCGACAGACCGTAAATATTATGGAATTTCACTGATACCATTTAAGTCGGTTTACTGGAGGTACTTAAGTTAGGGTACATACCACACTAACAATCTTTACTTACATAGTTAACGTCCCGGTCTGCCAATTTTTTTTCTCGTATTTTTCCACTTAATAATAAAATTTAAATTTAAGATAAATTGAATTCATTTTTAATTTAATTTAAGGTCACTTACTTAGTAGTAAAAGGTTTAATTTAGATTTCTCGAAAAGTAAACATGGTAAAATAAATCGGTCAACATATTTGGATTAAGCGTCGAAAGCTAGATAACAATGTATTTTGTTTTAAAAATAATATAATGTAACTTATATAGTCGTATTAGCGAGTTACCTATAAAATACGGGCCTTCGGCCCGTAGCCGCTACGCGGCCTCGGCGCTTCGCGCCTCGTCCGCTCCACGGCGTCGGCCCACTGGGCCGCTTCGCGGCCCGGGGGCCCTGTGGCCGCTTCGCGGCCACATTGTTGTTGGTTTGTATTATGTGTTGTTTGTTACATGGCATTTTGCCATGTATCTAGCGAATTTTCACAGCCTTTCCACACAGGCCCGCTTCGCGGGCCTGAGAGGATTTCTCGCAAATTTTGATTTTGCTAATTTAGATTTTATTCATACTCTATATTAATAGTATGCTATAAATATAAATTAAGAAGCATTATTGTGCCGGCAATCGCGCAACAATCGTCACGGAATTCATTCTAGCTACACAAATTTAAAGTCAGACAGCTTTAACTTTCACAGAGTTTTATTGTATAAGTATCGATACGAAGAAGGAACAACTGTAACATAAAACGTCCCGTTTTCGCGAACAATAATCGAACAAGAACCCGTAAAAAACCCATTTGAACCTTGGTTAGAACCGTAAAAGAATATTTACCGTAAACTAATAAATTTGAAACGAATCAAAAAACTAGAATAAAATACGTCAAACATAATTCTTCCTGACAGTGTTGTCCAAACAAAACATTAAAAAAACAAAACAAATATAGATAAAAATAAACCTAGCGGCGGCCGCGACAATTATAAACAAAAATATATTCATGATTTTAGTTTTTAAATAAAAATGCCGTTTCCGTCACTAAAGTTTGAGCCTGACTGAGCTCAAACCGGTCGCAATCGTTTTAGAATGACTTCGACCATATAAAGACTACTTCGAGGTTCTTCCGCTTTACGGGCCTGCTTAGCTCGGCGGGTTTAGTGGAAGCCATTTTTGTCCTGTCCTCTGGACAGCAGCTTACCAGAATGGAGCAAGAGGTAGAGGCCCCTCTTTTATACTATATCACCACCCTCTAACACTACTGAACCCAACAATATCGTACGAGTCTTTGACCTAGACGTATACATATATACAAGATTAATATATATGTATACCGTTTGCGCCATTTGTGATGGTTCGATTGAGCTGAAATTGGTCTTAATCGACTCAGCTAGCCGTCTACTTTAATACGAGATACCTTGTTTTAAAGCCATTTCAAGTTTCAAAAATTTTTTTTTCATGACGTCATAACTTGGTTGATGACGTCATAATGTTTTTTATAAACAATAGGCCTCGTAACCCCTCGACATCTCGCGATTTGCAAAGTTTCGTTTCAATTTGAGAACGCCTTCGAGAGTTATCGTTCGCCATACGAAAGGGTAGAAACTCTTACATACATATATATATATATATATGTATGTATTGCATATATATATGTATGCAATTATATATATATAATTGCAACATTAATAAAGTAAGCCTTCTTAACAGACTGAGACTAAAATTTTTAGCAGCGCTGCTCTATTAACTTTGATTTGGGAGATTTTAATATTTTTCAATCTTAAAATTTGACATAATAATGTCAATAGATCAAAAATTTAATGAAATTTTACAAACGCTACGTAATGTTACCCAAATTAGTGGTAACCTTAGGAATGATTTAAAAAAGAACATCTTAGAATCTATAAGTAACCTAAATGAAATTTTCTTGGAATTCAAAAATGAAATAAAAGAGCTAGAAAACAAAATAAAAACAACAAAAACTGTAAAAAACAACAAAGAAACGGAATTGATTGCTTCACCTAGTCCAACGAGTCCAACGTATTCAAGTATTACTAAAACTAAACCCCATCCAAAACCATATTACAAAGCTATCATTCAACATAGTGTGTTTACAGATGGAAGTGAAGTAAAGTCCAAACTAAAATCTTATATAAACCCTAGCGAACTTAAAGTAGGAATAACCAATTTAAAAGCAATAAAAGATGGGAAAATTTTGATCCAACCAGACAAAGAATCTGACATTATTACTATTTGTCAGGAAATAAATAAAACCCCTAACTTTAAAGCAGTAATTACTAAAAGATACCTCCCAAGACTTATTTTGTATAATATCCCTGATGAAATAACTTTAGAAAATTGTTGTAAAATAATTGAAGACCAAAATCGTGAATTAATTTTAGACAATGAATCAATTGACCAAAGACCAAACCAAAGACTATAATAATTAACAAAAAACTTAACATAAGAAATCTAATTATAGAAGTAACGCCCTCTTTAAGAAATAAATTCTTACGATCAAAAATTAAAATGATGTGGAGCCTCTGTAAATGTGCGGACCACGTATTAGTTAATAGATGTTTTCATTGTTCCAAATTTCATCACAAGGCTGATCAATGTAACAATAAAGACAAATTACCCTTTTGTCCTATATGTTCTGAACAACACTTATTAAAAGATTGTAAATGCAATGAAGAGGCTTTCCGTTGTATTAACTGTATGTCCTATAACAAATTTGCCTCCCAGGAGAAAAAAATAAACGAACGTCACACAGCCATTGACAAACGGTGTCCATGTTACCAAATGTGTGTCCTACAAATACAACAAGATACGCAATATGAATAATTTGAACCATCAACTTAATATCCACTGTATACAAGTAAATCTACAGAAATCAAGAAAAGCCACCTATGCATTAAGTCACCATCTTGAAAATAAAGGTATTCATATTGCTTTTATTCAAGAGCCATACACCATTAAAAATAAAATAGCTGGATTTCCGAACACGTACAGAATTCTCGAAGTAGGTATTGAAAATAAAATAAGAGCGGGTATTATTTTAACTAATCCAAATATTGTTTCAATCATAAACACTGAAATGTCAAATGAAGATATGGTATGGGTGAATTTAAAAATTAACACTTTTACATTTTGGGCTGCCAGTATTTTTTAGATAAAAAGAAAAATATTTTAGAAGATATAGACAAAATCGAAAAAAAATCTATCAAAAATAAAAATAAATTACTACTTTGTTAGATAGCAATGCAAGAAATGTATCATGGTTTGATAGGATAACAGATCAAAGAGGAAAATTATTTGAAGATTTTATAGCTAGTAATAATTTACACTTTATTTTGATACCAACTTTCGAAACAATAAGGGCTAGTAGCAATCCTGATCTGACAATAGTTAATTATTCAATGGTTAATTACATACATGACTGGGGTATAGATGAAGAAGACAGCCTCTCAGACCATAAGTATTTGACTTTTTCGCTAAGATTACAAACCACAAATAACAATCAAATATTTAACAACAAATTTATTCTTAAAAAAGCTGACTGGGACAAATTCAAAATTGAGATGCTTAAAAAATTTGCAGAAGTTTTAAAGTGTAAAACTACAAATGAAGAAGATATGATAAGACATCTAATTTCATGCCGAGATATTGAAATAACAGTGGAGTCTCTAAACTCAGCCTTAACATCCGCTTGCAAAAAATCAATGCCTCGTCAAAAGAGATCATTTAATAAAAACAAAAAAAAGTTCCTTGGTGGTCTGAAACCATAGAAAACATGAGAAAAAAAGTGAGAGAAGCAAGGAGAAAATATCAGAAAACTAAAACAGATGAAGAATTAAGGACTACTCGGAAAGCATTATTCTATAGATTACAAAAACAATATAAAGCACTAATTGAACAAGCAAAGCAAGACTCGTGGAAAGATTTTTGCACCAATACTTCAAATCCTTGGAAAACTGCTTATAGAGCCGCCGCAAATAAAAACAAGTCCGCACAAATCCTTACAACTTTGCAACGGAAAGATGGCACATTTACCGAAGGAATAAATGACTCTATACAAGAATTAATGAATAAATTTTTACCAAAAGATGACCCGAGTACTGATAATACTTTTCATAGCAATCTTAGGAAAGAAATGTTCACAAAATCAACAAGTCCAATTCACGATCCTCCTTTTACTACATTCGAAATTAAATCAGCTTTATCTAGAACTCCTAACGGCAAGGCACCAGGAGAAGACGGCATCTCAAACGAAATTTTGAAAAAAGCTTTTGACTGTATTCCAAAATTCTTTTCAGCTTTATACAATGAATGCTTCAAAAGAGGGATATTTCCGAAATGCTGGAAAATATCTTCTATAATAGCAATCCAAAAACCTGGAAAAGAACATATAAAAACTGCAGGAAAGTACCGACCTATAAGCTTATTATCATGTTTGGCTAAACTTTTTGAAAGACTAATGATTGATAGGATCATGCATTACCTTTACTCGCATAATTTACTGAGCCAAAACCAGTTCGGTTTCCGACCACAAACTAATACTACAGATGCTATTACAAAAGTTAAACATTTTGTTGAAAGTAATTTGAAAATACATATGCGAGTAGCTTTAGTTTCTCTTGATGTAGAAGGTGCTTTTGATGCTGCTTGGTGGCCTATGATTATTCATCGTCTCAAAACATTAAACTGTCCAGCCAATTTAATGACACTAGTTCAATCATATTTTCAAGACCGATCTTGTAAATTAACCATAGATTCCTTTTGTAAAATTGACAGCCCAACTTGTGGATGTCCACAAGGATCTTGCAGCTCTCCGGGATTTTGGAATATCCAATATGATTCATTACTTCACCTTTCATTACCCCAAATTGTTATGGCATTGCTTTTGCTGATGACTATCTGCTCTTAGTTGCGGCTAAAACCGAAGAAGAACTAGAAGTAGTGACAAATGAAGCTTTAAGGCAAATTAACACTTGGGCAAATCAAAACAAATTGTCATTCAGTAAGGATAAATCCAAATTACTTTACATTACTAGGAAAAAGAAAAGAAATTTGAACATATATTTAGACACGACTAAATTGAAATCCGAAAATTATTTAAAATATTTAGGTGTATACTTGACTGAAAATTGGACATGGAGAAAACATATTCAGACATCAACTTCTAAAATTCAATCTTTTATCCATATATTATCTAGATCAGCCAAATTAAATTGGGGACTGGGATGTAAATCACTCAAAATTATATACGATGGAGCCTTTTTGCCGATGATTTCCTATGCTGCCCAATCTGGATAGAAGGTTTACAAGTTAGGGAAAACATGAAAAAAATTAGAACTTGCCAACGATTATTAGCATTACGCATAATAAAAGGATACCGCACCATCTCTCATGAAGCATCCTGTGTCTTAGCTAATATTCTTCCAATCCATCTACAACTAAATCAAGAACTCGACCACTACAATGTAGTACAAGGAAAAACTGTAGATTGGATAAATAGTGAAGACTTGGAACATGCCACTAAATTCAAGTTCTGGCCTCATCCAGCTTATTGTGTTGAAACTCTATTAACTGAAAATCAAAATGACAACGATTTCACAGTCACCATCTATACCGATGGCAGTAAAAGTGACAAAGGAGTAGGGTGTGCTTTTGTAGCATACTCTGGTCCTCAAGTCACTTTCACTGCTCAATATAGACTTTCAACACAGTGCACCAACTATCAAGCAGAACAAGTCGCAATTCTAAAAGCATTAGAATGGTTGCATCAAAGGAATGAAGCAAACTGCAAATACGTCATAAGAACTGACAGCCAATCAACTCTAGACACTCTTAATAGCTGGAACCATTCCCCATTAATAATGCAAATAAGAAACATGATACATGCTATGTCAGAATCTATTAACATATTATTCAATTGGGTAAAAGCACATAGCGGTATACCAGGAAACGAAGAAGCTGATTCTTTAGCCAAAAGCCGCTAGTGAGGATGAAACTTTGCCTATTATATACGCCTCTTACCCAAAATCTGTTTTGAAATTTGTATCTAGACAAAAACAAGTAATGAAATGGAATACAGAATGGCAAAATTGTTCAAACGGTAAAGTCACCAAACAGTTCTTCCCCACTATCAGTGAAAGAATAAAATTTGGCCAATGGAACCACTCTTTTAAATTAACAATGATTTTATCTGGACATGGAAAATTTAATAGTTATCTTAACCGATTCAAATTGTCAGATACCAATAGCTGCAAATGTAACATTCAGATAGAACAAACAGTAGAACATCTAATAAATGACTGTCCTTTACTCGACAGAGAAAGGTTACCTCTTCTCCAACACATTATGTCTTTGGGATTCAATTGGCCCCTTCCATGTAACAATTATTACATAAAGACATCCAGGAAAAATTCCTAAAATTCATTGAAGAAATAAATTTTGATGACTTACTTTAAGTAATTTAAATTCACTAACCATAACATCATTTAAAGAAGATATCACGATTTTAATTTAAATTTTAAAAATTAAATCGGACTTAAAAGAAACAAAATTTGAAGTATTTACTACTGAAACAACGGAAAAAATCAGTATGTTGGAATTAACATTTTCGAAGATCATTTTAACAAGATAAAGTTTCAAGATAAAAAGAAATAATAAATTACAAATACGGAGATTAAAAACAAACAAAGTGTTTAAAACGCATGTAGTACATATGTGGAACATGCTAAAATATACGGCCCATCAGTAGGATACTACTGAGGGAAACAGAAAAAAAAAAAAAAAAATATATATATATATACATATATATATATATATATAATATATAATATATATTATATATATATATTATATACATATATATATATAAACTTTTTTCGGACATACTTTTTGTTATCAGGAAGCTAATAGGAACTGATTCCGCTCACTCCCACCCTCAACTTCCGTCATCCGAACAACCTCATAAGCGTCATTTTCATAATGAAAATTCGCTAAAATGAGCTTATAGGTTGACTTCATGGAGTGGGTTTGAGGATACGGGATGCATTTTCACTGATATATATATATATATAATATATATATATATATATATATATATATATATATAATATATATAATATATATATATATATATATATTATTATTATTATTATTATTTATTATTATTATTGTTATTATTTGTTTTTAGATTTTCTCTATCTAGTAAAAGAATACTGGCTGAAAAATAGATAAATTGACGGGCAAAGCCAAGTCAAACATCTTTTAGTTAGTTTATTTTCCGTCTTAAGTCACTAGGTCAGTCGATAGAAATTTTCGGACGATGTGGCATGTATTGATGATGGCAGCTTTCTGTAAAGTTTTGTATATGAAAGGGCTTATATCAAATTTATGCAAACTGTCATGAAGTGTATTAGGTATAACACCTGTAGCTGATAAAATAATAATAATAATTATTATATTATTATTGTTTTATTATTTTATTTTTTCTTAGCTTTTTGCCAGTTTTCGTTAGCATTAGTCGGGTATAAAGTACCAAGACTAAGGCTAATTTAAATTTAAAAATTTTTTGACGGTATTACTATAATATAATAATAATAATAATAACAATAAATACCTTAAATTACCTTAGTTTGGTACTTTATACCCGACTAATGCTAACGAAAACTGGCAAAAGCTAAGAAAAAATAAAATAAATAAACAATAATAATAATAATAATAATAATTATTATTATTATATGTTAGGTTTTTTCCTCACTTAAAAAGTGGTTAATTGTAGAGCGGACACTGTTTGCAAAGTTTCTACAATTTTACTTTTCTTTTTTTATTATTATTATTATTAATGTCCCGAACCATATTGTTTATCAATCATGTGTGACGTCATTAACTCACAATATGACCCCACAACATTTAAAAAAAACAGATCAACTAAAGAGTTGATGATATTATCAAAGACCCTAGATTCAGGTAACAATAAAGAATTAAGAATATTTGAAGTACAAAAATAATGTAAATCTAAATACTAACTAAATCTTATATAAATAGAGGTTTGTTATGAATCGATATACATACTTCAAGGCGGGGCATACATAATGCAATGTCTAGTAGTTCTTTTGTTCCTTTAATATTAATGTCAATAGCTGTTGTCATATAATCATTAAAATTAGTAGTAGCAGCACTGTGTACTACTATGTTTACTTCATTAAGGATCTGCAGTCTAAAAATAAATCTAAAGTTAGTACATAAGCATAGCACTGCGTACTACTATGTTTATTTCATAAGGGATCTTCAGTCTATAAATAAATCTAAATTAGTACGTAAGCATAGCACTGTACTACTATGTTTATTTCATTAAGGATCTTCAGTCTATAAATAAATCTAAAATTAGTGCATAAACACTAAGCATAAGCACTACCTTGCAATTACCTCTCTCGGCTTGCCTCGGATGTTAATATTCATAACCTGGGCTTTACCTCGGGAGTTAAACACATACACGTGGCTTCGCCTCGGGAGTTAAATACATTAGTTTCCTTGGCTTACTGCTTAGGAACCAACTAACTGGTCAGGGAAATAATATATTTCTTTACTCCCTTGATGCATAAATAACTATTATTTCATTAAGAATCTTTTGTCTAAAATAAATCTATTTATTTTTGACAGTGATTGGTTATGAATAGATATTTAGTTTATGACTTTTTAATTTTTATTATTTGGTATAGTTACCTATCTTGCTTGGATAGCCCCAGTTGCGGCAAGGTAATATCTCCATTGATAGGTATTAATTTTTCCCTGAAACTATTGTCTCTTTCCCTTAACCTAGTGAAACACTGTAACAATCCAAAAAACAGAATATCTTGTCTTATCACATTAAGTTGAATGAATTCAGCTAAGAGTCGATGCGACCATTCAGCTATTGGAAAATCGAAAACTTTTATTAGCGTGTATTTTTATTTAATTATATTTGTAATCTATATTTGCATCTTTACTGCTTTGTTTTCTATTTACAGACTATTTAACATTATGGTTCAAAATAAGTAAAATGTTTAAAGCTATAATACGACACACGGCTAAAATCAATTGACACCCCGCCAAAAATCTGTGAGGGAAAGAATTCTATTGGCTCAGACCGACCCCGCTCTTTCCCCCTCCACTTTATGCCAACCTCGGAATAGAAAAATACCTTTTTCGTAAATAAAATCATAAAAAGGCAACACTGGTTGTAAATATTTGTAACCTCGCGTCGCTTTTATTTCCCTCATTGTGCATATTTATCTGTTCGAGTTCGTTTCGTTCCATTCCAATCTGTTTAATTCATCCAATTATTGCAGAGTTGTAATATGATTTGAGTGCCTATATTTGACGCATGGACATTGATGTATTCTTCAAGCATTTCTTGCTATTAGAGTACATCGCAGGGTCTGGGGTCTGTCAACCAAAAGACAGCATTTTTTTTCGAAAATGCCAATGTCTTTCAATAGATGACATTCTTGACTTTTTTAAGTCATGAATGCATATTGTGTCATATTATTTTTATAATATGAAACAATACGCATTCAATTATACAAACATAACACAAAAAAAGCAGTTTATTTTGGAAAAAAGTAATTATAGCTGACGATTTATTAAAATCGTCAAACTTTTATCATAGAACTATTATGATCCATTGCATTACGTAATCAAAAACTTTAACTTCACTTAATTCATACTTCCCGAACAAATTTAAAGCAACACTTAGGTAAATTTATAAGATACAACGATATTCCTACTTAAAAAGTGAATAAATAAATTTTTAAAAATAAAAAAATACGATATCAAATAAAAACAAATCATAAAATTCAAAACATAACCTGACTTTCAGTGTTGCCAGAGTAGGGATTTTTTTTGTTACTATAAAGAAGGGATTTTTTTTTATTTAAAAATGAGGGTTGAAAGCATTGAGATTTTGGCGGGGTGTCAATTGATTTTAGCCGTGTGTCGTACTATAATTCAATTTTTTTTAAAAAGGTAGACATATTTTTTTGGTGTGGTACTCCTAAAATAATCGTAAACTATCAATGTTTTTTGTCAATCTGTTGAGAATATTTTTTTCTCCGTCATAAATAAATGAATTTTAAGGGTCTTTATTTTTTTGCAGGTTTGTTTACTATTCATTTGTTTATTTTTATAGCATAGTTGATACTAACAAAAACACATGCGTGTATAAATAGGTGCATTAGATGGGTAAATTAGGTAAAACATTTAGAACGTTCACACACACTCTAGTTCCGCGGATCGTCTAGAATACGTATGCAATACGGTCACCTAACTTCACGGTTCATACAACGTATTTGTCTAGTCGATCGAGTGAGATTACGTTATATCTGATCCCGCCAAAACATGGCGTCTATTAGTGAAGGTTCACTTTTGGTTAAGAAAGTTTAAAAAAAATATATTAAATTAAATTGTGAAATCTTTGCATAATAATAAAGTTACACTAAAAAAAAACAATATTCCAGAAGGTATTTGATCAAAAACGGTAATATAGAAGTGAAATAAAATTATACAAAAGGTCGACGAGAAGGTTGTCCATTAAATACAATCGTCTCTAAAGGTACATACAGCGTATCGAGGGATCCATTTGGATTCCATCTCCCTAGTTCTAGCATATGCGAACGGATCCCCTCCACATGGTTCATACAGCTTAAATTACCGTATTTTGAGATCGTATTCCATACGATCCGCGGATCTAGTGTGTGTGAACGTACTAATTGTGTTATGTTCTGTCAAAATAATCGCTCAATATTCTTAGTTTCAAAGTTCTCTACTAGGTAGCGCTTGTCAAACTTTTTCTTCATGCGTGAAATTGAGGTTAGAATAACCTTTGAAATAAATATTAAAATTAGGTTATAACTTACCCCAGTGTAAGTTTTTAATTTCTTTTTTGTTATATTAGCTTGTTAAATAACTTTTTACAACTAATAAATTTACGTAAAATCATTCCTATAGGGTTGAGTTTTTAAAAGCTAGGAAAAGGCATAGGAAGAACCTGGGAGAGATTTCAAAAAACGATTCTGAATACGGGCCTATCATTACTTACATCGCCGGATAATATGTGATCTAGGCGTTGATGTGAAGACAATGTTTTCTTACTTCTTATCAGTAAATAGAAGCATTTAATATCTGGGTAGAGCCAGAGCAACTTCTCGACCAGAACTTGCGCTAGGAAGCCTGTGAAGCCTGTTACGAAAATCGTCTTGCCGGCGTAATACTGAGACAGCCTAGGTACAGGCACCGTGGGCTCTAGTTCTGGTCTCTCTATTATTTTCTTTGGTACCATGGTAAATAACTCCTCTCTCGTCAGAAAAAAAACTGGAAAAAATGAGTTCAGTTTATCTCAAGATCTCTTACTTGCACAGGCTGGTATTTATTAAATAAATATTTTAAACAGTTTGAAAATAAATTGAAAATAAACACTATTCCAAATTAACAATAAGATTCTAAAAAATATATTTTTTTTAATAAATCTTTAAAATTATGCTTAAATAATTTTTAAATAGTTTCTTACTTTCATTTACTTAAATAATAAATTTGATTTAACATAATACACTATATACTTCATATAATTTACAATTTTATTTCGTTTTCATTTAAAATATAGTTCGTCTATGTATACCCAGACATATATATATATCTAATGATAAATATTCTTATAGTATAATATAATAATATAATAATAATAATAATATATATATTATATATATATATATAATTATATATATATATATATATATTATTTATATATATATTATATTTATATATTATATATATTATATATATATATATATATTATATATATAATTTATATATATTATTATATATATATATATTATATATATATATATTATTATTATTATTATTATTACTATAAGAATATTTATCATTGTATAATGGTATCGTACTATCATGATATTTTACTAAATAAATATTTTATCATTACTGATAAAAATAATTTACAGTGCCCTGACTCGAAACCACCAGCTTAACGGCCCTTTGAGTAAATAAACTTGTGGCAAAAATTTGCTAAATAGGATAGGCGTAATTGCGGGTTTCGAATCATGGACTATGACTAAAATTCGTTTTATTGAATGGATTGAACGTATATTGAAACGTATTTTGAGAAAATTGTTTCTCAAAACTTTATATATAAGTATAAATAACTAAATACATATACATATATAAATAAATATTATATTATATATATATATATATATATATATATATATATATATATATATATATATATTATATATATATTTATATATGTATATATATAATGATGAACGATTTTTAACAATGATGATTATACTGATGATAAATATTCTGATAATGATACAAAAAATAATATCCAGAAAGTTATCTTACGATACTATTTGATTAATGATAAATATTTGTATAGTTGTCTTATGTTATTATTATATTAATAACATATATTTTGATATTAGTCTCACGATACAATTAAACTAATAATAACTATTTATTTATTTATAATATTAATATACTAATCATTAATATAATGATTGTGATATTATAATAAGTATGCTTCATTCCATTTAAATAATATACAAATAAAAAAAATACATATAAATAAATTTTGTACAAAAAAAAACTAAATAAATAAATAAATCGTAAAAAAATTGTAATTAAATTATACTAAATAAATTTTGTGTATAATATTAATACTAATAATAAATAATCTTACGATGTCATTATACTTATGAGAAATATTCTGATAGTCATGTTGGTATTATTAAACTAATGATAAATATACTTTTAGTTATCTCTGGTAGTAATATCTAACATGTTGTATTCCTCCGTTTTATACAGGATAAAATTTAACCTTTTAAATCAAATGAGATAGGATGAATAATGCATATGATATCATATATTTTAATACAAATTTATAAAAATATCTAAGTAATAAATCATCTAGCTTATCTTGACCATTTAAATAATCATAATCCTCTTTATCATAAATAATTATAACCTATCTAATATCATCTAAATAATCTAGCTCATAATAATCATCTAATTGTTAGTATTTAATTTGTTAATATGAATTATTATAGACTATTGTAGAGGTGCTAATGACCAACGAGTTGAGCACCTCAAAAATAAATAAATAAATAAATTTATAAAAATATTACCATATCTTTCACTTCATTTTGATTCAATGTATTAAATTATACTTAAAAAATTATATTCATTTATAGTAAATAAATAAATAATGATTACTGACCACGTCGTGATTGTTACCTGATATTATCTGATCACCTGAGTAGGTATGGTAAGACTGCACTAGGGTAGTTACTATTACAATGTGTACATGGGGTGAACGTAGTCATGACCTTACAATCCTCGAAAAATTTATATGAATAATAGCATTGAATCTGTTTTTTGGGTCTGTGAATTTTGTTTAAATATTCTATGTATAGTTATTTTACATGTGTATAGCCAGACACTTCCGTCTTCGGACTCGCTTCGTTCCACCTCCACATTAAAAAAAATTGTTTTATCTCCAGAAGGGTAATAATCAAAACATTTCGGGGCTTATTTTTATGTAATAATGAACGTCATTATAACCCGGCGGGAAATAATAATTTATTATTTCCCGCCGGGTTATAATCCAGCTTAGCCAACTTAATTATTGAGAGTTAAAATTACAGATTCAAAAATCTACGTAAAGAATTTTGAGTAAACTAAGTTATGTTGGCAGCACTGATTCATTAAATCCCAGCTTTTATTTGTCTGTAAACAAATAATAGACTGCTGGACTTCAGCTTCATAGTTGGCAATTCTGTCTAAGAAGAACAGGAAGAAACCTAAAGAAGAACGAGAAGAACAGTTGTGATAAGAACCATTTTCTAAACAAAAGATTTTCCCCGTGTATTAGCATAGGACAAAATTTTTAGGAGGTGTTTTTTAATATAATTTTTAGTATTTAACTCTTGAAATGTTATGAAATCGAAAGTTGGACATCTATATTATCGTAAGAAAAGAAAACAAGTGTGGTTTGCTTGATTTTTCTAAAAAAAATACGGCAGTGAAAGTGACATTTTTTTGTGCATTTTGGACCCTTCTTTTTTTTTTTTATTAATATAATTCATATTATTTAACTCTTGAAATGTTATGAAATCGAAAGTTGGACATCTATATTATCGAAAAGAAACAAAATCAGTGAGGTTTAGTAGATTTTTCTGAAATAAATACGGTAGTAAATCTAATGTTTTTGTTTACATTTTGCACTCGTTTGTTTCTGGTGTTTTGTACTATTTTTGACTTCTTATTAAGATAATATCGTATATTATTTGTTCCAACGACAAAGGTAATTTGTTTATACTGAAAGAAGTATGTATATCAGCATTTGTGGTATGGAATATTAGTAACTTTGTTGATAGTTGCTCAAGTCACTTCTGTGCATTGATGCCGTGCATAATTTAAGTGAAATGTCAACATCTTCTATTCATTTTTATAATCTAGAAGACGTGCATGCTAGATTTTTGTTAACTGATAAAGGATGCATGGAGACATTGGCACAAGTTGAATCAACTTCATGCATAAATAATTACTGTTGTAAGATGTCAATGTCATTTACTCAATTTATGCTAAAAACCAAATAATCTGTCAATATATAACTGTGCGAGAGACACCTAGGAAATATAAGAAGCAAAATGCAATGCTACACCTGGGATTTGTTCCATCATTCGACATTTGTCTTCATTGATGGCTCTACATAATGTCATACCCCACGTTTCGTCACGTGTAACTCATCAGGGTGCCGACGGAGCCTGAACTCACTGTAACCTTTGATTAAAATTCCAAAGAATATAATGTAAAGTATTTACCAGAGATGAGCGGTGCTCTCTTACCACCATCATGCTTGGCAAGCAAAACATGTTTCATTTGATACTACCGAGTTTTCAAAAACATGAATACTCCCACAATATAACTGTGCGAGAGACACCTAGGAATGTAACTTGCAAAATGCAATGCTACAAATTATCTATGTTCATAAAATGATATTGTAATGTCAAACTTTATGACTCATAACAACTGCAAAGCAATGCCCACCTCAAGAAAGTCAAGTTTCATTACGGTGAAGCCTTCACGAGCATCTGTCGTAACCTTCGTGTGACTGTAGTCAAAATATTTTATTCTTAATTAGGATTTAAACTTGTATTAAACTTTTCTTTTATTGTTAAAATTTATATTATATAAAATTTAGTAAAATTGATTCTTTTATTTTATTCTAATTTCTCTATGACCCACCAATTTAGGAGGTTTGTCATATAGGAGCCAGGGTGACCCTATCGACTCGATTGAAGTAGACATTAGTTGATTTATATGGGCTTAAGTCTGATTTAAATAAACTCAAGTATGCTTTGTTTTTATTTTTACATTTATAGAATGTATATTCCTGTCGGTGCAAGACTAATTAAGTTAACTTGAATAAATAATATTAGTTGGCCCAAGTTAATCATTTGACTAGTTTTGATTTAAAATGACCTTTGTCAGCTTAACTGATCTACTTATTGCTTCAGCTTTTATTTATTTGGGTTGAATCAAGTTGAATTGAACCGAATCGACTTCAATCAGATCAAGCGATTTGAATCAACTATCGACTTAAGTAGATTATCTGTTGAGTAGACTCATATAAAATCGGTTTAAAAGTCAATTTGGCACATCACAATTTTTTTCTCATTGATAGATCTGTTTATCTACAATATCTACCCCCCCCCTCAGGCTTTGCCTTGTGGGTTACTTGTATACTTTTGTGTTAACTTTTTTTGTATTCCTTTTTCTTTTTGTATGTATACTTGTAAATAAAGGAATTGTTCAAAAAACAGACTCATGACTACTCAATTTTTTTCTACAATTTAAACAGACTCATGATTGATATCTGCCCTATTTTTCGCTTATCATGTATACATAAAAATTGGAGGAATCGTCTCAATTTTCTTCTGAGACTCTTTTTATGTTCAGGTAAGTATTATTAGTATAGTATTGCACATTTCTAACAATATAAAATTATCAAATTGAAATTTTAGATGCTACTAGAATTCATAATGTTCTACCACAAAAAGATTTAGACTGAAAAAAGGATCAGTCATACCTACTGTAATCAAATGCAGATGGCTTCTCTGGATACAGTAATTGTCATTTTGTAGTTTGTGATATTATAACCCTCTCAATAATTGAAGTCTTTATGAATAAAACCTGGCGAAGAGGAAGCTGCCAGTCATATCTCAAGTTTCATTAAATTTGCTATACCCGCAAATAGAAACACGGTATTCTATTACCCTAAAATAATAATAATAATGCCCGTTTATAATACGACACACGGCTAAAATCAATTGACAGCCCGCCAAAATCTCAATGCTTTCAACCCTCTTTCTTTAATAAAAAAAATCCCTTCTTTTATGTAACAAAAAAAATTCCCTACTCTGGCAACACTGAAAGTCAGGTTATGTTTTGAATTTTTATTATTTGTTTTTATCTTAGAATAATACTATATATAGAAGGAGCACAGGGCCGTAAACACAATGTAATTTTACTGATAACACGAAAGCCGGTTGACTGGTGCAACTAAGTAATGCTGCCAACCTGACAACAAAACATTATTTTAAATATTTGTCATAAATATCTATTAATAAAGAAAGATCGTAAAGAACAAATATAATAACTTAAAACACCTGCTGAGTATTTAATAAAACTGACCTTAGATGGCAAAAGGGTGGCGGAATACAAGAATCTACATTTAGTTGATGAGGACTACTTATTATATATAATTTTAATAAATGCGTTAAACTACAATTTAAAATGCTTTAAATACTGTAATGCACCGATATTTATATTAGTATTTTATGAATAATCAATCATTAATTAATAATAGAACATAATAATTCAGCAACCGGAAGTATTGCCCAACTTGTTTTTAGAAAATTGTATATTGTTAGGATGGCAGCATTACTTAGTTGCACCAGTGAACCGACTTTCGTGTTATCAGTAGTGCTCCTTCTATATATAGTATTATTCTAAGGTTTTTATTTGATATCGTAAATTATTTATTTACTTTTTGAGAAGGAATATTGTTGTATCTTATAAATTTACCAACTAAGTGTTGCTTTAAATTTGTTCGGGAAGTATGAATTAAGTGGAGTTAAAGTTGTTAATTACGTAATGCAATAGATCATAATAATAGTTCTTTGATAAAATTTGACGATTTAAATAATTGTCAGCTATAATTACTTTTTTCCAAAAACTGCTTTTTTGTGTCAATTTTGTGTAATTGAATGCGTATTGTTCATATATAAAATAATATGACACAATATGTATTTTAGACTTAAAAAAGTCAAGACTGTCATCTATTGAAAGATATGGGATTTTCAAAAAAAAAAATGCTGTCTTTTGGTTGACAGAGCACAGAACCTTCGCTGTACTCAAATAGCAAGAAATGCTTGAAGAATACGTCAATGTACAAGCGTCAACTATAGGCACTCAGATCATATTACAACTTCGCAATAATTGGATGAATTGAACAGATTGGAATGAAACGAAACGAAATCAAACAGATCAATATGCACAATGTGGGAAATAAAAGTGACGCGAGGTTACAAATATTTACAACCAGTGTTACCTTTTTATGATTTTATTTACGAAAAAGGTATTTTTTTATACCGAGGTTGGCATGAGGTGGAGGGGGAAAGAGCGGGGTCGGTTTGAACCAATAGAATTCTTTCCCTCACAGATTTTTGGCGCGCTGTCAATTGATTTTAGCCGTGTGTCGTACTATAGAGCCTTGTAGCTCATCAGGGATAACCCCTGCGGGAACCACTACGGGTGGTAGTAGCAACCGTTACGCTCAAATTGTATTCAAAAATTGGCCATAATATATTACACAATAATCTTCTATCAACTGAGAGCGTAACCTGGGATGGTGTCAAAGGTCAGTGTAAAGACTAATGCCTTAACGACCTCGGCCACGGAGGCAGTATTCTATTACACTATTTACACAATATTCAAAT
The DNA here is from genome assembly GCA_018340805.1 of Microvelia longipes. Lineage (NCBI taxonomy): Eukaryota > Metazoa > Arthropoda > Insecta > Hemiptera > Veliidae > Microvelia > Microvelia longipes. Next base: position 25,806,750 of record JACMZG010001913.1, read on the forward strand.
GCTGTTGTCTTTTTGCTGGTTAAGTTTAAAATTGCATCAGCTATTTGAGGTAATGAGGTTTACAAGAAAATTCATTCATATATCCTCAGAAGTCTGGGAACCACACATGTGATGCCTCTCTCGATTCAAAAAACGAGAAACACTATTTTTAACAACAAATATTTATCACAAATTTGTATGCTGTCTGCCGTGACACTGATGGACACCTCAGTCAGGTATGTGTTTGACTGAACAAAGCTCAAGCTAAGGTATATTAGATCTTATAGATTTAGGGTGGCCCAGGCTCCTATATGACAAACCTCCTAAATTGGTGTAGGTCATAGAGAAATTAGAATAAAATAAAAAATCAATTTTACTAAATTTATTATAAATAAAATTTTAACAATAAAAGAAAGTTTAATACAAGTTTAAATCCTAATTAGAAATAAAATTTTTGACTACAGTCACACGAAGGTTACGACAGATGCTCGTGAGGCTTCACCGTAATGAAACTTGACTTTCTTGAGGTGGGCATTGCTTTGCAGTTGTTATGAGTCATAAAGTTTGACATTACAATATCATTTTATGAACATAGATAATTTGTAGCATTGCATTTTGCAAGTTACATTTCCTAGGTGTCTCTCGCACAGTTATATTGTGGGAGTATTCATGTTTTTGAAAACTCGGTAGTATCAAATGAAACATGTTTTGCTTGCCAAGCATGATGGTGGTAAGAGAGCACCGCTCATCTCTGGTAAATACTTTACATTATATTCTTTGGAATTTTAATCAAAGGTTACAGTGAGTTCAGGCTCCGTCGGCACCCTGATGAGTTACACGTGACGAAACGTGGGGTATGACATTATGTAGAGCCATCAATGAAGACAAATGTCGAATGATGGAACAAATCCCAGGTGTAGCATTGCATTTTGCTTCTTATATTTCCTAGGTGTCTCTCGCACAGTTATATATTGACAGATTATTTGGTTTTTAGCATAAATTGAGTAAATGACATTGACATCTTACAACAGTAATTATTTATGCATGAAGTTGATTCAACTTGTGCCAATGTCTCATGCATCCTTTATCAGTTAACAAAATCTAGCATGCACGTCTTCTAGATTTATAAAAATGAATAGAAGATGTTGACATTTCACTTAAATTATGCACGGCATCAATGCACAGAAGTGACTTGAGCAACTATCAACAAAGTTACTAATATTCCATACCACAAATGCTGATATACATACTTCTTTCAGTATAAACAAATTACCTTTGTCGTTGGAACAAATAATATACGATATTATCTTAATAAGAAGTCAAAAATAGTACAAAAACACCAGAAACAAACGAGTGCAAAATGTAAACAAAAACATTAGATTTTACTACCGTATTTATTTCAGAAAAATCTACTAAACCTCACTGATTTTGTTTCTTTTCGATAATATAGATGTCCAACTTTCGATTTCATAACATTTCAAGAGTTAAATAATATGAATTATATTAATAAAATCAAAAAACGAAGGGTCCAAAATGCACAAAAAATGTCACTTTTCACTGCCGTATTTTTTTTAGAAAAATCAAGCAAACCACACTTGTTTTTTTTCTTACGATAATATAGATGTCCAACTTTCGATTTCATAACATTTCAAGAGTTAAATACTAAAAATTATATTAATAAACACCGCCAAAAATTTTGTCCTATGCTAATACACGGGGAAAATCTTTTGTTTAGAAAATGGTTCTTATCAGTAGGTTACACAAAAACGTACTGTGGTTATCTCTAGGTTACCCTTGTCCAGCTGTCCATTTCTTTATCAAATCTGTTTTGACGATAAATACCTACTTTTTTAAGTGTTTCTTATCTTTCAAGTAATATTCCTTTTATATTTATCATAAAAGGATTTATTGCGGTTGTTTACGATGAAAAATGATAATGAAATGATAGCAAACGACATAGTTGAATTGTTTCCCGATATCCCCGATAATCCTCAACCGTCTTGTATAGATGACGAAGCAAATACGGTTAAAATACAGTTTTTTTGTTTCATATATATTGTTTTTCCTTCTGGAGATGAATTTTTTTGTATGCACCATGTGATAATGCCCAAATATGACCCTCGTCAAATTATCTACCTCGGCAAGCCTTGGGAGCTAATTGTAATTAATTCCTCGGCTAAAGCCTCGGGATTAAAATTAATAATTCCCTCGGCTTGCGTCTCGGGATTTATAAATCATGATTTCTTCGGCTTCAGCCTTATGAATCATTACAGTGACCAGGGTTATAATGGGGGTTATTATTCACTAGGTGCATAAATAACTATTATTCCTATTCAAAATTTATTATTTTGAATTTTTTTTTTATTATTTTTAGGTTTCAGCCGGGTTATCAAGTGTTAAACACGTTTCGCTTAATTGTTTTAAAAAAACTAACAAATTAAACTTATTATTCGTTTTAAATTCTGTTTTGAAATAGCCTTTTATTGTTTATTTATCATTTTATCAGGTAATTTCTTATTTTTTAATTTATTTAAAAGACATAGAGACTAAATTGAATGCAGCCTGCAGCATCTGGTGATAACGATAACGTCACACCTCATCAAAAACGCAAAAGAATTAGCCTAACACCAGGAAAAGAAACAAAAAAAAATGATGGATTCGCCAGTTAAAAACACTGCTTCCGGCAGCTTGCTGGGAATTGAGGATAGCAAACCTCTAGCGGAGGTGACCTGGGGACAAATGATGTCAGCGATAAAACAGTTAATCATGGACGAAATCAAAATAGATATTTCGTACAAAATCGAAAGTTTACAGACTCAGATGGCTTTGCTTAAAAGTGATAATAACTCTCTAAAGGATGAAGTTAATCAACTTAAAGCAAATGCTACCTCACAAGAGGACAGGTCAAGGAGAAACAACTCGTTTTTCGGGGTTTGGAATAAAAGAACAATAATTCTAAGACCATAATCTGTCAGTTTCTTAAAGATTCATTGGAGCTGGAGGATGTGTTTATAAACAGAGCTCACCCTCTGTACAACACCGGACTGCATATTGCGTACATTCCTAGGGGCGATGACATCCAACGAATACTGTCCAACTGCTCAAAACTAAAGTCTACAAAGTTCTCCATTTCCAGAGATTTTTTAAATAAAACTAGTAACAAAAGAAATTTCTTATTCGCTTTGAAGAAGAAAATGGTTACTGACACAAAAATTAATATTGTCATGGATTACATTCTCATAGGAAATGACCGCTTTGAGGTCAATGATAACTTACAAATTATGTACAAAGGAAAGGAAGACCTTCAGCGTTTTGGAGAAAAGGCCAATGTGATAAATGTGGAGGATATATACAACAGCCTTATTGCAACCTGGGAGAAAGATGGAAAGAAGAGAAAGGATCAATGACGCAACAACAGTCGGAAGAAATCAACAAACAAATATAAAGTTCAATATAATAAACCAGTAAATAACAGTAACTTCAACTCCTCTAAATTATTAATTTATAATATATCTGGCCTCAAATCAAAAATGTATCATCATGATTTCATTAGATATTGCCAGAAATTTTATATTATATTTTTATCCGAAACCCATGTTACAGAAAAGGATGATGTCTCTTTTTTTACTAACTGCATGAAAGGATATAACCTGAAGTGGAACTTTGGCATTAAAGTAAACAAATTTGGAAGAGCTAGTGGGGGCCAACTAATTGCTTATAAAAATAATAATGGACTCTGTCCATTGAAAACATTCAAGGTTTTGACACATTGAAGTTTAAAAATGTTACTAACGATGCCAACATTCCCCTCAGACTTGTACCTATTTACCTTAACCCTAGCAATTGGGACCATGACTTTACTGCACTCTGTGAACTCATGCATACTCATGCCATTAATGGTATCCTTGCTGGAGACTGTAATGTTCGTATTGGCGGTATGCAGGAGTTACCGGAGGAGGTGGTGGATGGCTGTGAAACGGTGCTGGCTAGCTCTAGAATATCCAAAGATAAAATTATAAATAGAAGAGGAAAAAACTTCTTAGAAATGTGTAATGACTCTAACTTTGTTATTTTGAATGGCCGTACTGCCGATGACCCACATAGGGGTTTGGACCTTTGTTGGTCCGATGGGTAGTTCGGTAAATGACTTATGTTGCATTTCGCAGGATCGATTAAAATTATTAAAAAAATTTAGAATAGGAAAGGTCCCCTATTCTGATCATCTACCTTTGGAGTTGGATTTATTTTTGCCTGACAATCAAACAACTTTTAACAATGAAAATTGCATGCATTTAACTCCTAAGATTCCAAAATTGCTATGGACTGATAGAGATAACCTCACTTATACAAGTAAGTTGAAATCCTTAATTGACAACGAAGAACTTGTAGATACAGATAATACACTTAAATCATTAGATCAATTAATAAGTGAGGTTATAATAGCTATCAAGTCCTGCGCAAACCAAGGTGGTGGAAATAACAACTCAAATACAACTGGTGATAGAAATAAAGGTAAGTACAAACAGAAATGGTTCGATTCTGAGTGTGCTAAATGCCGCAAAAAATCTTTTAAAGCTTTGAAAAAGTATATGAAAATATCAAGTGATAAAAACAGACTAGAATATCTCAAAGCTAATAAAAAATTTAAAACCACATGTAAAAAGAAAAAGTCTGAGTATTGGAAAAGCATAGAGAAGAGTTTGCTAGAAGTGGGGAGTTCAGCGGATTTTTGGAAAATAGCTAAGAACCTTAAGCCAACAATTTTTCTGAACTCAAACAAAATTTTAGGGGATCAATGGTATGCTTATTATAAAAATTTGCTGAACCCACCTCTTCTTTCAAACCCTCCTTCTCATGCAGAACCACTTATTTACGATACTTACCTTGATAATTCTTTCTCCATGGCAGAGTTGAGGGCAGCCTTAAGAAAATCAAAAAATAATAAAGCGCCAGGGCTCGATAGAGTTCCTTATGAATTTTACAAAAATGCCCCTCAGAATTTCCTCGTTAAAGTATTAAATATTTTTAACCAGATGTATAATAAGGGGCAAATCCCCAAGTTTCTAAAAAAAAGTATAATTTACCCTATTTACAAAAAAGGGGATTCCTCAAATGTTGCAAATTACAGGGGCCTAGCCTTTATTGATACTTTTTTAAAGTTATTAACAAGTATGATACAAAGTAGACTAGAAAAATGGTCAGAAAACAAAAATATTATCACTGAATATGAGACTGGATTCAGAAAAAATTATTCCACCCTGGATAATATTTTTTGTCTAAAATCCTTAATAGAAATAAAGACTACGAGTAAAGGGGGTAAGCTGTATTGTTTTTTTTGTTGATTTTAAGGCTGCCTTCGATACGATTATTAGAAGAGCTCTATTTTATAAGTTGCTATGCATAGGACTATCAACAAAATTAGTAAATTTCATAAAAGAAATGTATAATGGCACGGAAGCGGGAGTATCTTGTGAGGGTGGTATGACTGAGTTCTTTGAAACCCTGACTGGGCTGAAACAAGGATGCTTACTCAGCCCACAGCTTTTCCTCTTTTTTATAAATGATCTTGTGGAAGCCTTGTCAGGAGGTATAAATATCAAAGGAAAAAATATTAAAATTCTTTTATACTGTGATGACTTAGTCCTCATAGCGCCAGACTCTGTTACACTCAGAGAAATGATCAATGAACTACAACATTACTGTAACATGTGGAACCTAATTGTAAACCTGGACAAATCAAAAATCATGGTGTTCAGAAAGGGAGGCAAAATAAATAAAAAGTGGCACTATAACGGAGAAGAAATACAGGTAGTAGACAATTACAAGTACTTGGGAATTAATTTAAAATATAATCTGTCTTTTCATGATCACTTTTCTGAGAAATTGACTGCTTCTAAATTTGCTGTAAATAGCATCTGGGCTCCTTATTTTAATATGCACAAATCAGACTTTGAATCAAAATTAAAAATATTCAAAACTACAGCTTTGGCCATTATAAATTATGGTTCACAAGTGTGGGGTTATAAGCAAGTCAGTGAATGTGAAAAACTCCAGAGATACTTTATTAAGAAACTGTTGTTTTTACCGCAAAACACCCCAAATTATCAAATTTACTTAGAAACAGGCCTACAGCCTGTATTTGTCCACAACTTAGAATTGCATGCAAACTATATGACTAAAGTGCTGACTCAGGCAAATACCCGCCTTACTAACCTTTTAGCAAAAGAAACAATTACTAACAATTTATCCTGGTGGGGAGAGTGGGTGAAACTGGGCTCTAAGTACAATCTCACATTAAATCATGAACTGTTAAATAGGCCAGATGAATTAGGGGAGAAATTTAACAAAATAATAACTCAAGTTAAAAATACACTAAGGCAGGAAAATATTGATAAGGCAAACGCAGCACAGTTTCATCAACTCTATTCCAAACTAATTCCAAAAGGTGATGGCAAAACCTACTTATTTCATATACAATACAGAAGAATAGCAAGCTGGGTGTTTAAGGCTCGAGGAGAACTCTTGCCTTTAAACTTTAGACCAGGCAGAGAAGGTTAGGCTATTCTATGCTCTATGTGCAACATGAAATCAAGAGAGGACAACTTTCACTTTCTAGCAGTCTGCCCGGTACTCAGTTATTATAGAAAACATTATTTAGGCAAAGCTCAACTGTCTGTTGAGGAGTACAGGGAGCTGCTCGAGAGTGAAATTTGGCCCCCTTTGATAAACTACCTTAAGAAATCAATCAACTATAGAAAGTATTTAATAGATCACTTCAACTATTAAATAAGTACAGCCACTTTACACTTCTAACGACTTACAAAAGCATAGGAAATAAAAACAAAAACTAAATACTGAAACTATCATTTATTCACACTTTAAACTTTCATTTAACCTGCATCACCTTCAATCATATCTCTTTATAATTTACTTTACACTATAATATTTCACTTAATACTTTTTCTTTTCTTTATGGTCTCAAATGGAGACTGAACAAGAATCATCTAGTTGACAACAAAATGACAAACAAAATGACAACAAAATCAAAAAGACAACAAAATGACCTTAGAATAATACTATATATAGAAGGAGCACAGGGCCGTAAACACAATGTAATTCCACTGATAACACGAAAGCCGGTTGACTGGTGCAACTAAGTAATGCTGCCAACCTGACAACAAAAGATTATTTTAAATATTTGTCATAAATATCTATTAATGAAGAAAGATCGTAAAGAACAAATATAATAACTTAAAACACCTGCTGAGTATTTAATAAAACCGGTCTTAGATGGCAAAAGGGTGGCGGAATACAAGAATCTACATTTAGTTGACGAGGACTACTTATTATATATAATTTTAATAAATACGTTAAACTACAATTTAAAATGCTTAAAATATTGTAATGCACCGATATTTATATTAGTATTTTATGAATAATCAATCATTAATTAATAATAGAACATAATAATTTAGCAACCGGAAGTATTGTCAACTTTTTTTTTAGAAAATTGTATATTGTAAGGGTGGCAGCATTACTTAGTTGCACCAATGAACCGACTTTCGTGTTATCAGTTGTGCTCCTTCTATATATAGTATTATTCTAAGAAAATGACAAAAACTTAACTTTAACCTGCATGGCAATAACCTTCCAACCAAAACAAATAGAAAATCTTCTTCTTTTTCTGTCCAAAAGATATCATCCAGCTCAATGCTTAATATGGAAGACTACTATCTTTTATCAAATTTTGATCCCTCATAGCATTATATTCACATATTTCCCCCATCCTTTTTCTTTCTTTTTAATCTGCTTTTATAATAAATCAATTCTTTTTAAAACTAAAGTTATATACGTATAAGTTATATACGAAACCTCCCCCTGACGGCCCTGAGTTGGCCATGAGGTAGGCTTTGTAGTTTATTTGCTGCTGTATTTGTAAGAAAACAAAAACTGAATGTAAATGAAGCTTTTCTATTTCTATATTATTATTTTGATTTTTTTCTCCCTTTTGTTTGCATGTTGTTTTCTTATTTATTTATTTATTTTATTTATATTTTTCTTTTTTATCAATTTATCTTTTATTTTATTCTATACTAGCAGGGATACCCGTGCTTCGCACGGGCGTTAAAGAAGTAAATAATTTTTTATCAATGTTGAATGCAGCATATGTCTAGTGTTAGTATGTACTAAGTTAATTTAGTTTATCTGCTTATAGTACTACATAGCCAGTAAATCAGTGCACCCTCTAAATAGTCTTTATACTAAATGTAATCAAAATGAAGTAAACTAATAATTTATGCCCCTGTGCACAACTATTCCTATTTGTCTGCTTATAGCACTACATAGCCTGTAAATCAGTGCATCTACAAATTATTCTTATACCAAGTTTTAACAAAATCACTGAAAATCCGTGTTTTAAAAGTCAGTAAAAATTATAAAATTTATAATAAAAATCTGATGTCCTTTAAAGTTATTTTAACTACACCTAAAGATTTCTCGTACAATTAATATTCCTGTTCGTAAGTTACTTATAGACATAATTTTATAGACTTATTCCGAGGCCATTGTCAGTTATATTCATTACTTTATTCAAAGTTATTTACTGCCCTAAAAAGCTTATTATAGCTCTAAAATCAAAATTTTTAGCATCAAAATATTGTAAATGTACTGCTCTAAAATAATAGCTCTTGACATGCATGATTTTATGCTCACCAAAAAGGCTATGATTTTTTAAATATTTCGATGCCCCTGTAGACCACTTTAGATGCCCCTAATCATCTTAAGACTCGGCTTAAACCTTCCCATCACTGTGGATTAATTTTGTAAAAAACTTTCGTGAAAATTCGTCCAGTCGTTTTCGAGTTTAGAGGGAACATCGGTAGCGACATTTGAATTTTATTTATATAGATTTATTTTATCTTGTTCTTGATTTAACTATTTAGTTATTTAGGTTGTTTGCAAACATACTCATATATTATTTATTGGTTGTGCATTTTATGGGTTACATTTACTTTATTAATCATTATGATGTTTATAATGACTTTATTATTAAATTTATTTATTTTTTGTAAATAATTTATTATTTTATCCTTAAGTTTGTGCATAATTTTTAAATAGAATTCTTCATTCCTTGCGGCACCAATCTAGCGACTGACCTCGCTTGATGATGCTCAACTTTTATGATATAACAGAACCGTACTTATACAGGCCGTGTTATAGCAAAACTTAGTAGACATATGTACTACGTAAACATGCACACACGGACACACTCATAAATTTCCATGAAAATAGTCTTAGAGAGGGGTAGAGGTGGAGATGGGTTTATTGGAAGGGGGGGGGGGACTCACTAATCAGGGATATATATGTGTGTGTGCAAGATTTTTGTTTTTGATAAATATTCATTATTCAACATTTATTATTTAAAATAATTTTGTTTTTCTCTTTTACATTCATGTTTTTATTTATTATTTATATTTTTCTTTTTTATCTATTCATCTTTTATTTTATTCTATATTTATTTTATTTGTTATTGATTTATCTATTAATTTATTTAGCTGGTATGCACACTTATGGGTTGTATTTCCTTGTATTGACTTGATGTTTGTAATGAATTGTACTTTTTTTGATTTTTAATTAATTATTTAATTCTTAAGTTTGTGTATACTTTGTTGTAAGGTTGTATTTTATACTTTGTTGTTAAGGCACTGATGATGGACTGTTAAGTCTGAAAGCTGGAAATCATTGGAGACACTTGTTTCTTATTTTTCCTTATATTTGGACTCCACAACTCTATTCTTTATCACGGATGCAAATTTATGCAGTTCTCAAGGTATTTAACTTTTTATTCTGCTTAAAACAATTAACACATATAAATTTTAATATTTTTATTGATCTATTTTACATACATATAAAATGAAATGCAGAAAAAACATCAAAACAAAAGACAAACTTAAAAAAATTATCACCTAACCAGAGGCTTTGTCGTAAGATCTAGTGTAAGACACGGCTAAAATGAGTTGACAGCGTTAGAAAATAATGCCAGTAAGCCAAAGAGGAATTAAAGTACCCCCTAGAATTAGAACAAATATTTAACTAAACGAACACTATGTATTGGGACAAAGTTAACACACAATTAATAATCTATCACTCCTAAAATCAGACTGACTTAATATGTCATATACATGACATATTTATCATTAAATGTACCTCAACACCTTCCCTCATTTAATGATTTGAGATAAGCCAATACCCTGACAGAGGAGAAGGTGCCTTGGCTTAAAGAGTGGCTTGGTAAGTACATCAGCAAGTTGGTACTGAGTATCAACTTTCCTGATATACAGTTCTCCTTCTGTTACCATCTCTCTAACAAAGAAGTGGCGTATCCTAATATGTTTAGTTCTGCGGTGATACTCAGGATTCTGTGACAGTCGTATGGCTGCTTCGTTATCTACTTGTAAAGTAGGGATTTGTAGATCAACTACTTCACTCATTAAACGTTTTAGCCATACTACTTCACGAGAAGCCTCACTCGCAGCTACGACCTCCGCTTCAGTGGTAGAGATGGCAACTGAGGTTTGCCGTTGGCTGAGCCAAGATATCGCCCCTCCCGCGTACATACACACTACACCTGTAGTTGAGCGATGTTGAGGTACATTTAATAATAAATATGTCATGTATATGACATATTAAGTCAGTCTGATTTTAGGAGTGATAGATTATTAATTGTGTGTTAACTTTGTCCCAATACATAGTGTTCGTTTAGTTAAATATTTGTTCTAATTCTAGGGGTACTTTAATTGGTTATGGCCCAGTTCACTTTCGGTGTGCAAGTTAGAAATTCAAACTTGAAAATTTTCCCTACAAATTTTTGGCTGTAAAAATTCTGTCAATATTTTCAAAATCTTGAGAAAAAAAAAATTCAACAAATTGAAATGGATTTACAAAAGTGCAAGTTGGTCATTTGAGTGGAAAACCAATTGGCAAAGTTGGATACAAGGTGTCAGTTCTACTTCGAGGAACACCAGGAGCCATGGATGTTGTTTCAGGAAGATTAGTCAAGCCAGTAGAGCTTGATACTACTGCAACAATGGCTGATGTCAAGAAGCACGAAGAAACATTGGAAAAATTTTCAAAAGCTGATAGTGTTGCACTCATAATAATGACAACGAATATGACAGAAGCCACATTGCAGAAAATAATGAGGTTCGAAACAGCCAAAGAAGTCTGGCAAGAGCTTCACAGACTATTTGATGGATCTGTGACAAGGCGTATGACCTATGTGAGCGATTTTTTAGCTACAAAAGAGATGCCGGAGATGACATTTCAAGTCATGTCTCTAAGGTTCAAAATCTCTGGGACGAACTTAAGAAAGAGATAAAGAAAGATGACAAATCACCAGATTTACCTGAGCTGTTCCTAATCTGCAAAATCCTTGGGACTCTTCCAGATGAATTCTTTGCATTCAAATCTAGTTGGATGTTAATGAACAAGTCAGAGAGAACAATTGAGAATTTGATTGTTCAACTTTGTGCGTATGAGAGAGCGTTAAGTAACAAGGAAGCTGGAGTGACAAGTACTAGTGAAGCACTTGCACTAAAACCACCTTCTACTACTAAACTAAAACTCTTCTGCAAGTATTGCAAGAAAAATACGCATAAAATAAGGAACTGTGAAAATGGAAAGCAGATGGCAAGCCGCCAAAGAAGGAAAATAGTAAGTCGGTAAACAATTTAGCATTAACGTCTGTAAACTTAAATCTATCTGATGAAACTGAGTTAGGACATTTTTACGTTGACAACGGATGCACAAATCACGTAACGTTTCAAAGAAACTTATTTAAATCATTCACAGAGTTTCTACACCTCACAAAATGATGACTGCAAATGGTGAGTGTGTTAATGCGGTTGGGTCTGGAGATATAGAAGTAGTTTCGACAGTTAAAAGCCAACAGCGTATATTTACACTTAATGTGTGGTATATTCCAGGTTTGAAGAAAAATTTATTTTCACCATTAGCTGCTCAAGATAAACAGGAGAATAGTTTGTTTATAGCAAATGTCACAAGATGTTATTTAAAAATTAATAACGATATTGTACTAGAAGGGTTTAGAAATCGTTAGGAGGTCTTTATAAAGTAAAATTTGAATTTTTGAACACATTTACTGGGCAACTAAATTCATTATCCAATTCCGATTTACTGCAACTTTATCATGAAAGATTGGGACATCAAAAAAACGTCATGTGAAAGAGTGGATATCGAGAGAGCTTGGAGTAAAAGTAGAAACTGATAGTGATGTATGTGAAGGTTGTGTTTACGAAAAGCACATCGACATCATTCGGTACAGGAGTAGAGAGCTGAGAAACCGGAGAAAAATCGCGGCGGATGTGCGTCCGTTCGAAACAAAGTCCATTTCGGGTTATCGGTATTTCGTGCTATTCAAAGATGATTATAGTCGGTTTCGGTTCGTGTTTTTCCTCAAATATAAGTCTGAAGTAGTGGATAAGTTGAAAGAAATGTTAGCCTTAGCTAAGACTGCTGGTCATAAAGTCAAAGAGCTCCTTCTGACAATGGTGGAGAATTTGATAACCATGCAGTTCGGAAAATTCTGAAGTCAGAAGGCATTTCTCAACGGTTAACAATGCCGTACACCCCGGAACAAAATGGGTTGTGTGAACGAGAAAACAGAACTATTGTTGAGGCTGCTGCGCGTGCAATGTTCCATGCACATGGAGGTTTAACTCAGGGTCTGTGGGCGGAGTTAGTAAACGCTGCTACTTATATTTTAAACAGATCGGGTTCATCATCGGAAAAACATAAGTCACCATACGAAGTTTGGACTGGTAGGAAACCATCACTAAAACATCTTCGTGTTATAGGATGTCAGTGCTATGCACACATACCTAAACAAAGACGCAAGAAAATGGATAAGAAAGCTGTTCAAGGTGTGCTTGTCGGTTACGATGATTTCGGTTATCGAATCTGGGTAAAAGATCAACAAAGACTGGTCAGGTCTAGAGATGTTACTTTTTGCGAAGAGCCACTCTTAAGGACAACTACTATCAAATTAGAGATGGGTACTCAAACTGAAGAGAGGAGTAATCCAACTGAAGAAGTTAGAGAAGAAACACCCTCTGAAGCAGAGCCAGATTCAAAGCAAGGTAGAAGTGATGACCAAGATCAAGATGATGTGAATCCAGAAGTAAATGAAGAATCTCACAGCTCTCAACAAGAAGATGATAACATTCTTGAAGAAAGTAGTCAATCAAACCACACATCTGATCGTATGACCTTACGAGATCGCTCTACTCTTAAATTACCTAAGAATTTTGAGGATTACATCATGATGGCTAGCAGGTCAGATTTTGATGAGCCTGGTACCTATAAAGAAGCTGTAGCTAGTGAACATAAGCTGAATGGCGAAAAGCTATGGAAGTTGAAATCAAAGCTCTTGATGACAACAAAACATGGAAGCTTGAACCGTTGCCGAAAGGAAAGAAAGCTATATCATGTAAGTGGGTCTATAAAGTTAAAATAAACCCAGATGGCTCAATCGAAAGATTCAAAGCTCGTTGGTGGCGAAAGGGTTTACCCAGAGGAAAGGAGTTGACTATGATCAAACTTTAGCCCAGTAGCCAAAGCAGGTACTGTAAGAGCGGTAATAAGTATGGCTGCGAGTGTAAAAATGACTTTGTCACAGTTTGACGTCACTAGTGCTTTTCTATACGGAGAACTGGATGAAGAAATTTTTATGAAACAGCCTGAAGGTTTTACTGATGGGTCGGATAAAGTTTGTAGACTTCAAAGAAGTTAATACGGCTTGAAACAGGCACCAAGGTGCTGGAACAAGCGTTTTTGCGACTATTTATTAAAAATTAATTTTGTACGTAGCGGAGCAGATCCGTGCATGTTCATTCGTAGAGATGAAAAAAATACGACAATAGTCGTGTTGTATGTCGACGATGGTCTTGTTGCAACGACAAATCCTGAAGAAAAGGAAATATTAATGGAAGATCTGAAAAAGGAATTCAAAATTACAGTAAAATCTGCATCATACTATCTGGGCATTGAACTAGACTGCAATGTTGAAGGAGCTATCTCAGTTAGACAAACTGCTTACACAAAGAAAATTCTAGCGAGGTTTGGAATGGATAACTGTAATGCGTTATCTACACCTATCGTAAAAGAAAATTTTGAAGCAGGGAAGGTCGATAGTAATGAACATAATGAAGTTGATGCAGAAGATAGCCATAGATATCGTCAAGCTGTTGGAGCACTTATGTACTTAATGGTGGCTACCCGTCCTGATATCGCCTACGCTGTGGGAGTTGTGTCACGAACACTAGAGCACCCAAGTAAAAGCGACTGGACCCGTGTTAAAAGAATTTTCAGATATCTGAAAGGAACTGAAAATTTTGGTATCACTTATAAGCATAATTTTAAAAGGGGAATTCTTGAGAGCTATAGTGATGCTGATCACGGGGGGGATGAGTCCACAGGTCGCTCAACTACAGGTGTAGTGTGTATGTACGCGGGAGGGGCGATATCTTGGCTCAGCCAAAGGCAAACCTCAGTTGCCATCTCTACCACTGAAGCGGAGGTCGTAGCTGCGAGTGAGGCTTCTTATCCATCTTCTTGCGTTTTTGTTTTTGGTATGTGTGCATAGCACTGACATCCTATAACCCGAAGATGTTTTAGTGATGGTTTCTTACAAGTCCAAACCTTCGTATGGTGACTTATGTTTTTCCGATGATGAACCCGATCTGTTTAAAATAAGTAGCAGCGTTTACTAACTCCGCCCACAGACCCTGAGTTAAACCTCCATGTGCATGGAACATTGCACGCGCAGCCTCAACAATAGTTCTGTTTTCTCGTTCACACAACCCATTTTGTTCCTGGGTGTACGGCATTGTTAATCGTTGAGAAATGCCTTCTGACTTCAGAATTTTCCGAACTGCATGGTTATCAAATTCTCCACCATTGTCAGAAAGGAGCTCTTTGACTTTATGACCAGCAGTCTTAGCTAAGGCTAACATTTCTTTCAACTTATCCACTACTTCAGACTTATATTTGAGGAAAAACACGAACCGAAACCGACTATAATCATCTTTGAATAGCACGAAATACCGATAACCCGAAATGGACTTTGTTTCGAACGGACCGCATACATCCGCCGCGATAGTTTCTCCCGGTTTCTCAGCTCTACTCCTTGTACCGAATGACTGTCGATGTGCTTTTCCGTAAACACAACCTCTAACAAAGAAGTGGCGTATCCTAATATGTTTAGTTCTGCGGTGATACTCAGGATTCTGTGACAGTCGTATGGCTGCTTCGTTATCTACTTGTAAAGTAGGGATTTGTAGATCAACTACTTCACTCATTAAACGTTTTAGCCATACTACTTCACGAGAAGCCTCACTCGCAGCTACGACCTCCGCTTCAGTGGTAGAGATGGCAACTGAGGTTTGCCGTTGGCTGAGCCAAGATATCGCCACTCCCGCGTACATACACACTACACCTGTAGTTGAGCGACCTGTGGACTCATCCCCCCGTGATCAGCATCACTATAGCACTCAAGAATTCCCCTTTTAAAATTATGCTTATAAGTGATACCAAAATTTTCAGTTCCTTTCAGATATCTGAAAATTCTTTTAACACGGGTCCAGTCGCTTTTACTTGGGTGCTCTAGTGTTCGTGACACAACTCCCACAGCGTAGGCGATATCCGGACGGGTAGCCACCATTAAGTACATAAGTGCTCCAACAGCTTGACGATATCTATGGCTATCTTCTGCATCTACTTCATTATGTTCATTACTATCGACCTTCCCTGCTTCGAAATTTTCTTTTACGATAGGTGTAGATAACGCATTACAGTTATCCATTCCAAACCTCGCTAGAATTTTCTTTGTGTAAGCAGTTTGTCTAACTGAGATAGCTCCTTCAACATTGCAGTCTAGTTCAATGCCCAGATAGTATGATGCAGATTTTACTGTAATTTTGAATTCCTTTTTCAGATCTTCCATTAATATTTCCTTTTCTTCAGGATTTGTCGTTGCAACAAGACCATCGTCGACATACAACACGACTATTGTCGTATTTTTTTCATCTCTACGAATGAACATGCACGGATCTGCTCCGCTACGTACAAAATTAATTTTAATAAATAGTCGCAAAAACGCTTGTTCCAGCACCTTGGTGCTTGTTTCAAGCCGTATAAACTTCTTTGAAGTCTACAAACTTTATCCGACCCATCAGTAAAACCTTCAGGCTGTTTCATAAAAATTTTCTTCATCCAGTTCTCCGTATAGAAAAGCACTAGTGACGTCAAACTGTGACAAAGTCATTTTTACACTCGCAGCCATACTTATTACCGCTTACAGTACCTGCTTTAGCTACTGGGCTAAAGTTTGATCATAGTCAACTCCTTTCCTCTGGGTAAACCCTTTCGCCACCAAACGAGCTTTGAATCTTTCGATTGAGCCATCTGGGTTTATTTTAACTTTATAGACCCACTTACATGATATAGCTTTCTTTCCTTTCGGCAATGGTTCAAGCTTCCATGTTTTGTTGTCATCAAGAGCTTTGATTTCAACTTCCATAGCTTTTCGCCATTCAGCTTCATGTTCACTAGCTACAGCTTCTTTATAGGTACCAGGCTCATCAAAATCTGACCTGCTAGCCATCATGATGTAATCCTCAAACTTCTTAGGTAATTTAAAGAGTAGAGCGATCTCGTAAGGTCATACGATCAGATGTGTGGTTTGATTGACTACTTTCTTCAAGAATGTATCATCTTCTTGTTGAGAGCTGTGAGATTCTTCATTTACTTCTGGATTCACATCATCTTGATCTTGGTCATCACTTCTACCTTGCTTTGAATCTGGCTCTGCTTCAGAGGGTGTTTCTTCTCTAACTTCTTCAGTTGGATTACTCCTCTCTTCAGTTTGAGTACCCATCTCTAATTTGATAGTAGTTGTCCTTAAGAGTGGCTCTTCGCAAAAAGTAACATCTCTAGACCTGACCAGTCTGTGTTGATCTTTTACCCAGATTCGATAACCGAAATCATCGTAACCGACAAGCACACCTTGAACAGCTTTCTTATCCATCTTCTTGCGTCTTTGTTTTGGTATGTGTGCATAGCACTGACATCCTATAACACGAAGATGTTTTAGTGATGGTTTCTTACCAGTCCAAACTTCGTATGGTGACTTATGTTTTTCCGATGATGAACCCGATCTGTTTAAAATATAAGTAGCAGCGTTTACTAACTCCGCCCACAGACCCTGAGTTAAACCTCCATGTGCATGGAACATTGCACGCGCAGCCTCAACAATAGTTCTGTTTTCTCGTTCACACAACCCATTTTGTTCCTGGGTGTACGGCATTGTTAATCGTTGAGAAATGCCTTCTGACTTCAGAATTTTCCGAACTGCATGGTTATCAAATTCTCCACCATTGTCAGAAAGGAGCTCTTTGACTTTATGACCAGCAGTCTTAGCTAAGGCTAACATTTCTTTCAACTTATCCACTACTTCAGACTTATATTTGAGGAAAAACACGAACCGAAACCGACTATAATCATCTTTGAATAGCACGAAATACCGATAACCCGAAATGGACTTTGTTTCGAACGGACCGCATACATCCGCCGCGATAGTTTCTCCCGGTTTCTCAGCTCTACTCCTTGTACCGAATGATTGTCGATGTGCTTTTCCGTAAACACAACCTTCACATACATCACTATCAGTTTCTACTTTTACTCCAAGCTCTCTCGATATCCACTCTTTCACATGACGTTTGTTTTGATGTCCCAATCTTTCATGATAAAGTTGCAGTAAATCGGAATTGGATAATGAATTTAGTTGCCCAGTAAATGTGTTCAAAAATTCAAATTTTACTTTATAAAGACCTCCTAAACGATTTCTAAACCCTTCTAGTACAATATCGTTATTAATTTTTAAATAACATCTGTGACATTTGCTATAAACAAACTATTCTCCTGTTTATCTTGAGCAGCTAATGGTGAAAATAAATTTTTCTTCAAACCTGGAATATACCACACATTAGTAAGTGTAAATATACGCTGTTGGCTTTTAACTGTCGAAACTACTTCTATATCTCCAGACCCAACCGCATTAACACACTCACCATTTGCAGTCATCATTTTGTGAGGTAGAAAACTCTGTGAATGATTTAAATAAGTTTCTTTGAAACGTTACGTGATTTGTGCATCCGTTGTCAACGTAAAAATGTCCTAACTCAGTTTCATCAGATAGATTTAAGTTTACAGACGTTAATGCTAAATTGTTTACCGACTTACTATTTTCCTTCTTTGGCGGCTTGCCATCTGCTTTCCATTTTTCACAGTTCCTTATTTTATGCGTATTTTTCTTGCAATACTTGCAGAAGAGTTTTAGTTTAGTAGTAGAAGGTGGTTTTAGTGCAAGTGCTTCACTAGTACTTGTCACTCCAGCTTCCTTGTTACTTAACGCTCTCTCATACGCACAAAGTTGAACAATCAAATTCTCAATTGTTCTCTCTGACTTGTTCATTAACATCCAACTAGATTTGAATGCAAAGAATTCATCTGGAAGAGTCCCAAGGATTTTGCAGATTAGGAACAGCTCAGGTAAATCTGGTGATTTGTCATCTTTCTTTATCTCTTTCTTAAGTTCGTCCCAGAGATTTTGAACCTTAGAGACATGACTTGAAATGTCATCTCCGGCATCTCTTTTGTAGCTAAAAAATCGCTCACATAGGTCATACGCCTTGTCTTCACAAGATCCATCAAATAGTCTGTGAAGCTCTTGCCAGACTTCTTTGGCTGTTTCGAACCTCATTATTTTCTGCAATGTGGCTTCTGTCATATTCGTTGTCATTATTATGAGTGCAACACTATCAGCTTTTGAAAATTTTTCCAATGTTTCTTCGTGCTTCTTGACATCAGCCATTGTTGCAGTAGTATCAAGCTCTACTGGCTTGACTAATCTTCCTGAAACAACATCCATGGCTCCTGGTGTTCCTCGAAGTAGAACTGACACCTTGTATCCAACTTTGCCAATTGGTTTTTCCACTCAAATGACCAACTTGCACTTTTGTAAAATCCATTTCAATTTGTTGAATTTTTTTTCTCAAGATTTTGAAAATATTGACAGAATTTTTACAGCCAAAAATTTGTAGGGAAAATTTTCAAGTTTGAATTTCTAACTCGCACACCGAAAGTGAACTGGGCCCATAACCAATTAAAGTACCCCCTAGAATTAGAACAAATATTTAACTAAACGAACACTATGTATTGGGACAAAGTTAACACACAATTAATAATCTATCACTCCTAAAATCAGACTGACTTAATATGTCATATACATGACATATTTATCATTAAATGTACCTCAACAAGAGGTTATTCCTGGATGTTTCACCAACGTCCACCATTTCAATTGAACCAACCTCATTGGTTCGTCAACACTATTTTCCCACGCTGTCAACTGATTTTAGCCATATGTTTTACTATAAAGGCCTCTAAAACCTTTAATAATATTTAAGTAAATAAAGAATACATAAAAATAATTTAATGAGTAATTCAATATTGAGAATTGATTTATTTACATGCCCTTAAGGTTACTTTCTCACAGAGATTCGCAATTATTGAAATTTTACAATGAAATAAAAAGTTAAGAAAACTTGATTATAAATTATTACACACTATAACATTCTATGGACATATATGTATAAATAACAATATGAATAACAAAGTTGATTTAAAAAAAAATCATGTCTTTACATGACGATGTCAATCACTAAACAGGGGGGAAATACTAATTAATCAGCTAAAGACTCGTTAACATTATAGTAGGCTTTTTCAAACAACAAGGTTTCATTCTTTTTAAGAAGAAGTTTAACAATTGAAGTGGGTAATTTATTAAAACACCTTATTCTATTAAATTTAGGGACTGAAATGATTTGTTGAGCCTACAAGTGGCAATATTGATTAAGCAATTGTTTAATGAATACATTTTTTTAGTGCCACAATTGTAGTTCTTAATATAATTGATCTCCCTCTTACCATACTTTGCTTTTATGAACAAGAAAAAAAGAAATATATAAGATAAATAAAAAGTTAAAATGTTTGAAAGAATAATTTAATGAGAATCATCTCATTTATTGTTCGAGATTTAAGCCAATTTCTGCCAATTTTTTTTTAGTTCTGGCTAGTACAGGCCAAGGAGCTTGAATGAAGGGATGACGCGATAGGTTGATTTGCCAAGTAACATAGTGGCCCTATTGGGAATAAACAATCCATTCATAAAACAAACTGGAGATGCTTGGTGGAACTGGCCATGCTTATAATAGTTTCAATATTCAATAAAGTCTTAAATTTAGAGTCAAAATTAACTTCCGAATAAAGGTTCCCTATAGTAGGTTATAAAAATATAATAAAAAGTATTTTTTTTTCTTTTTTAAATAATTCTTTTATTTTTCAAAAATTACTTTTTGGATAAGAAAAATTAATTTTTTCCTTGTTATCACCTCGTTTCTTAATATTTTCTATTAAAAATAATAAATTTTGATAATTTAAAGGTTTTATTTGCCCTGAAGTGTTAATATGTTGAACTCTTCATGTCCTTGTTACATTACCTGCGTTCCGCGCTTTTTGCTATAACCTTGTTAAGGAATGTACCTTTGCTCTGTTTCATACGACGTTCATGGGGTTGGTTTGTTCCCTCATCGCGTAATTCCCTTTATTCAAACTCCTTGGTACAGGTCGACTATCAGTAAACCACAGACCCAATTCCTATTACTATGAACGAGAAGACAAAACTTTTTTCTCATCGTGAAACTTGTTGGTTCAGTCTAGGTCCTTGGCTTTATACCGTACATTACTGTATCCATCACCATATAAATCATTAGTTAAAAACGAGTTAAAAAATTATAAGTGGCGTAAGGAAGGTGGGAGTAATTACTGCAAGCGTAGTATGTAAAGTACAGCATTAGTCCATATTTGAATACATAATTTAATACTTCCATTCTAAAACAAAAATTACAAGAGGTTTTCATTACTTGAGTACAAGATTGTACATTTGACATTTAGATCAAATAATTGCAATCACAGATTAGACGGATAAAGAAATAAAAATTACGAATAACGAGAGAATAAAGGTACCTCGGTACTTCTCCTCACGACTTTATTAAGTATGTTTTATTATGTGTGTTGATGAAAGGGGGTAAAATGTAGAAAGAATGTAAAAAAATAAAATAAAAAATAATTTATTTTCTGTTAGAATGTACATACATACAATGGTTTGTATTAACCTATTATTCAAAGAAACAAAAAAGGGGGATGTTCAAGGTGCACCCTGCTCTTCCACATCCAAGTGGAAGAGCATGAGTGGAATAATGTAAAGAGTATTATTATTATCCCAGAAGTGCCTAATCTTATATTACTGTAATCTTGTTCTGTATTTACATTTTAGTCTAATGACACGACATTAGTCATAATAAAATCAATGCCTTGCATCAAAGACCCGCTCCGCGTGCCTGTGACGCTTTCCATGGCCCCCTTTGGGGCCACACTGTTATTGTTTCAGTATTAATTGTAACAAAGCATTTTGCCATGTATCTAGCTTAGATGTTTTAAAACTTGTTGAAACTAAAAAACTGTTTTAAAACTATATTACACAGTGTGATAAAGATAATCATTCAAACCAGGGAGTTCCAGCTTCATCAATTTCGTTGTTTTGTGGCAGCGCAGGTCCCCCAAGGTAGCGAATAAATAGAAATTTTACAATCGGTTAGAGTCGTGTATTTCCGTTGTAACAAAAAAATTAAGTTCTTAATGTTTTCTTGATTATTAGATATTTTTAATGACAATGTGTTAATTTTATAACTAATTGAGAAAAATTTCTTTTACTTTTTCCTTTTGATTATTGATTTCAAATTTCTTTTTATTTCCCTAGTTAAATTCAATAAGGCATTACTAAATGCTTTTACGATTTGTGTTACATAAATGCATACAATACATTTTTAAATAACTCAAAGGGCCGAGTTTTTTTTTTACTCTGTAGTGTGACACTTCTCCTTTAAGTTAGAACTCCTTTTGGCATGTTAGAACTTCTCCTAACATTTATTTTTATGTTGTTAATGTTTGTTAATTTAAGTTAATCTAATTGATATATTTACCATAAGTTCCTAATTAAATTTTACTTCTCCAGATTTAGGCTCCCCTTGACTTAATTAATTAGGCTACTCCCTCAACGCATCCCTGTATTGCAGACTGCTGGTCACAATTTATTAGGCAACGGCGACACAGCAACTTCAAGATCTATGCTTAGAGTTGCTGTTATAATTGGATCACAATTTATCAGCTTGAAACATCAATCTGCTAAATTGTGATCCAACAACCTCTGGTAACTTTCGTGGTAGATAAGGTGGTAACACAGGTGATTAATCGTTCAATTTTCATTTTTCTTAATATCTAATTGAAGCCATTTCTGGCACCATTTATGTGTCTCTACACCATTTCTTGGTAGTTTTATGGTTGTGTGAGAATTTTAACAGCGTTATTTCTTGGGGATTGCCACTTCTCAACAACTACTCGTATACATCGCCCTCACCGTTGGATCAACCTTCAGAGTATTATACCATCAACTTAGGATATGTCATCACCACCTTTCATTCTAATCAGAGGTTAATGATTTAAACAAATCAATGTTCATATTAATAGGAGAGAAGAGAAGAGGATACTTTCAATCATCATAGGTTTCATGGGGTCTTATTTCTCGCTAATGTCGATTATTAATTTACCTATTTTTGGGAGATTGTCATGGGTTTCCATTATTTACCGCTATTTCGGGGGACCAGCGCTAGTTGTCTATTAAAGTTTTATTTGAAAAGTCATAGAGATATATACAAGAGGGGGCATAGCCAATCTCAATAGATTAAGAGACCTGAAATTTCTTCTTGGGGCTTTCAGGGGCTCTGTGCAACCTCATAGAAACTTCTGACAAGAGTGAGTTAAGGTTATAATAAATCGTTATCGTCTTTCCCCACATTGTTTGTATTTTTAACGCTATTTTAGACTAATTATAATTATTTGATAATATTAGTAAGTGAATGTGGAAAGGTTATTTTTTCCATGTTTAACCTCTGTTAATTATTCCTAAGTAGATTCACAAAATAGCACAATATAGCATAACAATATACCTTAAAGTCTTAATTAGAACTCAACAGAAAACTCAAACGATTTCACTATAACATTTAATTTTACTTAGAACCTGTCAACACAATATTCAAAACAAAAACAATATAAATATAGAAAATCTAAATAAAGATATAAATTGAAAATATCAGTAACAATCCTTCCGCCAACGAGAGGAATAATGCTCCAAGAGCGTCTCTTTCGTTAATCTTCTTGGCTTCGGTCAACATCTAATTTGCAGAGAGTTGAGACTGGTCTGCGTAGTAGTCCCCTAGCTGTCCTAATATTGCAACTTCTAATCCGGCCGTCTCGCCCAGGAACTACCTCCTCCACTACACCTCTAAGCCATTTGCCTCTTTGTTCTTTGGGGTCTGCTACTATAACAAGGTTGCCTGGTTTCAGGGGCTCCACGTCCCTGAACCACTTTGTTATTCGTGTAAGTGTGGGGAGGTATTCCCGCACCCATTTAGACCAGAAATGGTCTGCCAATCTCTGCGTCACTCTCCACTTTTTTCTCACATTTAGGTCTGTATCATCAAATTTTCCTGGCATTGACGCACCGCTCGACGTTCCCATTAGGAAGTGGTTTGGTGTAAGTGCGGGGCTGTCCTCTGCATCGAGTGGTACGTGTGTTAAGGGCCTAGAGTTTACTAGTGCCTCAGCTTCCAACAGCAGTGTTTCTAATGTTTCGTCGTTCACTACCTTAACGATACTATCTCGTAGAGTAATCGTCAGAGCCTTTTTTATTGACCGGACTAATCGTTCCCAGCAACCACCCATATGTGGAGCATTCGGAGGGTTAAAAACCCATTCAAACTTGTGACAAAGGGCGAAATCCATGATAGCATCCTGTTCTAGACCCATTATTGCTTCTCTTAGTTCTTTCTCCGCCCCACGAAAATTGGTTCCGTTGTCTGACCAGATTATTGCTGGGGTTCCTCTACGAGCAATCAGCCTCCTTAAAGCCAGTATCGCACTATCTGTCGTCAAACTGTGAGCCACTTCAATATGCACTGCACGTGTGACAAGGCAGGTCGCTAGGACACCATACCTTTTTTCTCTATGTCTACCAACCGCTACAGTAAAGGGTCCGAAGTAGTCGAGCCCAATGTTTGTAAACGTCGGGAATGGTGTTGAAGTCTCGCCGTTGGTAAATCAGCCATAATAGGGACTTCTGGTTTAGCCCTTTCATTTTTACACCTTTGACAGTGTGTCCACGAGCTTCGAACCGCATGTCTGAGATTTAGGATGTAAAACTTCTGGCGTAATTCATTGGCTACTCTCTCATGCCCCACATGCCGAGCCTCGTTGTGATAATGCTTTACTAAGAGTTTTGTATATGGGTGTTTGTTACACAAAATTATAGGATTTTTTGTTTCCCATGGCACTTCTTCTGCCTCTTTAATCCTTCCTCGCATTCTCATTAACCCTGATTCGTCTAGAAAACATGGTAGTTTACTAAGTCGGCTATTAGCTTCCAACGGTTGCTCTATCTTTAGTGTCCTAATTTCCTGTGCAAACGCGTCGTTTTGTGCTCTTAGCACCCATTTCTCTTCCGCCCGTTCTAAGTCTGCTTTAGTCGCCCTGAATGATGTTCGTTGTTTTCGGCACCTAGATATAAAACTGTAAACTCTGGCTGTAGCTCCTATCAGTGTCTGCCATCTGTCGAATCTGTTTATATCCGGTAATAGTTCACATGCTATTTCTACCAAGTTAACTGAACACGTCTTTTTCATTTCCTTTTCCCAGTCTTCGTCCCCTTTAGTTTCCGTAATTCTCTCTGGTTCCAATGGCCATTTCTCTGAGTTCTCCAATAAAAACTCCGGTCCATTGGTCCACAAGCTAAGGTCTATGTTATGGTTGTCTTGTCTTGTAGCTAGGTCTGCTGGGTTGTTAGCTCCTGGTACCCATCGCCACTTGCAATCCTTACTTAACTTCTTTATCTCAGCTACGCGGTTTGATACAAATGGACGAAATTGACGCGCGTCCATTTTAATCCAGCTCAGTACTGCCCTAGCATCAGACCATATGAATGTTTCACAAGTCGTAATCGAGTGATTCTCTTTAACTGATTCCGCCAGCTTAGCTCCTAAAAGAGCTGCTTGAAGTTCAATCGGGGTATGGTCATGGCCTTTAGAGGAGCGATTTTGTTTTAGATGATATTAAGGCCGTAGACGTCTCGCCCTCCGAATTTGATCGAAAATATGCTACTGCCGCCATTGCTTCTTTGCTAGCGTCACAAAAAACGTGGATCTGGACACTATCAGCATTTAGAACATTTCCGGGGTAGCAACGAGGAAATGCCAGTGATTCAACTATCTTCAGACTCTGCAGCCATTTTTTCCATAGTTCAAATTCCGTTTCCTTTATTTTTTCATCCCATTTGACGTTGGTTGCCCATATCTGTCTAATCATTAGCTTTGCTCTAATTAAAATGCAAGCGGCAAGCCCAAGCGGGTCAAAAACTGACATAACTACTTTTGTCACTTCTCGCTTAGTAGGTAATCTATGTTCGCCAAGGTTTCCGGATCGCAACGATTGAACCTAAGTTTAAATTTTAGCTCGTCAGTATAAGGGGACCAGTAGACACCTAAAACTCTTCCTTCTGGGTTCTACTACCTCAGATACAGGATAAGTCACTTCTCCATTAACTAGGTTCAAAACTTGCTGACTGTTACTCATCCATCCGTGCATTTTGAAGCCAGCTTTTCCTTGGATATGACTAACCTCCTGTACTGTCCGCATGGCGCTCTCGACTGAACTAAAGCTCTCTAAGTAGTCATCCATGTAATGCTTTTTTTAGATAGAGTGCACTGCTTGCGGGAACTGAGCCTTAAAGTTATCAGCATTCATGTTTCTGACCTCTTGTGCAACGTATGGAGAGCATACCGAACCAAACAGCATACTTGCATCACACAAACAGTAGGCGAATGTCTCTTTTCATTCCCCGCCATAGAAACAATTGCGCTGCCTGGTCTTCTTCCTTAATCCGTATTCTGAGATACATTTCTTTAATATCTGCGCTGACGGCTACTTCTCCTTGTCTAAATTGAGATAAGATGGCTATAATAGAGTTAAAGTTGTCGGGTCCTTTTAGGAGGCATTTGTTTAAACTTGTGCCACCAATTTGAGCCTTAGCATCAAACACTATGCGAATCTTACCCGGTTTGTTTGGATTCGTGACCGCAAAGTGAGGTAAAAACCATGCCTTTGGATTTTCACAAATTACCTTCGCTTCTTCTTCCGGCAACTTTTTCGCGTACCCTTTAACAAAATAATCCTCCATCTTGAGCATATACTCTTTAGCAAATTCTTTGTCCGCATCCATCTTTTCTTCCACGGCTAACAACCTTTTCATTGCTGCAGGTTTACTATTAGGCAGTCTTACTTCATCTTCTCGCCATAGCAACGCAGTTTCCCACTTTCCATTTTCGGTTTGTTTTGTATGTTTAATTAATAGCTCTTTAGCTCGACGATCTTGATTTTCTTCAATATCTTTTCTTGATAGCCCATTTTTTCCTCTGCAAGATATTTCCCTACTAACATCCAGTTCTTCATCTCTGTTAATCCTTAGGCAATGTTGAATAAATAAGGCTATTTCCTGATTTTTGACGTTCTCAGGAGCCCTCGTTTTGCGTGCGAATCCCTGTATCGACCACCCTAGCCGAGTTTTAGTTGCCACTGGTCCGTCCCATTTACTTTCGACCACTTCTTTATGGACAAGCAGGTGCCAATTATCTTGACCTATGAGAATGGATGGTTTTGCTCCAACTGGTATGTCTGGGAGAAGCTCCCTTATAGCTGGCCACTCTTCGCTAAGTGTTAGTAGGTCTTCGGTTTGTTCTGGTAGCTGTAGGTTATTCACAGTATGGACGTATGATAGGTTAAAGATGCCTTGGTCAGTTGCTTCCCTTTTATAGTGAATGACACCACTTCGGAGTTCGAATTTCGCTGGGACTGTCCGTTCAGCCACACTAGGTCTAACGGGCTTCGAGACCCTTTGCAGCCTAAGTCCCGTGCTAGGTTTTCATCACAGAGGGTTATTGTAGATCCGCTGTCCAATAACGCCCAAGTTTCTAGGCTTTGTTTGGGCCGGAAACTATCACTGGCACAACTCAGTAGTACCTTAGCATTACTTCTCGCCATATTACACTCACTAACCGCGTTACATTCTTTTGAAATAGTTGCGGGTTGGTCCGTATCAGAGTTAGAGTGTAACATAGGATGGTGGTTTCGCTTACAGCCGTCCTTCCCACAAGGTTTTCTAATTGCACCATCTAGCCACGTGCCTACGACCTAAACACGCGTAACATCTTCCCTTATCTGCTATCCATTTCCTTCGTTCCTCCACGTTGAGCACCTTAAAGTGTTGACAGTGGTCGAGAGCATGTTTTTCCGCGCATCCTAATTCACAATTTGCCTCCGCCCTCCTAATCCGATTTGACGGGTGACTCGTTTCCGAAGTTAATAAGGCCGGGGTCTCTTTCGCCTTTTTATCGTCCTCGCTTTCAGATGATGGTGGTTCTGCTGACATTAATACGTTCTTTCGACCAAAAGAAGTATCGCTATTAGAAGAGTAGATGTTAGGCGTCGTTACATACGATGCTGCGGCCAACTTAAATAGTAACCACGCCGCAAAGTCGCCAATACTGTCATCAGTAATGCCTTTCAGTACTCTCAGTTCGCCCCACTCCAGCCTAAACCTACCAGGTAATTTTTGAACTAAATCATCTAAGAGCTGTGGATTTGTTAGATGAGCTGCTCCTTCGCAATTTACCACAATAGCAACAAGATTTTGTACAGCAGTCGCAAATTCAATAAGCGTTTCTAATTTTTCTTCCTTGACGTTTGGCGCGGCCTTAACTTCCCCTATGACTCTCTTTATAATGTATTCGCTTCTACCAAACCTCATGTATAGGATAAATAAAACTTGATTCAGACACCCAGGGAACGGTAATAGTCCAGCCACCGCCTCACGCGCTTTTCCTTGTAAGCACTTTTGTAGCCTTAGTATATTTTCCTCACTTGTAAAACCGCAGGCTTCTGTTGATCTCCTATACACAGAATAAAACGATGGCCTTTTCATTGGATCGCCATTAAATATAGGGAGCTCTTTGCCCCCACTCTGTCTAGCTACGTATTGCCCAAAAGAAGGGTTATTTCTCACCTCTTCTAAATTTATAATTGGTGGTTGTTGTGCCCTATTATAGGGTCCCATAGGTGGGATAGGTAAAGTGTTAATCCCTCTATGGTGTGGTTGCTTTTGCTCCGGAAAGCGTTGTGCCCGCATGCCTCCATCGAGGTACGCCTCGCCTAAAGTGTCCCTTCGCTGCCATTGAGTAAACTGTAGGTCATCCCTCGGCACGTTTAAATTTTCTGCTTGAGTCATTGTGCCCAATAAATCACAAGCATGCGGTTGCATTGCCGGTTTAATTGAGTAATGTCCTGTATTCTGAGCCTCTGTGATATAGGGCGCCTTCTTAGAATTAAAGTGTGCAGCCTCGGAGTTCGGGTTAGCTGCTAAGTTTTCGTTTAACCCCTCCCTCCCACTTTTCACCAACCAATTTTGAACATAGTCGTTTTTGCACTCTTCATCCCTCTCCAGCTCGTCTAGGCTTATACTTGACGCCACTGATTCATTTAAATTTCGCCTTTGTGCATTAGACTTTTTTGTTACCGCTGAGCTATAGTTGCTACTCCCTTCTAATGCCGCTAGTTCTAATTGTTGCTCTAGCTGAAGCACCCTTGTTTGGCTTTCAAACTTTTCCCTCTCTGCCTTAGCAAGCGCTTCTGCCATTCGCGCCCTTTCTCTTTCTGCCTTTAACATTATTTCTAACCTTTGAACTTTGCTGTCATTTGAATGGCTTGACTTACGAGATGCAACAGAAGACCGTTCACTCCTGCTCAGATGGTTATTTCTATTCTCCCCACCACCACCCTGAGGCCCCCCTGGAACGCCATCATGTAACCCCGATGTTCCAGGGGGTGCTTGCATAAAAGAAGACTCACCATTCTGCTGCGTAGTCTCTGTTACCTGCGTATCCATTGCACCCTTACGTGATTTAGATCTAGTTTTGTAGGGAGACCGGTTCAAAGACATTTCGCCACATAGAGGACCAACTGTTAATTATTCCTAAGTAGATTCACAAAATAGCACAATATAGCATAACAATATACCTTAAAGTCTTAATTAGAACTCAACAGAAAACTCAAACGATTTCACTATAACATTTAATTTTACTTAGAACCTGTCAACACAATATTCAAAACAAAAACAATATAAATATAGAAAATCTAAATAAAGATATAAATTGAAAATATCAGTAACAACCTCCTTTCATTTATTTATATATTGGTCACATATATAAATACCTATGCATATGGTCACATAGAGTCATACCTACTTATGCTAAAATAATAATTAAACAAAAAAACTCTAGCAGCAAAACGTACACAAACAAAATGCCAAATACTTAGAATAAAAAATGAAATACACTCTTTACATAGTAAAAAAGACGCCATTAACAAAAAATTACTTTGCAATCATTTAAAACTTGCCAACACTTTAACAACTGAAAACTTTCTCATATTTTACGAAAACATGAAAATCGACATAGATAAACAAATGGAAACAAAATATAATAATCTTAGGAAAAAACTTGATAAAAAAAAACAACAGCAAGTATCGACGGTAGCTGATTCTTCGATTGCTTCTTCAACTTGCGGTAAATACAACCTTTTTAATTTTATTTATATATATTCTTTGTTTCTACCTTTGACTACATTCTTTATGTATGTTATACATTCTACATTATTACCTTTATGGAACCACTGGTGCTGGTCCAGCAGTAGAAATGAAAACGTATGACACTCCCTCCATTCTTTTTGTCATACGATCAATATTTACTTGATCATTTGGAAACTGGCACATATTAGCTCTTTGAGCTGTATTGGTACATGCCAAAATGGCACAGCGTAGCATTATTTCTGTTTTATTTTCAATTAATAAAGATTGAGCAAAAGGAAAAAATGTCACACTCAAAGCGTCTCGACGCTCGAGCAGATCTCAACGATCTGCTGTATTTAAATATTTATTGCATGAATTTAAGTAACAAAAGTAGTACAACAACACTGTGCTTAGGCCTCGTTGGATTTAATAAGCAAAATTAAAAAGAATTTGTGGCGGCAGGCGCCTCCTTTCTAGCTTAATTGACTACCCACTTACCTAAGATGATTTTCCGCTTATAATATTAATCTTTATTTAAGTTTATTTGTTCATGATTAACTTGTATTATAATATGAACAAATAAATATTACGGCTCTTGTCAACAACGTCGCTGCCAGTACTGACCCGCGATTTGTTGACACGATATCGTTAGAATTTTGTAATCATTACGCTTTAGCTTAAGTGAAACAATTGTGTATTATAAATATTGATATAAATATAACCTAGTTTAATGAGAATACTCATACTCATTTAATATGTAAGTAATAAAACTTTCGTCAAATTATAGTATTATAACCTGTTATATCATAACCTTCAGTTGTTTACTTAAAATAATGCTTTTTCGATATAAAAATACAAAATATATTTTTGTTAAATTATGTATTGAATATATTATCAAATTTTCTGTATTAAATTCTGTAAATATTAAATATAGTATGAATTTAATATATTGTAAGGTAACATTGTAAATAACCAAAGAATATGTAAGATTGAATGTTTGTTTTGATAAAATAAATCATATGGTTGTGAAGCTGTTTACTGCGCATGCGCGTCCATTTTTGAAAAGTATAAAAGGCGGACTACTTGCCGCATTTTCTCATTATAGTTCAAAAACTTGAAACCAGTAACATCTCTCTAGAATGCAACTTAAGGAAGCCAATGCCCAGCAAACAGGATCACTGCCAGCTAAGGAGATTTAAACCTTGTTTTATTAAGTAGTTTAACGATAAAACCTTCACCTGAGCTGAACACGACGTAGTGCGGACCTTCAACCTTGGAGTCAGACAAGTCAGATAGCTTAACAAGTCAGATTATTCGGCTTGAAATAAACATACCGCACAAATTCAAAATAAACTATTGAAAGAAAAACTAAAAGATTTTTTTTTTCTTTCAAACGAACCAATGGTTATAAAATAACAAATATCAAGTAAACATTGAGTGCTTGAAATTTTCTGTCACACCTATGGTCACACCGGAAATACAAGAGTCAAACGTTTTATAACTAACAAACTTACTATTTTCTCCGCTACCTTTTGCAACTAGCGCTGCTACGGAACAACCAAATCGCTGAATCTGAACTCCCCTGGGTCTTTCTTAGATACGCCGAAATCTTATCAGTTTTTCCTCTCATAAAACTTGGTTCTTTTGCCAAAAAAAAAAAAATTAAGCTTATTATTTAAAATTTAATAAGTCGTTTGAGGTATAGCGTGATTACAATAAGAATGTGCACATCCATACTCAAACATAATTTTTTTTATTTATGGGTGCTGAAATGTTGACATCTAATAAAAAAGTTGGCGTCATGTGTTTTGCTAATTTAATTTTTCTTTTTTCTCTCCTTTAGTAAATTAGTAAATTTGAACTTGCAGAAGTAAAAAATTCGGAGTTGAAAGCCTTTTCTAAAGTTTAGGACTATGCTATATGTTTTAAGAATTAACGTCGGTGCAACAGAGATGCTTCTCACGGTTATGTTTATGTATTTGTGAACGGAATTTTCTTTGTATGGCTCATAATATGCATTAAACGCTTTTCTGGATAGAAATTATACTAGGCACAGAAATCCTCTCATAAAATAAGAGAAATTCCATTCTTTACGAAGTTTGAATAACGCTATTAATCTACAAAAATAAATGTAATAATGTAAAAAAATCTATGAAGTTATTGGATGAAGCTGAAATTTATTGCACGTATGTAAGGTATCTTACCTTATCTGAATCATTTATCTTAATATTGTATGTAAGGTATCTTACCTTATCTGAATCATTTATCTTAATATTGTATGTAAGGTATCTTACCTTATCTGAATCATTTATCTTAATATTGTATGTACGGTATCTTACCTCATCTGAATCATTTATCATAATATTGTATGTAAGGTATCTTACCTTATTTACGTTTAATAAATACTTCGCCTCGGTAGGGAAAACCCTTCAAGAAGAACAAAAATCTTACTGTTACTGTTCAAGTAAAGCTAATTGGAAAAAGAGAACAACAACAAAAGTAGATAAAATTATGATTCTATTACCAACCGATGAAAAAGATGTTGGCAAATATATTAATAAATTAAAAAATAATTGCTCACCTGGTCCGGATTTAATAACTTGTAAATTAATAAAAAATTCTAAAGATAATATTATAAAACCATTAACTTATATATTCAATTTAATTTTTGACACACGCTCAGTCCCGACAGCATTTAAATCAGCAGTAGTAGTTCCGATTTTCAAAAATGGTTCTAAAACTTTAGTATCTAATTATCGTCCTATATCTCTCATTTCCACTGTGGCTAAACTTTTTGAGAAATGTCTCAATGTGAGAGTAACCAGTTTTCTTAGCAAACACAATATTCTTTCTCCAAATCAATACTACAAAATACCTCTGATGCCATAAACAAACTTACTAGTACTATTGCTTATAACTTAGACAAAAAATTAAAGTATTAGTTGTATTTTTGGACCTAAAAAAACCTTTTGATACGGTCCCTCAAGACCAATTACTAGTAGTGATTATGGCATCAGAGGTAAAGCCTTAGATCTAATAACTAGTTACTTTCTGAACAGAACACAACGAGTTAAAGTTAACGACACAATAAGTGACTTAGAACAGCTTGATGTCGGAACGCCTCAAGGGACTTCGTGTTGGCCTACTTACTTTCTGTATTTCATTAACGATCTTTATTTTATCGATAACTTTCCCGGTATTATACAGGGGTTCGCAGATGATACTTGCGTCTTTTTTTTTGGTAATACCTGGGTAGAAGTCCTTTAAAAAGCAGAAATAGGTATGGAATTAATAAGTAGGTGGCTGCATGAAAATCTCTTGTCGCTTAACATAGACAAAACTAAATTTATGACTTTTTCTATAACTAATTCAGGACAAGCAACTACTATTAACAAACTAACACATGACTGTAAATTTACCAGATCTCATTTGTCAACATCATTCTCCTGCTCGACTATAGACTCGGTTAAAAACATTAAATACTTAGGCTGTATAATGGACGACAAATTACGGTGGGACGCTCACATTAAAACTTTATCTAGTAAACTTAGACAATTTTTTACTATTTCGAATTACTAAGAGAATACTGCGACTTACGAACATTAAAGGTTGTTTATTGTGCATTCGTACAGTCGATAATCGATTATGGAATAATAGCTTGGGGATCGGCTTGCCCTTCTATAAGGAAATATATTGAAATAATACAAAGAACAATAATTAAAATCATACTAAAGAAACCTAGTGACTATCCTACTAAAGACTTACTTACAGACTTCCCTGTTATGACCGTAAAAGAACTTTATGAAAAAGCTATACTTAAGTGCTATAGATCACCAAAACATTTTATAACAAATCCAAAAAATACAAGAAAAAAATCAAGCATGCTTGTCAGTATTCCTAAATGTAGTAGCTCTTTTTACAGTAGACAATATGACGTAATGGCTCCAAAACTATACAACCAACTACCTGACAGTATCAAAAGACTTAATGACTTGAATTACTTTAAGACCGAAATTGCCAAGTGGTTGCATAAAAATACTTCAGTTACCTTGTGATAATCTAGTATGTAGTTCGTAATTAATTAACATTAATCTAAATAATATGCAGATTAGTATATGTATATGTGTGTATGTGCATATTTATTTTTTTTGTGTGTGTGTGAATGTGGGTATGTATGTTTTATTTTTTTAGTTATTTATAACCACGATACATATAGTGTACATAATTTTCACAAAGAAAATTAGGATATACATTCAATCTAATTATGTCAAAAGTGAGATGAACTCCGATCAAGGCTTTGCCCTATGGGGTATCTCCTAAGCAATTTATTATTGTTAAATAAAATAATATGTATTATTTTTTGTATTTTGTATTTGGAGAAAATAAAAAAAAATATTTATTTATTTATTATTTATCTGAATCATTTATCTTAATATTGTATGTAAGGTATCTTACATTATCTGAATCTTTTATCTAAATATTATTAGCATTTGTTCTGTTTTATCATTTTACGTAAACAATTTAATGCTACACAAAAATGTTGTGTATTTTGACAAACATTTTGACAACTGGCATTTTTTTTTGTTTTTATCAATTATTTTATATATATATTGACAAAACTTTGTGTATTTTGACGAACTTTTGTGTTTTCAACAAGTACAAATCACGGTTTTATACTTATTTTATACTTATAGATTTGGAAATTATCTTATATAATGGATCGTAGCAAGCGTCACTTTGCAAATTTACGCGAAGAGCCCAAAAGATCGAAGTCTCCTTGTTTAAATATCAAAACATGACGTGTTTTGTATATATATATATATATATATATATATATATATATATATATATATATATATATATATATATATATATATATTATTTTATATTTATTTATTTATTTATTTATTTATTTATTTATTTATTTATTTATTTATTTATTTATTACATACTAATAATATTTATTTCCACTTTAAAATTTGTATTCAATAAATTTACAGGCCAATATTGGCCTGAAGTCCGATTTCCCTTTAATTGCATATTAAAACACGACCGGTTTTTACACAAATCATTAAAATATACTTACATTCTAGCCATTTTCCTGGCCCTGTCTTCATCTTGGGGCTTTTGGTCGAGGAATTTCACTCTGAGATATTTAAATATGTTATCACTGTAAGTTTGTATATCTACTTCTCCTTGTCTGAACACTATTTTAATGTCCTTTCGATCTTCTTCTTTAAGATGTTTATCGATATGGTAAGAATTGGAATATTCAAAATGAAATTGGTTGAGAGCAAAATGTTGGTATCCTATTATTATGGTATACGCTTTTCGTTGAATTCGGGATAAACTGAAAACAAAAGAAGTTTTTATGTTAGAAGTCAAATTAAGTAGTGTGACAGTGGCTGAAGAAAATTTGTTCTACCCTTACACTAGACCATGGAAAAACTCTAAACAATGATAGTGTTCAAGAGTCTAAAAACAAAACTCATTTTGTGTTTTATAAACAAAATTTTCCTAAAAATACAGGCAAAAAAAACGTAACTAAAACCAAATCAGTTGCGGCCCGAAAAGCAGTTTACTGCTGGTCTTAAGTAGGAGTACCATTCAAACAACAATTTTTGTTTATTTTAATGTTTTGTACTAGCCAGGATCCTTAAATAGTAGGCGTAAGCCGGCATTTTTAATTTTTTACCAGTATTTTTCTGCATAATATAAAATATTTATTTATTTTTATATTAATAACACTTATTTTGTGATAATTACTATCAGCTGTAAAAACAAACATATTACAAATGTCTTCAAAGCTTTATTAATAAATCAAACAGGAGGCAATCCATATTAGTGGCCCCTCGACGTCGGCCACAAGGGTGTTGCCTTTATCGTTTTTTCATATTACCAGTTTATATAAGTAGCATACTGCCACGATATAAGCGAATTTTCAAATGTATCAGTCTAGAAACGTGGTTTGTTTACATTTTATTGCACTTGTTAATTAATAAAACCAGAACTAATGCTGATGATAACAATTACCGTCGTGTATTTAATAAACATTATTGTTAACCTGAAATAATGACTCTGGGAATATTTCAAGATATCATAGATGCGAAAAAACGATGCGATAGGATTGACATTATATTTCTTGGTACGAACAGATCAACTTCCACAACTATGGACTCACATCCTTTAGTAGAAGTTTGAATTTCTATAAAATCATTGTAATACATACTGATGCCAACAATATAAATTTAACAACTATTTAATAAAAAAATAAGTTTACGCACATCAAGGTGTGGCATACCACATGCCAAGTCTAGCACTTCTTTGGTGCCTTTAACATTAATATCAATAGCTAAAGTCAATAATAATAATAAATAATCAGTAATAATAAATAAACAAAAAAAATAATAATGAAAATAACAAAATAAAGCAACTTCGATTTTTTCTTACTTTTCACATCACAACAATAACTTAATACGTCTTACTGTACTCTTCTTTTTTTCTTGAATAGTTAGTTAGTCTATTTTATTTAATTTATTTAAGATAAAAAATATTAATAATTATAATAGATTAAATAGTTAGTATTCTAATGTATAGTACTATTTTTTTATTAATTAATATTTATTAAGTTTAAATAGAAAATATAAACAATTAATATAACAATAACAAGGCAACTTCGACTCAGTGCCGCGCACAAGCTTTTGCTCATGCGGCTATACATATACATGTTTTGTTTTTTTTTTGTTTTTGTATTTAGCATGTTAAAAATTTTTTTCTAAAAAATGTTTTATTTTGTATGCTTTAAATTTTTTATGTATGTATGTATAAATAAATAAATAAATAAATAAATAAATGTTCATTGAAATTAGTAGTCGCAGCACTGTGAACTACCATGTTTACTTCATTCTGGATCTTCAGTCTAAAAATAAATCTAAATTAGTACATAAGCACTAACTTGTATTAACTTAGCTTCAGTAGTCACTTAATTATTAAGCACTGCTCGTTACTCATTTTGTCTGTATATTTTTCAAAGGAAATGCGCTAAAACTTTTTAAGATAAATTTTTAATTTTTGGTAAAGACAATAGATGGGACTGGAATGACATCTTCTTACTTCTTTAAATGACTATATTTCCTATAGTCATCTAACTAATAATTAACCTAAAATACAATTCAAGTGAATTGATGTTATATAAATACAATTATATAACATCACAATGCAAGTGAATTTAAAAGGCTAAAATAAATTATTGAGGTACTTACAGAATAAAATGTTTAAAAAAGTTAGGATAAGCCAACTTAGTCTAAAAATCCTATTTCTACACATCAATCTCAAAAGCTAAAAATAAATTCAAATTCTCAGTAAATCTGAATTATAACATTTCTCAGTATGCCAGATTACAAATAAAATTAAATTTAACTTACTGTAATGGTAATATTCCCAGTCCATAGTTAAATAATATAAGAATATAAAACAAAAACTATTTTCCAACCGGATTAAATAAAAAACAACCAATAAAACTATCAACAAGCAAGCCAACTCCATGGAAAGCAAAACCTTACTTAATGATTATTATAACCTGGTGGAGTATACATTATGTTAATAATTAATACGTTAATGTGAAACTGGATCATGTGAAGGAGCAAAAAGTTCACACCATGCTAAAACGTCAATACATATAAGTTATGCGGGTTTTTAGTATTATAGCTATGATTAGGCATAGCAATTCTTAAATATTAAGTTAACAGAAAACAGTCACAATAAATATTTTTAAGACTAAATAGTTGAAACAGTTAAACTAAGAGTTAATTATAAAAATAGCTACTAATTTTCAATTTTATAAGTATAGCTCCGTATAACTTATTAATATCTCTAGAATCTTTCTTGAAATCGATACATACGAATTGATACAAGAGTTAGCTTGCTTATTTGATAGTTTTATTGGCTGCTTTTTATTTAATCCGGTTGGAAAATAGTTTTTGTTTTATATTCTTATATTATTTAACTATGTACTGTAGTTTTTACCATTACAGTAAGTTAAATTTCATTTTATTTTTAATCTGGCATACTGAGAAATGTTGTAATTCAGATTTACTGAGAATTTTTATTCCTTTTAATGTTTTGAGATTTAAGTGTAAAAGTAGGATTTTTAGACTAAAATATTAAGTTTTTTTTATTTTTATTCATTAAGTACCTTATTTGTTTATATTAGCATTTCATATTAACTTGAATTATGATGTTACGTAAGTCTGCCATGAATTAATAATATCATTTGTATTTTAGGTTTATAGACATAAGTATGACTGAGGTTAGGCCAAATATTGTCATTTAAAGAAATACGACGGACTGGAAATACGATGTTGTTATTCCAGTCTCATCCAGTGTCTTTAAAAAATTAAAAATTATATACAATGGTGACGAATACTAATAATCTTAAAATTATTATTTTAAAGATAAAATCTGACTGAGCTTTAAACCTCAGCACTGCTAATTGTGCTAGTTGTTGAGGCTTAGTTCTGTATAACTAACTGGATAATTATGGGCATTTGTTATTAGGAACCCCTAAACGGATTTTGGAAACAACCCCAGCCCCAAGAAAAAAAAATAAGATTGATTTTTGTACCAAGTTTCATTTCGATCTGGAAAAGCTTTCGAAAGTTATCGTGTCCCATAGAAACGTCTAGGAGCACAATCTGGTACATAAATACATACATGAATATATATATTATATATTTTTTGTTACCTATCCTGCTGGGAAAGTCCAAGTTGCGGCTAGGTAATATCTCCATCGATAGGTATCAATTTGTCCCTAAAACTATCGTCTCTTTCCCTTAACCTTGAGAAAAAATGCAATAATCAAAATAAACTATACTATTAAAAAACAACAAATGATAGTGCAGGAGCTTGAACGGAAAAACAATTTTTTAAATATATACTATAAATTCTAAAGAAGTAATATATTCGCCTATCCAGGGTGGAGGCTTTCATATGAATTCGCACGCTCGAAATTTTAGCATTTCCTGTTAGTCGTTTGCAAAACATGAAGATAAATTTTTTAAAGCTCATAAAGAAATCCAATATATCAAGTGTTTATAAATTAAAAATGGATGGCAACATCAAAAGTTATTAGCATTTGCAATATGACTTGAAAAATCCACGAAAAGTTGACATTTGTGATAGAAATTTGCTGACTTCTGATTTGAAAAATTATCAATTTATTTTGTGGTTCGACCAATGGCATAAGTTAGGTTGTAGTTATCCAATTTTGAAGAACAAACAATCGACTTTTTAGAATTTTTCAGCTTTAAAAATGTTGTCTACAAGTGTCGTAAACGGCCTCCTAGAAACAACTTATTTCTAGAAACCTTATATTTGTGCGATATTTTACAATTTTGAGCGTGCTTTATCATATGAAGGCCTCCGCTTTTCTTAGGCAGACTAGGGGATTTTCTTCAAAATTTAAGGTATATCTTCCAAAAAAATGAAAATATACCTTATATTTTGCTGGTTTGTCGTAGTACGAAATGAGTCACGTTTTAATCCGGCTAGAGCTACCTGCTTGTGGCACCAGCCTTGAAAACTGTTTGTTTCTGGCACCATACTTTTTACCTTATTTCACGTCGAGATACCTCGAGACGTCGAGATTCCATATCTTGGTCTAATTCGTACCATGTATCATATTTTTTAATATAATACTTGATTAATATTTAATTAATTTCCTATTTAATTCAAATCACTTTTACATTAAGCAAGGGCCTTTAGCCACTGACCACTTTATGTCCTCCCTTTTAAAAGAAGTGTATTGTTGTGTTTGTGTATTTTGTTTGTTTATTATTATTATTATATTACATGGCATTTTGTTCACGTTATCAGCCAATTTTTATCATAAGGGCTATTTCACGTTCCTCTTGCCTCCCTACGGCCCCCTCGTGGTCCCTTATTGAACTGACTTTCTGGGTTAATGAGCTAACCTGGGTGAAACATGAGATGGGGGACCAAAATAAAAACTTATATAGCAATAAATTATATAAATTATTTAATCTTTACTTACTTCGCCTGATATTATTTGATCAAGGCGTTGCTGTGAAGATAATACTTTCTTGCTTCTTATCAGTAAATAAAAGCATTGAATATCGGGGTAGAGCCAGAGCAACTTCTCGACCAGAACTTGCGCTAGGAAGCCTGTGAAACCTGTTACGAAAATCGTCTTGCCGCGTAATACTGGACAGCCTAGGACAGCTCCGTGGGCTCTAGTTCTGGTCTCTCTATTATGTCCTTAGCTTCCATTGTAAATAACTCCTCTTACATTAAAACAAAAACTGAAAAATAAATACAGTTCTTTTATTGAACGAACGTCAGTGAGTTTTTCATTAGACGGCTCAATGGCACGATATTTAATTCTTTGTTTGTTAGTTTGTATGTCTCGCGATAACTGCCGTAAAAATTGATCGATTTTGATCAGATTTGGTGTGCATGTTGCACTAATTACATGTCAGAGCCTTATAATTTTCGAAAAAAGTCCTAAATTGGTTTTCAAAATGGCGGCTAATCTGGCGGACCACTTAAAAATTAATATTGTGTGAAAAATTCAAGTTGTGTATCGTTTGAAAGCTCTCAAAGAGTAGAAAAATAAAATATGTATATATTTGGATAAAACTAATGACGAATTATTTTTTCATTATTTTTCCATTTTAGAAATAGAAAAATTAATGAAATAAAAATGCAGCAAAAATTGAAAACTTAAAAAAATTATAAAAGGAATAATATAAATATTAATATAAGAAATAATATAAATCGTTAAAAATATTGTTGAAAGGCACTTGATTAGTGGAACTAAAAATGGTTTATAAAACATGTTCCGAAAATTCAGCATTGCGGCCTTAATTTTGTGTAACAATTATTTTAATTAATTTTACAGTATTTCCAAGGTAAAGATCAATTGTAATATATTGTAGATAGTAAGCGAGTACTTTTTACTGTCTATTACTAATAACCTCAATCTTGCAGCGAAGCAAGTCCCTTTTAAAGTGTTTATAAATATACTCGTACACAATCTAGCGAAGCAAGTCTTTATTTTCTATACATAATTTACCATGCATTAATAAGCCATTCTACTATGCATACTCATAACTTTATGCACTCTAGCGAGCGAAGCAAGCCCTTTTTTAATATGTAAAATCATATATATATACGCGACCAAACGAGCGAATTCAGTCCCTTTTTATTATCTAAATTATAAATAACGCAATTTAGCAAGCGAAGCGAGCCTTTCGTGCTATTGATACCTAATATTAAGTAATATTAATATTACCTCTTTTTCGTATTATTAATACCTACAATCAAGCCTATTCTAATCAATCAAGCGAGAGAAGCAAGCCCTTTTTACACTGCCTTATTATAAATATACACAATCTAGCGAGCGAAGCGAGCCTTACGTACAATCATTTATTGTAACTACACTCAACCTAGCGAGCGAAGAAAGCCTTTTTTTAGTGTGTATTATTATTAATATGCACAATCTAGTGAGCGAAGCGAGCCTCTGCATACTAAATTCTGAATTCACGAAATAATACAATCGAAGGGAGCCCTTTATACACTGCATTATTATGCATAATCTAGCGAGCGAAGCGAGTCTTTTTAACTATGTATTATTTTAAATATACGCATCCTAGCGAGCAAAGCGAGCCTTATTTGCACTGTATCATTATACGCAATCTATTAAATTTTTACCATAGAATCAAAATATATCCTCAGAAACATGCCTTGTGAATCATTTTTTTATGGTTAAAATTGTGCTTCATAGGACTCAAAAGTGCGGATTCGTTATAGATGTTTTTGTTCCTTTGGGTTAAATAAAAATGACTCGGAGTCGATATGAGCACTTAAAGCCTGGCGACCTGGGTTCAAATCCTGGTAAATCCAGATATAAACGATACTATTTTATCTTTTTATTTATATTATATGAATTTAATTCATCATAATTCTGGGCAAATAATTCTGGACTGGTGGTCCGAATGCGGAGCATATTTCCTTTAGAATGTGTGCTTAACAATCATTTTCTTGCTTAAGGTTCCGGTTTATGCTTGAACTGTAACTTAATTATATAGCACTTTTTCACTTCTCCTCAGAAGTTTCAAATTTACAACAGGACGGCTTACAACTTTGTAAGCTCGTCCTCCGAAAAGATATAGTTTCGTTTTATTCCGAGCAGTCTTTCATCCAGGCACTGACCTTGCTTAATGATGCTCAACTTTTATGATCTACTTAAACCCATAAGACATGTCTTATGGAAACTAATCCTGGTCACATGTTTATTACGTAAACGGATTTCTTTGTGCCAATTTTCAACTTAAACTAATATTTTTACTTTTCCTTATTTATACCGAAGGTTTATAGGAAGAGTATTGTGTTTCCGAAAAATCCGAAACAGGGGTGTCACCGTTATTATCCGTTTCAGGTGTTACCTCCAGAGAGGTTTTCACAAAGTTGTCTGTCTGTATGTATGTGTGTCAATTATTAACGTAGGTCCTATTTATTCTATAGAGTTGAAACTTTGTGCAAAAACCAGTCTATAGCTGTAGTTGTGCCA
The DNA here is from genome assembly GCA_018340805.1 of Microvelia longipes. Classification (NCBI taxonomy): domain Eukaryota; kingdom Metazoa; phylum Arthropoda; class Insecta; order Hemiptera; family Veliidae; genus Microvelia; species Microvelia longipes. The sequence goes on from JACMZG010001913.1 coordinate 25,849,241, forward strand.
TCTGTAAAATAACTTTTTATGAAATTCGGTACAAGTGTATATCTTTTCGTAATAGATAAGTTTCATTTCAGGAATGCAGAAAAATTATAAAAAATCATGAAATGCGGGAAAATGATGCGGTCGGATTAAGATTTTGACACGCGTGTAGCCATTAATAAGACTGATATATATGTGCCAAGTTGTATCTTATTATCAGTAATTTTTATAAAATGACTTGTGCTCATTTTGTAACAACGAGCAGTGAACATATAATAAAAAATCTAAATATGACCCAATTGATAAAAATTTTAGTAAAACATACCTTTAAGTAATAAATAGGTATACCAAGTTTCGTTTTAACACGACAAATATATCTTATATGGTTTTTGTTAAATTATAAAAGTTTCGCAGCATTGAGCGTGGTCAGGGTATATATTTGCGTAAAAATGTGTTTTTAGTGTATGTACGTTTAAAAATTAAAACTTCATGTTATTTGTTATAAATTACTAATTTAAATAATTAAGATAATTTTTCCATGATTGTAGTATTTTAAATTAATAAAATGTTGACGTAAAATATAATAACATAAAATAACAAATACTTCTAACTTGATTGTATAAGTATAAGTAGCAACTTCTAAACCATTTGTAAGGTAACCACGGGTAACCCCGATTTGTGGTTTTATTACTTATTATAAAAAAAAGAATTGTAATTTATTGTAAAGATCCACAATAAATTATTTATTTGCAAAAGTAACTTACTGTGTATCGTTGTCTCGCACTGGTCCTATCTCATACCCTAATAATGATTTAAATGATACGTAAATGGCTCTGGCCATAAGACATTATACTATTTAATGATATATCTAAAAAGTAGAGGTCAAATAAATTAACATAAATTACATTTACAACCGCATTATTATGGAATAACTATTTTTTGACATGATAATTACGCTTGTGATGCAGTTCTAAATAATGGAAATACACCACACACACATTCTGGTTTTTTAGAAAATTTTTGAAAAATCGGTAAAATTCAAGGTTAATATTTACTACTATACTAAACTCAGGGTACCTGAGTTCGATTCTTAGTTAGGATGATGAATTTTTTATTGTTTTTTTTACAATATATAAATATATTATATAATATATTATATATATAATATATATATATTATATATATATATATCTATATATATTATATTTTAACTACAAAATATTTCTGGCACAAGAGCGTCCCTTGTCGGAATGATTTCTTTGACATGCTGTTTCCGTGCTTGACCATTTAACTCAATTATAATAATATAATAATAATATATTTATTTGTTTTAAATACAATTTCCTTTACAAATAGAGGTGTTAAATGATATTTATACAATTTAATGAACTATTTCTGTTAAGATTAAAATATTAATGTGTAATTAGGAGAAATAACAGTTAATGAATGCAAAAACGACAAAAAAACTCATAGCACTAAACAATGTAACAAAGAATTAATTACTTAAACTAGTCCTTTATTTTCTTGTTTAAAGATTTAATTGTAGAGAGTTTTTTAGAAAACAAAATTAATAAATGAAAAAATTGATTCTTTTTACAAAAACATTATTAAAGAGATTAAAAATCTAATTCTATAAGAAAAATATACTTGCTTGATTGATTTAAATAATTAAACATTAAAAAATAAGAGAAAATAGCAAACTGTTAAAATAAATCTATTAGAACAGTTTTGTTAAATAACTAAAAAATTAAGTTGTTCTTTGAGAAAACATTTGGTTTAGAAGTTAAATAATCAATTTAATTGCCTTTGGAAATTAATTACTAATAAATTATATAGTTGAACTCCAGGATAAAAAGATAGTAAAGACATATTCTTTGAAGGAATTAAATGAAGGACAGTGTAAAGAACAGGTGAATTAGTGTATCAGGGTTAGATGGCAGAGAGGACTATGTTAGTGAATTATCAAAAATATATATTTTTTATTATGGAAATTTTTTATTATATTGGAGGATATAAAAGCTAATCTTATTTGAGCTATGAGTCTTGTTTTGAATATGGGAGCTCTCATTTTTAGATAGTGTTCACAAATAGATGATAACGATGAGATGTGTCAATATGAAGGTGAGTAGGAACTATTAAGGACTCTTAATAGTTAATAAGTAGTAATCTTAATAAGTTATTCTCATATATGATCAAGGACTTGTAAATTGATGAAAATTTTGCATGATCTAGTTGACAGTCATCATGAGATCCTATGACAGCTAGAATATTTTTATATTGAGTTACCCAGTTATACTGTGGCAAGTTGGATTTTGTTTTGTCTATTTCCACTAGAGTTTCAAGGGAAGCTTTTGGTAAGCGCTGTGAAGGCATATAAGAAATTTTGAGCCATAAAGATGTCATTCGTTTAAAAACATTAGAAGAAATAGATAGAATTCCGCACTCAAGTCTCAATAAATAATGTGGTATACTTCTTGGTAAGTGCAGAATTGATTTAAAATAAGACGATTGAACCGATCGATATCTTCTAAGTATCTTGTTTACCCATACCAATTACTCAATTATCAAGCAACTAATCGTAACTCATTTTTTCTGTTTTTTAAAGGAAATGCATACATTTCCAGAGGGCATCCATACAGCACTGACTACGCTCAATGCTACTTAAGTTTTATGATCCAACAAAAATCATGGATATGCTTGTCGTATTGAAACGAAACTTTGTGTAATTATTTATTAGGTAATAATATACACTTGTATCACATTTCAACTCAATTGAACCATTCTCCAATTTTTTCCAATTTACAAAAAAAACGTACACAAGTCATTTAAAAAATTAACTAATGATAATAATTAGATGAAACTTAGCACATATTTTAGTCTTATATATAGTCACATGCGTGCTAAATCTCAATCCAATCGCATTATTTTTCCGCGTTTAATGATTTTTAGAAATTTTTGCTGCCATTATTGCGGGTTAAAGACGTCATAAAAATATTTTCCGAATAGCACAACTTCAGCGGTAGATTGATTTTTCTACAAAGTATCAACTCTCTAGCATAAATACTATCATGGTTTAGATAATTTAAAATTTATATATCTGGGTATATTATTCTAAAGTTTTGTACTAATGCACTTCCATTGTTTTTGGCCTATGGTTGTTTTCATGAAAGGTTCAATTAACATTTCTCTCTAAGCTGACCTTGTTTCGCCAATAACTTTAGGAAGTTCAAAATTGCGTTTATAAAGTTGTTGTAAAGAAGTACTTTTAAACATATAAACCAAATTTAGTATATTTAGTTCTTTGAAAAGAGGACCTGATCTTTGGTCTCTTTCCTTATGACACATTACTCTGACCATTGCTTTCTGTAAAACAAGTATTGTTTTTCTGACTTTACATGGACTTACATGGTAATCGTCTTGCAAGTATGATAATCAAATTGCCTATTTGTGCTTTTCGTCGATAACTTTTGAATTTCAAATTTGAGCATACCATGATATGGACCTTTTCTAAAAGTACACTACAAACTAAACAGTTTGGTGCCCATACCACAAAATTCTGGCACTTTGTCATAGAGCTATCGTTTTACATAGCTCAGGATTATGAAGGAGGAGAGATTCACTGATGGGTCGAGATAATGATGTTTCAAACACCTTTATTTTTTAATAGGCAAGTCTTGTGGACTGATGAAGCAACTTTTAAAAGTGACGGTAAAGTGCCCTAGCAAATGTGATATTGGTAAAAAATCGTTGTTTGTAGTGCACTTACAGAAAAGGTCCATATCATGGTATGCTCAATTATGATATTAAAAAGTTGTCGACAAAAAACACAAATAGGCAATCTGATTACCATACTTGCAAGACAATTACCAAAAAATGATTGCTTATTTAAACTCCTGGTAATCGATTTGGTGGGGGTAGATACCTATTTTACGGTGATTGCTCCATTAGAAGCTGAGTTAGTCGGGGTGATGTATTCTGGTGTACCAAATTTCGGAATTCAAACATTAGTGAAAGTAGTTGTGTATGTCAAACGATAGCTCTATGACAAAATGCCGAAATTTTGTGGTATGGGTAACAAATAGTTTAGTTTGTAAAGTTTAGAAAAAGTCCATATCATGGTTTACTCAAATTTGAAATTCAAAAGTTTTTTGAATTAATTAAAACAACTACAAAAATGTTTATTTAGCAATTCAATACAATTGGCGTGAGTATTGTACTAAGGCGTGTAAATTGATATACATATGAATTGCATTAATTACCATTATTTTTTATTTTAATTTGCATCATGTAATCATTATATGATGATATTGTCTTCTTTCTTGTTGATCTCTTCATTTTTGTCAGGACAATGGCCGATTCAAGGATACAGTTGAAATTTTGTTTTTCCTTCTAGAGAAATATTTGCCAGGCTAGTGCTCTGCGAGTATATTAAACTTAAAGCTATAATTTTGCATAGTACGTTGTTCCGTAGCTGACTATAGCATATCCAAAAATTATTACGTTTGTTAGATTTGCCGTTGAATTAAGGAAGTGCACAAAGAACAATTTCACGCTAAAGTTAAAATTTTTAGTTAGTTTACGTTGTAAAAAAATTAAATTAAAGTTAATTTTTTGTTAGAGGGATGCCCTCGTGGCTAATAACTAAGCCTTATTAATAACTTAAACGCAAGTTTTGAGAAAACATAGAACACGTATAATCAAAAATCTTCTACGTACAAAACATGAACCTTATTAATACATCTGGGGGCACGGCAGTGCCCCAGCCAAGTCTTTATAAGGTACAAGTTTCATATCCAAGGCTGGCACTGACGAACACCCTTTTCCCGAAGCAATTCGGAGCATTTTCTACCCCCTTGTATCATTTGACTGGATAAACCTAGAATCTTTTAACTTGGCTGATGCAAAGATCATATCAAAGCAATATTACTTGAGAAATTACAGTTCTTTATCTTGTATAGAACACGAGAAATTTCGCCTTGAAAATGACTAATGTCGACCCTGACTGACTGACTCACTCATAATTAGAAGACAAAAACTTTTATAGGGACCTCTATTTTAAATATTCAAGCTTTTAGTTTTTTTTTTTGTATTAATTAGGACCTATTCCTCCTCAAAAGCTTGAATATCACTCATAATTCTAAGGCACTTCTAATAATCGTAGAAACTTGAAATTTGAAATGAGGGTAGGGTTTGTTTGATAAAGCAAGGAAAAATTGTAAAATTTGCAATATTTTAATTTGATCACCTGAATATTGCCTCTGATATGAAAACTTAGTGGTCTATAACGACTTCATCAACAACTTATGATTCATTATTTGTAACATGAAAATATATATTTCTAACAATAATATAATAACTGTATTATATAAGTGATATATTTTTCTTAAATCTTTATCAAGTATGTTAAGACATTTAAATAATTTAAATTTAAGAGCATATTGTTGTTTTTAATATTAAGTATCCATTGTTATAACTATTTCAGATGCAACATGAGTTATTTCACATGTTGGTTTGTAAGAAGGGTTCGACCCCTGGGGTACCTGCTTTTAACTTCAGGCACTTGAATTTGTTAAATTTTATATACATGTCATCTAATATTTAAAAAAATACTATTTATCATGTTTGAAAGTAATACCAATGCAAAGTATAATATTATAAATTGCAAGAAACTATGCAAAGAGGAAATTACACGATTATGAACAGCTAAATAAGCTTCTAAATCTTTCAATATAAGAAAAAGATTAGTCGACATGTCTAGTCAGGGGTTTTATTTAAAAATACTTAGGTTAGAGTGTTGTAAACTTATATTTGTAAAAAAATAGTTAAGATAGTGCAGGTATCAACACATGCTAATGACAGAGATTTAAAAGCCATCTAGATTAATTTATATGCCGTCTACATGTGACATAAAATGGACCAAAAAAGACAGAAAATAGGCTCTTCCAAAATCAACACATTAAGTTCGCTTAAAATCCACACAAATCCAACTTTGCTTCTTAAGTTCAGAAGCAAAGCTAATCGAAATTACTTACAAAAAGCTCGATTTCGACACCGGAGGTCCGGGGTTCACAGCCCGGGCTATGCTCTAAGATTATATAAATAGTATTTATTAAAAAGATTTCGCAAACTTTAATTGATACTTATAGGATAGTTGACGCAACCTACCAGAGGTGGTTCCCGCAGGGTGAATACCTTGATGGACCGAAAGGCCCTAACACGGGCATTTTATTTTATATTTATACTTACAAAAAGAAATAAGATCCCAACAAAAACACTCCGTGAAAAAATGCAGCCAAGTCTTGCGTAAAAAGTTATGATATCTTAGTTTACGCCAAGTCTTGAGAGATATAGATGTTTATTTATTATCCGCAACGTATGCGCTCAATAGCCTTACAAAATTTAACAGTAAAGAAATTTCTGACTTGGCAAGAATGCTAAGTAACGAAATTAGAAATAGAATAAATAAATAGATAATACCTATTCAGAAAAAAAAATTTCAATATTAATTTGAGGAAGAAATTCATGATTACTTAATTCTACCTCTGCGTTCTTGCCTAGTCAGAAATTTCTTTACTGTTAAATTTTGTAAGGCTTTTGAGCGCATACGTTGCGGATATTAAATAAACATCTCATAATAAATAAACGTATCTCTCAAGATTTATGAAAACAGCGAATGAATAGACTTGGCGTAAACTATGATATCATAACTTTTTACGCAAGACTTGGCTGCATTTTTTCACGGAGTGTTTTTGTTGGGATCATATTTATAAGTATCCGTAGCAACCACTGCTATAATACTTCAACAATTTAAACTTGAAATCCTTTGTTTATGGTTTAAAATAGAGAAAACCAATAGAAACTTATTTTTAGACAGTTTACTTATCTTCAAACATTATTTGTAAGAATTTTTTATATTTCCTATTTTTACCAAGGTATTACCGAAAACAGGTTACGTTTTGGTCCACTACCATCGCACCTGTGATGCAAAGCTAGGGGACTTTTTTGACTAGACGTTACAGCGAGCCATTTGGTTAACACTTCTAGTATGTATAATTACTGTATAGGTAGGTATTTGAGTATAGCTAGTGAGAGAGGTGGGGAGTAATATTCTCGAGTCTCCAGCAACCAATAATCGAGAGGGGCTCGTCTCTATACGATATTTCATATCATAATAATACCAATATCACCGTCAATCAAACATCAAATTAGTGTTTTGAAAGTACTTAACCTACACTTACTTTTTCCAAAATATTTTGATTTAGCTATTATTCGCTAATTATGTAGTTTTATAATTGCCGCAAAAAAGAAGATTTTTTTTGTTTAAAACATTTAAAAAAAGAACCAACTCAATTCAAAAGCCAAGGAGAAAATATAAATTTGCGTTTAAACTTTCTTATGCAGATAATAACTGAGAAACTCTTACGCAACTACAAAAATGAAGACACAACAACAAGACATTTCTTTTACTAAATCAAAGTAAAATAATAGAGATAGAAGTCATCAGACATCTAGTTGTCTCTTCATTCATTGATTCAAAGTAAAATAATTGAAATAGAAGATATAAGTCATTAGAAATCGAACCAAAATGTAATATGAAGCAATGTATAATTTAAAAATAAAATACAATCATATGCAGAGAGAAGACAACAATTGATATCAATTTTATACAATTAAATTACTTTAAATTTATTAACTATATGCATAAAGATACAAAAAATACGTAACACGCATAAATCGGAGAACTAGACAAACACGATGATCAATTGATCATCGTGTGAAATTTTGGATCAATATATTAATCAATTAAGATGATAATTAAAAGACAAGTCCCTTTGCGAGGTAGAATAAGGGAAGAACTGTAAAATGTGAAGGAGTAGAATAGAAAGAACTTGTGGTTGACTGGAATCTTATAACTATATTCCAATCTTAGTGCGAGCTGAAACAACTAATATAATATAAGTTTTAACTAAATGGCTCGCTACAACGTCTAGTACTTCATATTATTAGTATTAGTCTCCATTCTATAAACGATTGTAATAGACACTGGATGGGACGAATTAATTAAACTAATTAATTCGTTTATGCCTTGGAGTAGGCGAAATATAGTCATTTAGAGAAGCGTTAGTTTAATTAATTCGTCCCATCCAGTGTCTATCAATTACAATCGTCTAGTACTTTTTTGGGGTATCCCTAAACATGTCCAAATAAATCCCCAAAATAAAATTAATTCAAAACTATTAAAAATTTTACAAAAAACCATTTGTTGACTAGACTAAATTAGGTTCCCAATAAAGAATATATATATATATATATATATATATATATATATATATATATATATATATATATATATATATAATATATATATCAAACAAATTATATATAATTGTTTAAGGGACCTCAAGAGTCCCTTAAACTTTTCTAAAACTGTAAATAGCTGTAAAAAGTGCCCACCATATTAATATTTTGTAAACTTTTATAAAAAGATTTAAGAGAAACACAAACAATATTTTAATAAGTTTTGTGTATTCATTTTTTCCTGGCCGCGGAAGAAGAAAGAAAATGCGCATATTTATCACCCTGCACGGCACAGCATTATCTGCACTAATTCAAAGCTCAGATATGCTAATTTTTAGCACATTTTCTTTGAAAAATTCGAAAAAGTTCGATAACAAGTTGTGATGCTACTGCTCAGATTAATAAATTATTAAATACACTGAAATGAAAATGAAATGAAAAATTAAGAGTCGGTAAATTCGAACCTAGCTTTGGGTAGTCTTATCGCCTCCGGACCGGTTTTATCGGATTCAACGCCCCAAAAAAACATAAAAACGATAAATATTTTGAAATTATGGAGGCTAAGACTTGTTGGGTCTCACGTTATTTTTATTGCTAATATTACTTAACTATGTATATAATGTCAACATTAGGGCTCCGGAACTCGTAGAAACCCTTCTGGGGCTTAAATAATTCAAAACTACAGAGGATTAAAAATAGAGGGTCTCTTGATATATTTTTTCTTAGGTTCTGTTGTATACTTTTTCATAGAAGTTTGTTAAACCCGCTACATAATTCTTACGTATCCGTCACCAACAAAACATGGACTTCTATTCTGGTGCTACATGTCTAGTTAATTACTTTAACCGGTACGTTCATGCTGTTTATTTTATTTTTATCCGTTAAAATCGGCTATTTTGTGAATAAATCTGCTAACAGGCTCTAATATTGCTTAACTATGTATACATAAAGTATTAGGGCACCTGGGGCTCAAATATTTCGAAATCACGGAGAATTAGAGATGTTGAGTCTCTGGATATTTATTGCTTTGACCCAACATCGAAATGATAAATGTTTGAATATAGCAGATCATGCTTTGGGTTGGCTTTGAGTCACTGGTTTTGCTTTGTAAGAATAGCGAAGGAATGAAGGTATTAAGAATTTCTCAGAAGGGATTATAAAACTTTTATATTTCAAAAACACCGCCATTTTAATTCGAATATTTTTATCCAGGAAGGCAGTTTCTACGAAATAGTCTAAAAAATTGGGCACGTTGTAACTCGGAACTTTTCCTCACCTCAACAAATTCGCCAGGCTCATACTTTCCATTTCGGACTAGCTTCGCTCGTGCTCTGAGTATAAACAAAACAAAATTAGACTGTAACACGCCTTCGCTCGTCCTCAGTAAGTACATTCGTCTTATACCCAGCAGTAATACTGCGGGGTATATCTTGTATCCATCCAAATACTGACCACGCTCTAATGAAACTTCTATTTTTTATAAGTAAAGAAACATTTCATTAAACTTTTCATCCCTTATATGTTAGGTTTATTGGTAAAATAATGTATGTAATAAAAATATGAAACCGAGATTCCACCTGACCTATTGGTTTCAGGTGTTTTTTAAGCTCCTATGTAAATTTTACAAAGTTGTGTGTGAGTGTATTTTTATATCATTGTTCCTCCCAGTTTTCATGCCAGAGAGTTGAAACGTACCAAGTTTCAACTAGCCCTGCTATCTGGAAGGTAATTTTTCTGTTCTTTTAACGTCATTTATGACCCAGGATAATGATTAAAAATAAACATTAAACCCAAGAAATTTGGCATTCATGGTCCCATAAAATACCAGCAAAAAATGTGTCATGTTTCATTTAGTTTTTTTTAAATGATAACTAAATAACCTAATGCAGTTTAAATTCGGCACAAATGTATTCCTTAATGCAATAATTAAGAATACTAAGTTTTAATTAAAATACAACTAGTGTATCTATAGTTTTTGTTGGAGCGCTAATGTAAAGCAGCATTGAGCGAGGTCAGTACAAGGATGGATGACCGCTTGGAATAAAATATTTGTCTTATCCATCTGGGGACGAGCGAAACAAGTTCGAAGTAGTAAGCATCAGTGGAGCGATTTAGTTTAGTTTCGTAGTACCCTATATATGAAAGAGTGTATTAAGTAGTTGTTTTTGTTTCAGGTTTGTATTATATGATAATAACGATAGTTATAATACGTTGATGGAGTGTAACCTCACACTGTGCAAATTGGTAAGAAAATGAATCTAATTTAATTATTATAATAGACCAAGACATAACAACATAATGAGTCAAATATCAAATCTGACAAAACCTTTTGATTTTCCCTTTAAATAAGACTGAAGTTCAAACAAAAAAATTGTGTACGGGGTACCTCAGAACTTTTCCTCTGAATGTACTTTTCGTAACATTTATACTGAATCACGTAATCGGACTCACTTCGCTCGTCCTCTGATAGTAAATACATCCGTTTTATTCCCAGCGGTCACTCATCCAGGCACTGATTACAATCAATGCTGCTTAACTAATATAATACAACAATATGGATATTCTTGTCGCATTAAAACGAAACAGCGTACCTGTTTATTACGTAAAAGTATGCTTTTGTACTGAGTTTCAACTCAATTAGATTATTTTCCGATTATTTACAATTTAAAAAAACAACAACAATACTTTACCTACATACTTGAGTATTGTATAATTGAGAAAAAGTAACTACATGGAACGTTATTATTGAGTCAATGAAGAGAAACCAGACTGAACATTCCAACAACAACAATGTGTCTAATATTTTAAATCGACTTTTCAACATTCTAATACATCGAGTCCAAAGTTATGTGAAAGATCGTAGCGAATCCGATGTGATTTGGAAAAGTTACGAGGTACCCAATTTTGTTTTCTTCTTTAAATATGAAAATAAAATATAGTCAAACATTTCATCTACAACTCTGGCTTCTTCTTGGTATCTATTCGTAATCCATTGGAAAACAATTTAGTAAAACTCTATACAGATGTAAATTTTAAAATTTTTATTTAACAATATCACAAACATAAAATAATATGCGGTAAAATAGAACTCAAGGTTACAAAGCATAACTTAGTAACATATAAGTTTATTAAAGTAAAAATTAATTAAATTTATTTTAAAAATAGTGCAAAGCTTATTGTATATTATGATTTTTCTTACATTTAATACAAATTCATATAAAACAATGTTGAACTCATTTACGAGTAAATTAGTTATTTATGTCACTAGGCAGCAAAGTAGAATTTTCTTTACAAGTTTTTACTTTTCCTCACCTAATACAGTAGGTATGAAGTATTGTGTAGGAAAAGTATTGTGTTTTTAGTGAATTTTCACAGAAAAATGAGCATATGCGATAGTGGTCATGAACGAAGGAGAAAAGTAACCGGTAAATTTTTTGGGAGGAGGAGACTTACTTAACAAGAATATATAAATGAATATATATATATTTATATACATATATATGTGTGTGTGTGTGTATGTATATGTATGTATGTTGTAAGTTGGTGTGTACTAGATTTTGTCTCCAGAAGTTATATAGCCAGGATTGTCTTCAGGGGGCGGCATCATATATATACATACATACACTCACACACAACACACACACACACACACACACACACACATATATATATATATATATATATATATATATATATATATATATATATATATATATATATATATATATATATATATATATATATATATATATATATTTAATTTATAATTACTTTATGTTTACATTATAAATTATTAATTAAAAACGAGTTAAAAAATTATAAGTGGCGTAAGGAAGGTGGGAGTAATTACTGCAAGTGTAGTAAATAACGTACAGCATCAGTCCATATTTGAATACATAATCTAATACTTCCAATCTGAAACAGAGTAATCACAAAAGATTGTAGGTTTTATTTTTCCTTTGAAATAAATCCGTTAATGGGATAGGTGTCATAGCGAGAGCCGAAGTTTGGAGTGTGGCCAATTTACAATTCAGATTTCCCCAACCACGAAAAAATATGTTTCGTGTGAAGGAAATACGCTAAAAATAAAAAAAAATAACATTTTATTTTTTACTCCGAGTTCTTGACGTTGCTACATGACAACGAGCCGCCATTGCAAAACCACGAGACCGAAATTTAAAATTTAATTTTCCCTAATTTCTAGAAGCGTATATGACAACTAATTTAATATTATATTATGCTACTAGGCTGCAAAATGGAATTTCGCTGACGAGTTTTATAAATTAGCCTCCGAGCCAAAAGAGAGGACAGGCTATGGAAATTTTCATAATTTTAGACTACGCTTTTGATTTTAAATTCAACAAGTCATGAAATAAGTGACCAAACAAAGAATAAAAATCTGACGATTAATGAACATCTGGTCGTACTGGTTCCTTAGAAACTAACTAACTGCTCAGGGAAATAATAGCATTATTTACTCCCTTGATGCATAAATAACTATTACCATTATTATTTCAATGTAAAATAACATAAGTAAGAAATTGTAAACATAAGTTTGCCATGAAAATTTCCCCTTCTCTTGTACATATTCTGTTGACAGTGTTGGTAAAATGACATTTTGCAGATTAAAAACTTTTCAGTAATGATTTATATTGCAGCTGTATGTTGTTAATTGTTTTGACAAAACTATTTTGTGTGGCAATGAGTTATTGCCACCATTAGAAATCGTAAAAAATATCCTTTAAGTCTGAGAATAAATTTACCAATATTGTGGCTGAAATCATAAATATATTTTTTATGTAATAATAATATTTATTTACACATTTAAATTTGTATACAGGGTGCCTTAATCTTAATGGAACAAAATAAGAATCTTGATTCTATGGACCAGGATGAACAAAAAAATAGTACGTTCACACACACTTCTAGATCCGCGTATCGTAATGGATACCATCTCTCAATACGGTAATATTAGCTGTATGAACCATGCGGATCCGATCGCATACGCTAGAACTAGGGAGATGGAATCTAAATGGATCCCCCACCCAGTACGCTGTAAAGATAATCGTATTTAACGGATAACCTTCTCGTCGAACATTTATTTCACTTCAATATTACCTTTTTTTATCAAATAACTTTTGTAATATTATTTTTTTAGTGTAACTTTATTATTATGCAAAAAAATTACAATTTAATTAAATATATTTTTTGTTTAAACTTCCTTATAACCAAAAGTGAACCTTCACTATAAAAGACGTGATGTTTTGGCGGGATCTGTTATCACATAATCCCTCTCAATCGACTAAACAAATACGCTGTAAGAACCGTGAGGTTAGTTGACCGTATGGCATAAGTATGCAATACGATCGCCTGTTAAATACGCTGTGTGTACGTAGTAAATGTCATGTAAGCATAGGGTCGATTCTCAATATTTCTCTAGAAAAATCGATATATCGAATTATTTGATACTTAACTGTCTAAGTCTCTAAAACGATCTACAACATGAAAACTACTAAAGCTAAAGAGATGCGGTTTTCACTATTCTAAACATTAAATTCCCTTTAAAAACATAAAGTCTCTAAAACATAAAGTAAACATAAGTAAGAGTGAAATTCCTTGTTTTGTCGATTCTTATCGCACTGCCTTGAATAGGTTTCGAAGCTTAGAGTCTAGACTGTCGAAAAATCCGAATTTAAAATCTGATTATGCTGCTAGTATACTTGGATTCGTCGATATTGATTATATGGAAGTAGCTAGTTCCCCTGGTTCTTATATTATACCGCATCACTGTGTAGTAAGAGAACACAGTGTTACGACTAAAGTTCGCATAGTTTTTGACGCCTCAGCTTGTACTCATCCTTATCAATCTCTTAATCAATGTTTATATAAAGGTCCTAAACTTCAACGGGATATCACACACATAATATCTTCATTTAGGACTCATGAGTTTACCCTGTGTGCTGATATTAAACAGATGTTTTTACAAGTCATTATAGATCCTAGTCATAGAAAATATTTACATATACTTTGGCGTGACAACCCTGAAGATCAGTTAAGAGAATATGAATTAAAAACAGTGACCTTTGGAGTAACTCCTAGTCCATATCTGGCTTGGAGAGCTCTTCGTCAACTAGTTTATGACGAAGGTTCTATCTTCCCCTTAGCATCTAGTGCTGTCATTAATGACATCCTGATGGATGATATCATCACAGGAACCTCTTCATTAGATCAAGCTTTGGAATTAAAGTCTCAATTAATTCAACTTCTTAAACTCGGTAGTTTTTCTTTAAGAAAATGGATGAGCAATGATCCTAAATTATTAGAAAATATTCCTGAGTCTGAGAAGCTTGCTCCTGTATCCTTTTCTGATGAAGATAAAAGCTCATTAAAAATTTTAGGTATCCAGTGGGACCCTACCTCTGATCATTTTTCTTTTAAGATTAATATTTCTAACATTAACTTTACTAAGAGAAGACATCTGTCGATGGTAGCTAGTATTTACGATCCTCTTGGTTGGCTATCTCCTATTGTTTTTCTTTTAAAAAATTTAATTCAAAATTTATGGTTATCCAAGTGTAGTTGGGATGGACACTTGCCCTCTGAAGATGTTTGGCAAAATGTTATTGAACAATTGCCATTAGTGTCCTCACTTCAAATACCTAGATTTATGTTAAGTTTTAATTCATATAAATGTAGCATTGTTGGGTTTTGCGATGCCTCAAAAAAGGGTTACGGTTGTGTTATATATCTCAGATATGAAGATTCCGTAGATGTTAAAATCAGTTTAATTAAATCAAAAACTAAAGTTGCTCCTTTTAAATTACTAACCATACCTCGTATGGTTCCAGCTGAATCCAGCTGATTGTTGTTCTAAAGGTGTTCTACCTGATAGTTTATTATCTCATCCTTTAAGGCGCACTTATTCAATTAATAAAGATATATCAAGAAAAATATTTTTTCCAAGAAATTAGAGCTTTAAAATCTCATAGTAGTAATTATAATGTTTTTATCAAAAAATTAGTTCCGTTTATCGATAAGTGTGGGATTCTCAGGATGAACGGAAGGATTCAAAATTCCTTACTTCCTCTTGAGTCTAAACATCCGATACTGTTTCCTAAAACTTGTCATTTAACAAAACTCATTATATAGAATATTATCACCATTGCTATCTGCATATAGGTCCTAGAACTTAACAGTCTATTCTCTCTCAACGTTTTTGGATACTTTCTGCCCGAACAGTAATTAGAAAAAGAATTAGGGAATGTTTAACTTGTTTCAAATTTTCTTCTTCACCTCTTCAACCTTATATGTCAAATTTACCAGCTGCTCGGGTACAACCCTCGAAACCTTTTCTTAAAGTAGGGTGTGACTTCGGAGGTCCTATCTTAGTTAAGGAACATAAGAGGCGTAATCCTAAATTGATTAAATCTTATTTTTGTGTGTATGAGTACTAGGGCACTCTGGTGGTGCTGCTCGACATCTTAAAGAGCTGTACCAATTTTTAAGAAATGAGGAAACTCAAAAAACCCTCAATGAGTTTAAATATAACAATAATCTTCAATATAAGTTTAATTGGAAATTCAATTGTCCTAGCGCTCCTCATTTCAATGGAATGAGTGAAGCTGGTGTAAAGTCCACCAAGCATCATTTACGCCGTATTATGGGAAATCAAACTTTTACTTTTGAAGAATTAAGTACCATCCTATGTAAAATAGAAGCTGTCTTAAACTCAAGACCTCTATGTCCTTTGTCTAGTGACCCTACAGAAAATAGTTGCTTAACACCATGTCACTTTCTGGTTGGCGACTCAATGGTTTCACTTCTTCAACATGACTTTGTAGACACACCTTATAATCGACTATCTAAGTGGCAACTCTTGCAGCAAATCACTCAAACATTTTGGAGACAATGGTCCTCAGAATATTTACACAATCTTCAAGAGAGAAGTAAATGGACAGAAAATATGTCTAAACTAGCTGTAGGGGATTTAGTTTTGCTAATTGAACCACGTACTGCTCCTCTTACTTGGCCTATAGGTGTAGTTCAGAGTTTACACCCTGGCAAAGATGGTGTTGTCAGAGTGGCCACTATTCGTACTAAGTGTGGTACTTACCGGCGTCCATTAGTCAAAATGATTTTGGTGCCTAAGTCCGACTAAATTTTCAAACATTTAATTTTTTGTAAGATCTCTTATATTTTTATTTTATACAATTTTTGGTAAAAATTTTGTTTACTCTTTGCCATAGGAGCATTTGGTTAAGAATTTCTTTTGAAGGAGACTTTTTCTTATTTTCCAAAACTTGTCAGAATCTCATTGTTTTGAACTTCAAGTCATATTCTCTTTTAGACATCTCTACCAGTTTATTTTTAATTTAGTTAAAATTTATTCATTATAAATTTTGGTGGGCGGTAAATGTTGGGTTCAATCAGGCTTAAAATTTATTTTTGTTCTCAATTTAATACTGTAAACATACATATGTCTATCTTTTCTTTAATTGCTTTTATATCTAAAAATAATATGTCGACATTATGTAAGTTTGCTCTTAAACAGAAGTTTGGAAGAAGAAGAAAAATGTAACGAATAACATTCATTGGTCTAGTTTTTTCCGTTAGATCACTCTCACACCGAACACATCGATTTTTAAGTCTATTCCTGGCCAGGACGTGTGAATTTTTGACTCTACCTTCAAATTTTAAGTATTTTTCAATGCGGTGAGTCCTCAAACTTTACCATCTCATAATTTTGTTATTTCTCATTTATTTATTATGTATGTTTAAAAATCTCAATCGGCGTCTACTTAGTCACAATTACAATATCGGAACTAAAGACGCAACAGTATCGAATAATTCGATACATCGATTTTTCTAGAGAACTATTGAGAATCGAACTTATGCTTACATGACATTTTTTGTTTATCCTGGTCCATAGAATCAGGATTTTTATTTTGTCCCATTAAGATTAAGTCACCCTGTACATTAAATTTAAATTACTGGTCTATTTTGGCCTGCAGTCCGAGTTCCTCTTATTTTCTTATTAAAACACCACCGGTTTTACCCAAATTATTAAAAGATACTTACATTCTAGCCAGTTTCCTGGCCCTGCCTTCATCTTGAGGTTTCTGGTCGAGAAACTTAGCTCTTAAATAATGAAATGCGTCGTCATGATACCGTTGTGGATCTATATCTTCTTGGTTATAAACTAATTTCAAGTCCTTTCGATCTTCTTCTCTAAGATGTTTATCCATATGGTAAGAGTTGGAGAAATCAAAATAATATTGGTTGTTGGAAATGTTTGCGGAAACCATAATCATGGTATAAACTTTTCGTTGAATTCGGGATAAACTAAAAATAAAAAACATATGTTGCTAGTCATATTAAGAAGATGAGACAGAGGCAAAAGAAAAGTGTTCAGAGTTTTCCCTTGGGATCGTGTAAGTACTGAAACCAAAACTGAGGACAAAGGAAGACTGTAAGAGTCTCATTTTGTGCATTGACTAGTATTTTTTTTTAATTTACCTGAAAAGGTAAAAAAGTAAATCTATATTAATGACTCATCGTCCATCATTGTCAAAGGATTTATTTCGCGAGTATGATACTTAAATAAACAAGTAATTAAAGCTGCCTCAGGAAGTCGCGGGGACCTACGCCGTATTGCGACCAACTTCTTGTTTTATAAGTTGCTCGTTATATTCATAAATAATCTCCTCCATAAATATCTGATCCCATTTTATTCAATAATTTTTTTTCAACCAATGCTCTTCAACGAATACCTGATTATCTCCAGGATGCAATTCACTGAGACACTGTTTATCGCTGGGATGCAATTTAATGAGTAACGTTTTTTCTATTGAATGCAACCTAATGAGTACCTGCGTCAACCCTAAGGATGCAATTTTATGACTAACTGCTAATCTCTAAGATGCAATTTAATGAGTAACGTTTTTTCTATTGAATGAAACCTAATAAGTACCTGCGTCAACCCTAAGGATGCAATTGTATGACTAACTGCTAATCTCTAGGATGCAATTTAATAAGTAACGTTTTTTCTATTGAATGCAACCTAATGAGTACCTGCGTCGACCCTAAGGATGAAATTTTATGACTAACTGCTAATCTCTAGGATCAATCTAATGAGTAACGTTTTTTTTTATTGAATGCAACTAAATGAGTATCTGCGTCAACCCTAAGGATGCAATTTTATGACCAACTGCTAATTTCTAGGATGCAATATAATGAGTAACGTTTTTCTATTAAATGCAACCTAATGAGTACCTGCGTCAACCCTAAGGTTGGAATTTTATGACTAACTGCTAATCTCTACGATGCAATTTAATGAGTAACGTTTTTTCTATTGAATGCAACCTAATGAGTACCTGAGTCAACCCTAAGGATGCAATTTTATGACTAACTGCTAATCTCTAGGATGTAATTTAATGTGTAACGTTTTTTCTATTGAATGCAACCTAATGAGTACCTGCGTCAACCCTAAGGATACAATTTTATGACTAACTGCTAATCTCTAGGATGCAATTCAATGAGTAATAGATATCTATCTGTTCTTGATTAAAAGAGTCCATTAGTTCTTGAAATAAATGTTTAAGAAATATAGCTTGTTTCAAACATTCTACAATAGCAACTATTTCAGAGCCACAGGTTGACAGAGCCACGGACCCTTAGAGTTTAGACCTCCATGAAATAATATTTCCTCCAAATGTAAAAAGGTAGCCGCTAGTTGATCGTTGATTTAGTTTACCGTCCCTCCAGTTGGCGTCAACATATCCACATAACTCGTTATTTCCTTTTTATACTCACATAACTTATACTCATCGTTCCCTTAAGATATCTAAGCGATCTTTTTAGAGCATTGAGGTGAATGGCTCTGGGATCTTTTGAGAATCCACTGAGTAAGCTTAAGGGGTAACTTAGGTCAGGTCTAGTTTTGACCATTAAATACATCAATGAACCAATAAGCTCACGGTACAGCTTTTCGTCAACACGAGGCGATGTCTCAAAGACATGTAAATCTTGATTTAGATGCAAAGGAGTAGAGACTGGCTTACAGTCAAACATATTATATCGCTGAAGAACTTGTTCGATATATGATGACTGTGAAACTTTAATGAAATCTTTATTTTGATCTATCTCGAGCCCTAAAATTCTATCTATTTTACTTGATACTTTTATGACAAATTTATCAGATAATATATTTGTTGCTTTCATAAAAAGTCTGGTCTGAACTAATTACGATCAGGTTATCAACATGGATACCAAGAATTAAAGTTGATTGACCAATATTAAGCATATATATGCAAGTGTCCGAAGTAAGTCTTTTAAAGTTATTACTTATAAGATGTGAATCCAGGGTTTTATACCATACACGACCACTTTGTTTAAGTCCGTACAAGGCTTGATTTAATTTACATACCTTGTTAGTGTTATCTTGAAACCCAGGAGGCTGATACATAAATATATCTTCTTCAAGTTTGCCATAGAGAAAGGCTGTTTCCACGTCTAAATTATGAACGTCCCAATTTTTACAAGCTGCAACAGCCAGTAGAGATAATAAGCTTGAGTTTTGAGAACTGGTGCAAAAGATTCAGAATAATCACTACCAAATTTTTGTGAGCAGCTATGTGCCACTAATCTTGCTTTATATTTATAACTACCATTATCTTCTTTAAGGGCATAAACCCATCTGCATTTGATAGGTTTAACCATGCTAGGTTTGTGTACAAGAGACTATACTTTGTGCTTAGTTAGGGATGTTATTTCTCTCTGCATGGCATTTCTCCATTCCGGTAATTGCATAGCATCATTAGCATTACTGGGAATATCAGACATAACTAATTTAACTTCACTACCAAGTACATAGGTTTCGTCTAAATTAGTTTCAGTTTTTGATTTTTTGATGAGGTAGGTTTCATAGGGGTTTCCTTATAACTAATAACTTTATTCTTAGCTATCCTAGGGAATCTTGATTTAGAAGCAGCCTCGTTATCACTTGATAACTTTGAACTTTCACCGTTTCCATTATTTTTCTTTATTTCATCATCTGGTCTTTTAAGGTTATTATCGTCTGAATTTTTATCACTATCGTCATCTGAGTTACTATCACAACCATCCTAAGAACTCTTTGAGGTATCACTGTTAGATTCATTGGATTTATTTTCAGATTCATCATCCATAATTGTTTCAGGTCTTTCAGACTCAGGAAATTCATAAATTTTCCAATAATCATCTCTTATACTTTCTTGGGGAAGAAGAGAATAACCTGGTATATTTTCAAAGAAAGTAACATCCCCTGACTCTTCTATTGAATCAGAGTCAGGGTTATAAATTCTATAAGCTTTTTTAAGTTTAGAGTAACCAACAAAAATACCTGTTTTAGTGATAGAATCAAATTTGCTTCTGTTAACTCGAGGAGTCCACCACTCACACCGACATCCAAAAACTCTGAGATGAGATACAGTGGGCTTGCGTCCAGTAAATCTTTCTTCAGGTGTGCGAGTATCATCAGTCTTGGTCGGAGAACGGTTTTGTAAGTAGCACGCCGTTCCAACGGCTTCAGCCTAAAACTTACAAGGCAGACCAGAATCTATCAATAAGGCACCTTCAATAATTGATATATTTGCCCTTTCAGCAACACCATTGGACTGTGGTGAGTACGGTACAGTGAGTTCTTGCTTAGTACCATATTTATTAAAAACATCTCGTAGGTGAGAATTGTCAAATTCTTTTCCATTATCCGAACGGACTCTAAGCACAGGTTTACCTATTGCCTTAGACCACTTTATAAAGCACTCTAATTTATCCGCAGTTTCAGATTTACTAGATAAAAAGTTTGTAAATATTTTACGAGAATAATCACATACAACAGTCAAAATATATTTTGACTGCCCCAATGATTCTTCTAATGGCCCAATCAGGTCACAATGGATGAGCTGAAGAGGTCTCGTTGATTGTTGTTTGACAATAGTTTTGAACGGTTTCCGAGAATATTTTGATTTAACCCAAGAAATGCAAGTTTCGGTTTCTTTGTTAGGTTTAAATTTAAAGCCCAAAACCATATAGTTTCTATAAATTTGATTCATATAGTTATTATTAATATGGCCCATCCATTTATGGTAAATTGAATTGTCAGAACTCACTTTCCAAGCTTGTTGACAAACATCATTATTAACAGTGTAAAATACATTTTTTTTAACGCAGTAAAAATTATTTCTCCTTTTAACTCAACCAGAGCTCTATTCTCATCAAATGTAACTTTACAGCCATCACTTGTGAGCTTTGAAACTGATATTAAGTTACTGTTTAATTCAGGAACCAAAAGAACATTATTTAAGCGAAAGTTATTTACTTTTGTCCAGCCTATACCTTTAGATTCAATAATCGTGTTATCAGCAAGTTTTACTGTACTAGAACACTGTGAAATATCAAATAAATTGTCAGCTCTTGCTGCCATATGATTAGTACATGCACTATCAAGTACATAATGGTTCTTATTATTAGAATAACATCCTACTTTAAAGGTTGAAACAGTCCATGCAGCTTCACTGGTCGTGCCAGCAAGGTTAGCTCTTCCGGTAGGTCGCCTACCACGATCTCGATTGAAGTTGAACTTTACTTTGTTTTTATTATTTTTGCTCCAACTGTTTCTGGCAAAGTGACCTGTCTTAGAACAGATAAAACATCGCTTAACTTCTTTATCACTAAGAGTAGAAGTTTTAAAAGCCAAAGAGTCTCTCGAGTTAGTCTTGAGAGATCTTTCATCAATAAGCATGAAACTTCTCCTAATATCAGTAACAGTAGCTGAGTTATTATTATCGTATTGGCAAGCTATGTCATTATATTTACCCGAAAGACCACGTAGAAGAGTCACTACAAACTCTTGATCTTCAATCATACACCCTGCAGTCCTCGCTTCTTCAAGCATCTTCTCAGCCCGATCAATGTACTGCTGCCAATTTTCAGAACTTTTCATTTTAAGTCGAGCAATATCATTACGAGTTTCAACTTTTATTTTTATATTGTCACTTTCATACCTATTTTGCATTGTGCTGAACACATCCTTGCACGTTGAGCAGGACAAGACTAACCCAACATGCTGATCATCCATTGCACACACCAGAAGCCCTTTTTCTATTAAATGCAACCTAATGAGTACCTGCGTCAACCCTAAGGATGCAATTTTATGTCTAACTGCTAATCTCTAGGATCCAATTTAATAAGTAACGTTTTTTCTATTGAATGCAACCTAATGAGTACCTGCGTCAGCCCTAAGGATGCATTTTTATGATTAACTGCTAATCTCAAGGATGCAATTTAATGAGTAACGTTTTTTCTATTAAATGCAACCTAATGAGTACCTGCGTCAACCCTAAGGATGCAATTTTATGACTAACTGCTAATCTCTAGGATGTAATTTAATGTGTAACGTTTTTTTTATTGAATGCAACCTAATGAGTAGCTGCATCAACCCTAAGGATGCAATTTTATAACTAACTGCTAATCTCTAGGATGCAATTTAATGAGTAACGTTTTTTCTATTAAATGCAACCTAATGAGTACCTGCGTCAACCCTAAGGATGCAATTTTATGACTAACAGCTAATCTCTCGGATGCAATTTAATGAGTAACTCTTCTTTCAATTAAAAGCATCATAATGAGTACCTGCGTCAACCCTAAGAATGCAATTTTATGACTAACTGCTAATCTTAGGGATGCAATTTAATGAGTAATGTTTTTTTTATTAAATGCAACCTGATGAGTACCTGCGTCAACCCTAAGGATGCAATTTTATGACTAACTGCTAATCTCTAGGAGGCAATTTATTGAGTAACGTTTTTTCTATCGAATGCAACCTAATGAGTACCTGCGTCAACCCTAAGGATGCCATTTTATGATTAACTGCTAATCTCTAGGAGGAAATTTATTGAGTAACGTTTTTTCTATTGAATGCAACCTAATAAGTACCTGCGTCAGCCCTAAGGATGCAATTTTATGATTAACTGCTAATCTCTAAGATGCAATAAATTAGCAACTCTTTTTTCTTTGGAATGCAATTTAATAAGTACCTGCGTTAAATCTAAGGATGGGATTTATTGAATTACTGTTAATATCTGGGATGCAATTCAATGAGTACCAGTTAATCTCTGGAATGCAATTCAATGAGAAACTATTTATTTCAGGTATTTAATTTAATGAGTACCTGAGTGAATTCTGATTATGCAATTTAAAGAGTAACAGTGTATCTCCGGGGGTAAATCCCATGTTCAGTCAAACAGTCAAGATTCTGTTCGTATGAGACTGATAAATAGGTATATATATATATATATATATATAATATATATATATATATATATATATATATATATATATATATATATTATATATATATATATATATATATATATATATATATATATATATATATATATATATATATTATATATATATATTATATATATATATATATATATATATATATTATATATATATATATATATATATATATATATATATATAAGTGATCATACAAACCTGATTTTTTGACCCGCTACTTTCAAAGGAATGTCAAGTATAAGCGCCGGTAGAAGCTGGCAAAAAATGAAAAAAAAGAAGTATTTGATGCTGTTGTTTATCAGTACCATATTTGGCTTCCAAATGCAGTATTTAAAAGGATATTTGGCGACGCTTTTTGGAAAGAAAATTCTTGGGTATACTTCTAAGGCTGGGGCTAGGCGAAACCCATTGAGGTTATAGATCGGCTTTACACCCTTCCTGCAAATAAAGATTACGAGTGATACCATAGAGATATATGGAGTTCCAGGCATTGAAAATGTGTCCAGCTAGTTAGACAGGTTCCATTATTACTTTTTCCCACGTACTACTGTAGGTATGAGGGAAAAGTCTTGACTTAAATGTAAAAATCGGAATTTCATTGGAATCATTGAAGACTTTCTAAGTAGTTCCATTATGATGTAAGTCTCTTTGTGTGTTTGTGTCACGCACAAGTCCCTGTGTTTGCTGGTGTCACGCACAACTCCTGCTGTGTACATGATGAACACTTAGTCATGGAGTAGTGATGGACTTAGTTATGGATAATAGTCTGGGAGCGAGCCCTGAGGTGATTTTCAGCGTCATAAGATTTATGCACTATTTGATCATAGGATTTACAGGAACAAAAATTATAGAGTAAGAGAACCACTGGACTGACGTTTTAACAAGCTTAACAAGGGAATATAGAGATAAGTAATCTATGGTTTCTATACTATTACCTAATTTGAAATGGACATATCTTAAACATTTTCTCTGTACTCGTTCAAGAGCCTCAGCATGAATTCTATAAATTGGAGACCTAATAATAGAGTTGAATTCCAATTGAGACCAGACTAATGAGATAAAAAGGGTTTTTAGAGTATCTGTATTCTTGAAATACTTAGTAGTTCTTATGATGAAACCTAACAACTTCATTGCTTTGGAAAAAATGCCATTAATATGAGTTTCAAAGGTAAGTTTAGAGTCTAGTATTATGCCTAAATCTCTTATTTCAGAAACAGATTTTAAATTTACATTCTTAAGGCTATATTGAAATAGGATGGGGTTTTTAATTCTATAAAAAGAAATGGTTTGACATTTGAAGAAATTAAAGGCAAACAATTTTCCATAGATCACCAGAGTACCCTATTAGCATTCATTTGTAATATAAGAGTATCTATAAGATCTTGTATAATTTTAAATAACTAAACATCATCCGCAAATATTAAAACCAACACATCAATTATAATTAAGACCAAATCATTTATGAATAAATCGAACAGAAATGGCCTCAACTGTGAGCCTTGAGGCACTCCAGATTGAACAAGGAAAGGAAAATAAATTACAGTTTTTATTTTAATAGTTAACACACCACCAGAAAGATAACTAACAAATCACTGGAGTAGAGGACCGTCAATACTATAACTTAATAACTTTCTAATTAAAAGAGCTAAACAAACTCTGTCAAAAGCTTTGGAAAAATCCAAAGAAATCGAATCTACTTGTGATTTTTCCTCAAATGCTTTAGTTATTGTATTAATACAGAGTAAGAGATTGGTAGTAGTAGAACGTCCAGGAGTGAAATCATGCTGTGCAGGAGTGATAATAGTATGGAACTATGGTGATAATTTATCCAAAAATTAAAAAAAAAATTAAATATTAAAAAAATATCCATCAAAAAAATTAAATATACTCCTCGATAGAGATGTTTAGAAATTAAAAACTCTATGAGTTGAATAATTATAATACAATAAGTATATTAATTAAGTTAAGGATACAATTAAACAATTAAGAATTATAATTGAAATGCAATTAAGAATACAGTTCTTTTTTTCACCTGACAGCCCATATTGAGATAGCATATTGGTTAATCTGAAGAAGAGTGATCTCAAATTACCAACATGCTAGTTAAAATTAGGCTTATTAATTTAATTTATTTAATTTAATTAATTAAATTATTACTTATTAACAAAAGACAACAATTGATATATATTATGGCATAATAATTATCCTAATCAATTAATCATCGTGATAATTAGGGGCATAATCCTTCAGTAAAGACTATCCTATTTAAATGTAAGATTTCATATTGTGTAGGTTTAGATAAATATTAATTTAAATCAATTATTAATAAAATCTGATTTAGTCTAATGATTAATTTAATTAAATAATTATTAAGCCAAATTAATAGTACCTGTTCAAGTTATTACAGATTAATCCTTCAGTCAAGAATAACATTTAGGTGGATTAAGAATAGTATATTTTGATCCAATAGATCATATTGAATAAATTTATGGATTAGTTGGAGGATTAACTAATTGTTATTTTTAAATTGATGGGCCATGCTTTTAAGCAAATGGTACTGGTATCCGTCACAATTTGGTAGAGCTAAGACGATTAAGAGCTGAGATTAAAAAGTAGGACAGAGAATTTAGATGGACTATGTTTTTAATACAAAAACAAGTGTCCAAATTTACAAATACAAGTCCTCCCAGGTTTTTATTTCTTACTTGAGTTAGGTTTGGATAAGACATTAGTAAGTGCTTTACTGAGTCTGGTTCTTTTTGACAGAGGGCAATCGTTATCAATTGATACAACCTTTTAGCGAATTTCCTTTTGAAATTCGGCTAATAGGATAGGCGTCATAGCGGAATTCGAACCTCGGACCACGACACAAATCCGTTTCAGAGGTCCCTAATGACGAAAAATAAAGTTTCGCGAGACTTTATATATATAATATATATATATATATATATATATATATATATATATATAATATATATATATATATATATATATATATATAATATATATATATATATATATATATGCATTTCTAGACACTTTCTTGTAAACACTCTATCTTTCGAACGGATTCATATTCTTTAACCAAACTTGGTACAAAAATCAACCTTCGGAAGGACACGAACCCTATTGAAAACCAGGTTTTTATGACGTCATTAACCCGGTTTGCTGAGTCAGCAACATTTAAAAAAAATCAGCAAAATTCAGTGTTAATATTTTTTGCCGCGGAAAAGGTCAATATTTATGTTTTTGAGGCGCTAAATCAAAACCAGTCCAAAGTCGATACGACCACTCTAAGTGACCAAAAAGTCGAAAAAACCATTGTAAATTACCAAAAACCAAAATTTAGGTCGATAAAAAATAAATTTCGAATAGAGTGTCGTTTTCTATGTATTTTTGGGCGCTGAATCGAATGAAACCGGTCCAAAGTCGATACGACCACTCTAAGTGACCAAAAAGTCGAAAAAATCACAAAAATTACGGTCGTTAAAAAATAAATTTCGAGTATGGTGTTGTTTTCAATGTTTCTTGGGCCCCTGAGTTGAATGCTAGTTGTCCGGAGTCAATACGACCACTCAAACTCAGGGTACCTGGGTTCAAATCCTGGAGGAGACGATAATTTTTTTTCGTTTTTTTACTTAATATAAGTTTACAACTAGAAAAAAATTCTGGCGTGGTGGTCCGCATGTCGGGCGAATTTCCTTTGGATGTGAGGACTCAAACCCAGAGTACCTGGGTTCAAATCCTAGTAGGGACAATAATTTTTTGTCGTTTTTTTTACCTAATATAAGTTTACAACTAGAAAATAATTCTAGCGCGGTGGTTCGCTGTCGGGCGAATTTCATTTAGAATGCGTGTTTCCGTGCTAAACAACCCATTTCTTGCTTATGCAAGAACCATGCCCATTGCGTGGTTCCGCGGTTCATGCTTTAGAACCTAAGCAGTTACTCAATTGTCAAGCACTGCTCGTAACTCATTTTGTCTGTATTTTCCAAAGGAAATGCGCTAAAACTTTAAAGATAACTGACTAAGCTTAAAGATAAGTAACTAAGCTTTAAACAGTGCAAATAATAGTGCGTACTTCTAATTTTAGAGGCATAGTTTTGTACAACAAATGGATTATTATGCGCATTTCCTTTGGAAAATACAGACAAAATGAGTTACGAGCAGTGCTTGACAATTGAGTAACTGCTTAGCTTCTAAAGCATGAACCTGAACCACGCAATGGGCATGGTTCTTGCATAAGCAAGAAATGGGTTGTTTAGCACGGATACACGCATTCTAAATGAAATTCGCCCGACAGCGGACCGCCGCGCCGGAATTATTTTTTAGTAGTTCTAAACTTATATAATGTAAAGAGCACGGAAACACGCATCCAAAGAAAATTCGGCCGACATGCGGACCACCGCGCCAGAATTATTTTTTATCTTTGACTATGAGTCTGGTGAGAGAGTCACTGGAAAATCTTAATTGTGATATCAGGCGAGTTTTAGCTATTGGAGCCCTTGTTTTTAGATATTGCTCACCACGTGGGTGAAAAGATGTGTATAATCGGAATGATTGAGAACAGCCACAGTTGAGAATTTTCTTCAACGTGTAAAGAAAACAAGTGGTTATTGAATTTTGTGGTTAGGGCATTGCTATGATTTGAAAATATCGATTGATCCATTGTTAAATCCTCGAGAGATCCTATAGTGTTGAGAATAACCTTACTCTCTGTGAACCAATTGAGGTGAAGTGAGTTTGACTTTTTACCATCTAGATCTAAAATTTGGACTAAGCAAGTCTTGGGTAGCCGAGCATTTGGCATTTTGGATACTTTTTGCCACCATTTGGTAATCTTTCTGAAAACTCTTAAGTAGATTGGAAGGGAGCTAGTCTCTAATCTTACATAGTGATGTGGGGAGTTCCATGGTAGTTGTAGTATAGATTTGAAGTACTTAGATTGCACCGATTCCAGGCTGTCAACATACTGTGGGGCCCATACTTCAGCTGCATATAGGAGTGTAGACTCAACCATTGCTTGGTAAAGTAATAGCTTGGGCTCCTAGGTATCTGTCATGGTTTTGCTTAAAGTATTCTTTGCTGCAGCGATGGCTGCCTTTCTTGATAATGAAGTGTTTCGACGCTTTGTAAAATTTAGCGATTGAGGTAAAAGGCACACAAGGTGTAAGAGTTAACATTTTTAATTTAATGGCCATTGTTGAGAAGAGATCTGAGCTTCATCCTTCTGTAACAAGCTCGGGGGCGGCACTAATGACAAAGCAGCAAGAGCGGGGTTGTAGACTCCAGAAGAGAGTCTACCAAGTGACGTCGAGCTAGTAGGGGTTTTTAAGGTATAAGTATTGGGTAATAAAAGACATAACTTAGGTTGAACAAAATGGATTATCTATTGAGGTTATTCTATATGGTACATACTACGTAAAACTATGAGCTCTGAGAGCCCCAATAGAAACCTGACCCTAAGGCAACACTTACTTGGGCGAAACTCCGTCTACCACTCCCGTCGGTTAGCCCCGTCGATCGGTACCCTACCCCGATACTCCAGGTAACCCCCTCCAGTACACAAAGTGCTGATAAAGGGAAACATTGCCGAAAATATAGATAAAGAAAGAACATAACTAGCAATCTCTGTCTATTAATTAAAATAATTAAACTTTATCTATTATCCATAAATATTGACCGTCACACTTCTGTTGCTTTTTCTGACTTGTAGCGCCATTGTTTTACCAGTGGTTAGAGTGAGTGAGTTAGCGATGCAATACTCGTGTTGACTGTTCAACATGAGTATTTGTATACTCATGTTGAGTATACAAATGAACATGAGTTGAACATGAGCTTCACTCGAAGACCTGGCTACAGAGACAACATCATCACAATAGAGAAGTAATAAAATGTAGACTAAGTCACATTTTTTATGTATTTAAAGCCTTTTAGCCTGAAGAAATGTACCATATCGGCGATGAGGTGGATAAAAAGAATGGCAGAAAGTGGCTCACCCTGTAAAAGGCCTTCAGTAACTTCAACTGGGTCAGACTTGATTCCATCTACTACAGCCGAAACTTTTCCGTGTCATATAGAGAGATTAGAGTTTTTATAATTTTGGGGCTAAGTCCCAGGGCAGACATTTTTTCCAAAGTATTGTGTGCGCTACAGAGTCAAATGCTCTTTTAAAGTCAATAAATATGACCAAAAGTAAGGGGGAGTTTTCATGATAGCAATGGTGATAGTATCTGCTAATGTAAAAATGTGGTCATGGCAGCCTCTTCTCTCCTTAAAGCCTCCTTGCTTTTCCAGTATTTTATTATTGTCCTCTGTCCAGGATGTTATTCGATTCAGTATTATGGTGGTGAAAATCTTCTCAATGTAGTTGACAAGAGCTATATCTCTATAGTTTAGAAAATCTGTTTTGTCTCCTTTTTTGTAGAAGAATATAAGTGACATGTCAGACCATGATTCGGGTGTAATGCCACTTTAAAAGACCTTGTTGTAGAGAGATAATAAATAGCTTAGTCAGTTATAAGGTAGGTTAGATAAGAATTCATATGGAATTGAGTCTGGACCCAGAGCCTTACTTTAGAGTAAGGCTCTAAAGTATGCTCTAAATATACAGAGTTATATTTTATAACTTTAGTCATGTGGAGACTCCGCTGCCTCGATGATACCACTAGTAATTTGTGCGTTTAAAGGATTAGGAGAAGTTTCATTGCTTACTGCTACGAGTTTGGATTGCACATTTTCAAGGTATGATTGTTTACTATCGGTAGACCATTTCAAAATATATTAAGTTACCTTGGTTGTGTTAGTAACAAGAGTTGTAGGGTGGGGTGTACAGGTTTTTAGGTATATGATGGTATATGGTTTTAGGTAAGTGGTCGGAGTTAATTATATCTGGTGAAACTCGAAAGTGAATCACATCCTCTAATACTGATAAAGAAACCCAGATGTTCCGAGAAGAGAGATAAAGTGAGCTGAGCTGGGGTGTCGCCTAGTGTTCTGCCGTTGAGTAGAACAAGACCTAGCGACTGAAGGAGATCAACCGCTGTTTCACCACGTTTGTCAAGATCGAGTTTTAAGGAGAAACGCTGGGGTTGGCAGATGGTATATTAAGCAAGATTTCAGGTTCAGTATGGTTTAGAGTTGAAACTTTTCAGTTCATATTATTAAAAGATACAGAGTAAGCAGCTCGAAAACTATATATTAATAATGAATTAACAAAGAGAATAAATTAAACTCTGTCAATCTTGTCATGTCAATCAATGCTGTCAACACTCTCCCTCATTGATTGCCTTTGACTGTTCAGTTTTAGTAAGTCCTATCCTCTTGGTCAAATCTTGTTGCCGAAAACTTAGCGATGGTTTTGTTAGTATATTTGCAAGCTGATCCTGAGTTGGGACTTTGATTACTTTTATATCCCCTGCAGTAACCAGTTATCTGACGAAGAAATGTCTAATTTTAATATGCTTGGTTCTTTTATGATACTCAGGATTCTGAGCAAGCCTGATAGCAACTTCATTGTCAATTTGAAGTTCTGGAAGTTTAACTAGCTCCGTAACTTCTCTTAAAAGTCTTGAAAGCCAAATTAATTCCCTTGCTCCTTCACTAGCAGCAACAACTTCTGCATCTGTTGTAGAAATTAATACTGATGGTTGCCTCTGACATCCAAGATATGGCACCTCCAGCGTACAAACATACTACCCCTGTAGTAGATCTTACCTGTAGTCGAGTCTCCACCGTGATCTGCATCACTATATGTTCAAATCCAAATTTTTCTAAAAAGTCTTCTATTCTTTTATTCCAACATCTTGGAGCTTGCTTAAGTCCATACCAACTTCGATTCAACCAGCACACTTTTTTGCTGCCATCGTTGTATCCTTCAGGTTGCTTCATGAAGATTTTCTCTTCTAATTCACCATACAAGAAAGCTGTGTAAACATCAAATTGCATCAAAGACAAATTTTCACTTGCAGCTACACTCAATAAAGTTCTGATTGTACTTGTTCTTGCTACCGGACTAAAAGTTTCATCATAGTCTACTCCTTTTGTGCGAGAATAACCTTTATTACCAGACGAGCCTTTGTAACGATCTATAGTTCCATCTGGATTGGTTTTGACTTTCTATCTATTGGTTTTAACTATCTATTGGCTTCTTTTCTGCTGGCAAGCCATCTAAAGTCCATGTATTATTTTCTTTCAAAGATCTTATTTCTGATTCCACTGCTTCTTTCCATTGTGCTCTCTCATTACTCTCTATTGCTAGAGAGCAATATATAGACCACATTACTCTGTGGTCTGGCATACTCGATATGAATATCATTTTCAGTATTAAGTTGCTTTTTAAAATGTTCAATCCATTCTTCAGATGTTATTAATGGATTAGATATATCTTTTGGTTTTTTAAAATATTTGACATTTTCCGAAAACTGTTTTGCATTTTCTATTTTTTCAAACTTATTTTTAATCTTACCATAAAATTCTGCTTTTTTTGTGTTCCACAATTTCTTATATTGGTACTTCGCTTTTATATAGTAGCGCTTTACAAAATCAGTATTTCGTTTCCTAAATATCTTAAGCAGAGCAAATGTTTTCTTTCTGCATTTTTCACACTCTTTATCATACCAAGGATTCTTATAATTCTTAGTTTTTATATCTGAGTTACACTTAGGTTTGTGAGAGGGACAAGTTTTTATACTCTCAGTTATTAACTCAGTATATTCATCAACATCTGCAGGTAGTACCTGAATAGCGGATAACAAGTTTTTAACTTTATTTTTAAAATGGTTTTCATCTGTTTTAGACCAAATCAATTTAGGTATAGGAAGCAGTGTTCCATCCCTGTTAGCCTTATTATTTATATTTAAAGCCAGTCCTATAGGTAAATGATCTGAACTTATTTCAGGACTTACGAAAAACTTTTTTACAAGAGAAAGGAGGTTAGCAGAGACACAGCACAGATCTATTACAGACTTCCCTTTTCCCTTCAAAAAAGTAAATTCACCTAAATCATCATTTCCCATTCTACCATTCAATATCATTAAATCAAAATCATTGCAAAACTGAATGAACTTTTTTCCTTTAGTATTAATAGTTTGGTCTTTTGAGTTTTTATCTGCTGATACATTTGTAAAATTGTTGTTAATGATCTCTTCAGGTATTACCTGCATATTAGATGTTCTAGCATTAGTATCACCGATGATCACAAAGATTAGGTTTTTATGTTCTTCGATTAATTTTGATAATTTATTAAAATCATATTCCCAGTTATTTTGGTTTAAATATACAGGAATAACATTAAAATTGTCTTTTTTATTGTAATTTATTCTTAACGTAGTCGTTTCCGAAAGAGCCTGATAACTGACAATTTTATCTTTAATTAATTTTGATTTTACACCAATAACGGTACCTCCACTAGGCCTCCCGAATGTAGATTTTTTAGTTGTGGGTGTTGAACGTAGTTCATAACCTGGAAAAATGTTTTCATAAATTTTTAGATCTTCTTTTACAATAAATGTTTTATTAAGAAGAAAATATCGTATTTCCATATAAATTTGGAAAACAGGATTTAATGTCATACTTTTTAAACCTGCTATATTAAACGCTACGATATTTAAATATTTTTCTTTATAATTTTTACTCATTTTTAACTTTTGCGTTATTTTTTTACTGGATGGTAGTCATGTCGACGCCTGGCTTGGTCCCGGTTGTAGCCCGATTGCTTCTGGAATTTTACTTTGGTTTTCCGCTCGCTTTTTGCTTAACACTGCCAATCTGTCGTCTCTATCTTTCTTCAGTGTATCCTAGATTACTTGAGATAAATCATAATTAATGACTTCATTCAGCTTATTAGCTCCTTATATTTTTTGATGAGTTAAACCAACATCATGATCCCAGTAAAACCGAAAACCATTCACCAATAGATGGTCTTTTATAATGGTAGCTTTGATTGTAGGGGCAACTTTTTTTGACCTCTTTCCTTATGTTATTCAGTCTTCTTCGTTTAATCACTACCCCGTTGCTAAAATCTTCTTGTATGCTAAAATCAGTATCTTTAAGTTTATGAGCGTGTTTAAGAATGAATTGTTTGTCTTCTAAGCTAGCGAATTCTGCCATGATCGGTTAGTTTTCATTATCTAATTTTGGCCCTACGGTATAGGCTGCCTCAATTTTCAAATCTGCTTTAGTGCCTAAAAAATCTTTACAAAATTGTTTAATTATCGCTTTATAATTTTTTATACTTGCGTCGTACTCTAACTTTCTACATAATACATTTTTATTTTTTTAATTTATTTTCCATATAATCCATTTTTTTGTCTTGATAAGCGCAATGGTTTTTTAAGTTTTGTATTTCAGTTCTCAGAACTTGGTTTTCCAGAACTAACGCGTCTACAGTGTCAGCCTTAGTAGCCAGCCCTTTAGCGTCTATCATTTGACTAACGCCATATATAATTCATTTGAATAACGCCATCATATAATTCATATCATTAGGATTTATAGAAAGACCTGGCTGAGAGAACATTAGTTCCCCTACTGGTCTGCTATATATTGGATTGGTACAAGTGTATTCTGGTTGTTAGCCGCTACTTAATGTATTTTGCGATTGGTAATAGTCCGAGTTAGTTACCGTTGTATACTGTTGACTAGTTGCAACAATAGGAGTACTCATTGGTTGGCTCAGTGACTGCGTTTATTGTCTTGCAGTGTTATTCATTTCCATTTCTGACTCAGCTGTTAATTTTTGTCGCTTAGTTCTATTGTAGAAATACCGATCTATTCTATGAAATTCAGATTCATTTAATTTCTTTTTCGACATTTGCAGTAAACTTTATAAAAATTTCATTTAAAGGCATATAAAATTATCTATACAGTTATAACATTGTTACTGCATCAGCAGTCTGATACAAATTAAGAACAAAATTCTTTACGGAAGAGTATTTTATTTGGTTAGATAAACAACTGTTATAAACTTAACCTTATTATAAACCTTAGTTCTAACCACCCTGACCTTTACTCTAATATCCCTATAAGAAATTTGGTACTGAACTTAATTTTTACAAAACTCACCTAAAAACAAATTTGGATTTCTATGAAAATAATGACAAATTCTGTCATATTAAATTTAGTGCAAAAAACATCAAAACTAACAAGTAATAAAAATAAAAATTGACACAGCTTGGCAGCTGTGACACTCCCGGCCTAGAGTTGAGCTTCGGTCGCTTCGACCAGAAGCACAACTGACTGGACCGGGCGTTCTTTGAAATTCCCTTTAGCATATTTTAGCTTTACTGATCTTACCAACCCGTCCTCACTAGTGGATACTGCAACTATTGGAGCAACGGTCCAAGAATTTCTGGGGATACTTTCGTCCTTACTAAGCACAATATCACCAATCTTTATGTTTTTTGATGGTCCATTTGTTTCTCACCTGAAGAGATTGCAAATATTCCCGCCTCCAACGCCCCCAAAAGGTTTCAGCCAGACTTTGGACCTGTTTCCATTTTCTTTTAGCATAATCTACCTCAGACAAGGACCCGGGAAAGGGTTGTAATGGGCCCTTCAACAAAAGCAAGTGATTTGGCGTCAGTGGCGCCAAGTCTGCCTCGTTGCTAAGAGCTGCCAAAGGTCGGCTGTTGATGATGGCCTCGCATTCTACCAGAAATGTTCTTAGGCAATCATCATCCAGACAACCCTTGTTAGCACTAAGTAAGTAGTCAAGAATCCGTTGAACTGACCCTATTTGTCTTTCGACGGCCCCCTGACAATGGCTGGCCTTGGGCGTACCTATTTTAAACTCAAACTGGCAAAAGTTCTCAGTCAAAAATCTCTGGACTTTAGAAGTATCCACAGTTGCGGAACGTCGCAACTCCTCCCTCCCGCCTTTAAAATTGGTACCTCCATCTGTCCTTAACAGTTTAATTTGCCCTCTTCGGCAAAGAAATCTTCTAAGACTGTTAAGGAAAGAATCGGTATCAAGAGAATGAAGTAAGTCTAAATGAACAGCTCTACTTACTAAACATGTATACACAATGCCATATCGCTTTACATGTGCTCGTCCTTGTTTAGCATAAAATGGGCCAAATACGTCTGCCGCACTGTACGTGAAAGGCAGTGATGGTGTAGTCCTTTCTAATGGAAGATCCGCCATTTTTTGACATTGTTTGACATTGAAAGGAACCTCGAATCCGTTTGCAGGTTACGCAGTTTCTTATAAATCTAGCTACTTCAGCATTACCATGTATTATCCAATAACCATTAGTTTTTACCTCTCCGAGTCTAATACCTCTGCCTTGATGATAGACTTTATTGTGATAGTACCTTATGATTAACATTGTGATGTGGCCCTTCTGTGGCAATATTATAGGGTTTACTTCAGCATCGCAAAATGGTGAATGCTTTACTCTACCCCCTACTCTTACTATACCGTTTTTGTCTAGAATAGGATTTAACCTTAACAAACGCGAAGTACACTTTTTACTTGGACTTTGAAACAATTTAAGTTCTTCTAATAAATTGCTTTCCTTTTGATATAATTTTATTACAATCCATTCCGCTTCCCTAATTTCATTCGGTTCTAAAGCATACTTTTTTAAATACGATTTTTCTAATTTTTTAATTTCTAATTTTAAATTTTTGCCTCTAAATTTCCTTTTTAGCGAGCCTAACCTTTTTTCAACCAAAATTATATTTGACGGTAATTTAATATATGGATCCTTAAACGGTAGCGGCATTTCGTAACGGCTATCGTCCCTTTGTACTAAACCTTCTTCGATTTGTTTAATAAATCTTTGATCAGTTACTGAAAACCCTAATTCGTGATCCGTTTTATTACCCGAACTATCTAAATTAAACATATTAATAACCTCCTTGACACTAATTTTTCTAACTTTATTTTTTATAAACAAATTTGAACTAGCAGGGCGTGGCCCTAGAATTCCCCATCCAAGTTCAGTTTTTACCGCATAAGGTTCGTCATCTTGACCTTTAATAACCTCAAGAGGGCATAAGGCCCGCGGGCAATTGTTGCCGATAAGCAATTTAACTTCAACTTCCTTCATTAAAGGACAAATACAGTGCTTTATGCTAAGTAAATGTGAAAACTGTTCAGCGATGTAAGGGGTAGGTATTTCTTAACAGAAACATGTATTTCTTTTGTAACAGAACATGGTATAGACTCCCTAACATATGTATTTAAAGGTAAGTTGAACTCTACCTTACTATCAAAACTTGAAATTTTAAGGCCTAATATTCTCTCTGTTTGTTCGTAAGTATTGTGATGCATTGTATGTAGTTCTAAGTTAGTTGGTATACCTTTTAATTTAAACTCAACTTTTAAGTCCTCCGCAATGAAACAAGCATCACTCCCATCGTCTAGTAGGGCATAAACCAACTTACTTATTTCTGGATTATTTGGATTATGGACCTGAACTGGTATTATAAAAGAAGTAGTACCTGCATAACAAATGTTGATCTTTCTAGACTTTGAAGTGTCCTTTTCGACCTGGACCTCTGGATTTACCTTTGGATTTCTACTATCTGTATTAGCATCGTATAAGACATGTAGCGACGTAGGATGACTTCTGCCGCACCCTGTTATGTTACACCTTGCTCGCCGTCTACACTACAATCCTTACCTACATGACCACAAATTAAACATCGAAAACACAGATTCCGGTCATGAATAAATTTTTTTATGACATCTTGTTTTTGTTTTGATAGCTCAGGGCACACTTGAACGAAATGGTTTCCTTTGCAATAAATGCAGAATTCCCTTTGAATATTTACCTGTAAGGAGTAACTAGTAGATGGTTGAGAGACATTCCTTCGCCCTTTAGCAGCATAAGCTGTACCTTTATTATTAAAATAACTATCTTTAGAACTTTTACTAGCTTGAGTATATTCTGGGTGGTTTAAGTATTTGGCCAGCTCACTAACATAAATGCTTAAATCTTTTATTGTTTCTTTCCCTTGTTTTATCTCAATAAATTTAACCCAACCTTGCAAATATTTGATTGGAAGTTTGGCAACCATCCTTTTAAGGCAAATTTTATTACTAATTTCTGACTGAGCTTCTACTGATAACACTCGGCTAGCAGTAGTAAGAGCTTCAGCGTATTCCTGTAAGCCTTTACTATCGCTCAAACTAATATTTGGCCCTTCTACCAACTTATTAGTCCATGCTTCAGTTACTGCTGCAGGATTGCCAAACCTTCGTTCTAATCATGCAAAACTTTCAGAATAACTGAGTCCAAAGATTTGCTGAAACACTTTTAGTGCTTCGCCACCCAGAAACTTAGATAAAAATGTTTTGCGTTCATTCTCAGATAAAATACCATCCTCTAAATAATTTCTAACCTGATCTCTAAATATTGGGAAATCTACACAATCACCGCTAAATATAAAAGGGACCAAAGAATTTAAAGTTTGAATTTTGGACATACATAAAAATGACATTAGAAGGGGGTTATCGCTAGAGTTAATACCTGGTGGAATAGTTGCAGTATGCGCACCGTACTTGGGAGGTTGATGAAACATTAAATTTTTATCATTACTACTAGTTGCTGGCTGCAGTTTTGCTGTCAAATTTTGAGATGATGCTCTGTTGTCGTTAAAATGCTG
The DNA here is from genome assembly GCA_018340805.1 of Microvelia longipes. NCBI lineage: Eukaryota > Metazoa > Arthropoda > Insecta > Hemiptera > Veliidae > Microvelia > Microvelia longipes. The sequence goes on from JACMZG010001913.1 coordinate 25,887,470, forward strand.
TCCCTGCTGAATCGTCGTTGATGGTATAATATAATCCTGGTCTGGGGGTACTTCTGTCAAATCCTTTTCCGTTATTGATGACGTTTCTGGTTGTCGTTTTATTGGAGGTGGTGTCAAATTTTGTTTTTCTATGGTACCTGATAATGCTCGAAGGTTATCCATGACTAAATCAACCTCATCTCTTTCAAGTTCTGGATCTTGGAGAGCCTCTTGTATTATTTTAGCTTTCCTTTTCTCAGCCTCTAATTCTCTTAGTCGGGCCAGCAACTCGTCTTCCTTTTTTCTTAATGATAATTCTGTATCAATAGCTTCAATCCTAGCTATTAAAAGTTTGGCTACATTGCTCCTATTAGATATCATTGAGGGTCCTGATTTTAATGAAGTAGATTTTATTGAGTTGCCGCGTCCAGAATATTTCTCGGATTATTTCTCTAAATCGTTTAAAATGACACTATGGTTACATAGCCATTCGCTAAGCTGTTGTATTGTTATGTGTAGTGCAGACAGGGTAGCTTCTTCCGTATCCGGGTATGTTGATGTTAGTGTGTCGAAGCTAGACCTGCATTCATCAAGTAAAATTTTTATTTCGCTTAGAGCAGCACTTTGAACACTGGCTCCAGCTTAATTTTCCATTAACGAGTCGTACTCTGATTGTTTTATGCTAATATTAGAAATGATACCTTTGATTGTGTCTACTTCAAATTGTATAGCATCCTTCCTTGCTTTTCTCGTTATAATTCCAGACGTACCTTGTTCAGACATTGATATACTTTGATTTCCTTTTATAATATTTGTAACCTTATTGAGTTTTCTTCTTTATCAAATTTCTTTAACTGTTACTGCATCAGCAGACTGATACAAATTAAGAACAAAATGCTTTACGGAAGAGTATTTTATTTGGTTAGATAAACAACTGTTATAAACTTAACCTTATTATAAACCTTAGTTCTAACCACCCTGACCTTTACTCTAATATCCCTATAAGAAATTTGGTACTGAACTTAATTTTGACAAAACTCAACTAAAAACAAATTTGGATTTCTATGAAAATAATGACAAATTCTGTCATATTAAATTTGGTGCAAAAAACATCAAAACTAACAAGTAATAAAAATAAAAATTGACACAGCTTGGCAGCTGTGACAAACATGTATCAATGATTTTTATCCTATTTTACTTATGTTATTTTATACTTAGTTGACTGTTAATTTTTAACTAATTTGCTAAAGCTTCTTCCAATGTATTACTTTATTTTATTTATTTGTTTTTATTTTTTAAATTTATTTATGATCAATATTATAGTAAATATTTAATAAGATTATTATAACATATTAAATGAATATCTTACGTTTTATTGTTCAGTTATAAACTGCAATCGTTAATATTAATTAGATGATATCAATAGACAAGTAAACACGCTTCAGCTGAGGTCTTCTTGAACTTCAGTTTGTGGATTTCCACAAAATATAAACAAATCCCCACTCGGATAGTTCACTTTCCTTTAGTATTTATTTCCTTTAAAACACGTGTAATTAAATTTAAAATTAATTACTCGTTTATTCAAATTTGGTCCAGTGTAAAATTTGGAAACTCTGCATATATATAGAGTTATATTTATTGCATTGCTATCTAAAATTTTAAAGCTATACATTAAGAAAAACCCACACTTTTTTAAGCAAGTATACGGACACGATATGGCCTTTACCGCGTAACGAAAGCAACTTATTAATTTCATTTATGTTTTCTAAATTTGTATTTTTCTTATTTATTATTGTTAATAGTTTGCTAAGTTTTATAATTGTAAAGTGTCCTGTATTAAATATTATAGATTTGATAGCAATATCTATATTTGTATGTATATGTATATGTATTTAGTCTTTGGTAATGTCTGATAAGTAGCTGCTAATTTAAATTATATAAAGGATTAAATTTTTTTAGCTAGATCTAAGTTATTATTAATAATAATAGGCGTAGATTTGTCAATTTTTTCTGGCTAAAATTTTGCCTGCTGAGTACAAAACGTATTTGTAATCCTAAGACTTGGCCTTTTCCCCAGTAGCTTTCAGTAGATCCAAGGTCTTGAAGGTCAGATGCTCCATCATGTACAACCTTCCTGGTTGCAAAGATGGACCAATAAGTTACCTAGATATCCCTGATAATCTGGATCTAACTTTGACATTTGTTTATATGCCTGAATCCATTTATCTTTTATTAGTCGCCTTGTAAATTTAACGACAAAAGGAGGCGTACTACTATAATTTTTAGTTTGTGCTTGTATGGCCATACTACTAACATCTGCTACAGAATAATAATCTTTTATAGTAGCAGCACAGTTTTTAACTATATCATAGACACTCTCCACTTCTCTACGGGGAAACCCCATCTTTATGACTTAATCTTTCCTTGTTTAATTTGGTAGAGCAACATTCTCTTCTCTCATGACTTTGAACTCAATGTCTTTTTACTTTATAATTTCATATTTTTGATTTAGCCATTGAGCCCCTAAATTGTCTTATGTATTTGACATATGATCACTCTCTTCCCTAGTGATGATATTGTCAGTTATATCAACTGAACCATCAGATTTTATTAATTTCTTTGTCCAGTCTTCAAAGAGATTGGTTAGGTAGGTTTTTAGTTCATTAATTATGACTAAAAGTTATTATTTTTACCTATACATGAGGTACCATTTTTGTATTGTTTCCTTCATCATTTTTTGCAACTTATTTCCAGCCAAATTATTGGCTGATCGAGAGTAAGTAGTCTTAAGCATTGCTTTTTACCACATGTCAAAGAAAGTCACGATAATGAGGTCGTCTGTATGTTTGTCTCAGACGCCAGGCTATAGTCGTAAAGCTTTTTGCTTTTACAATTTTATTTGATTTCAATGTCACATTACCTTTGGTAAGGTCTTAAAGCAGTGGCAAATATCGTAGAATCGCTGACAAAGTCGCATGGCACGAAATCTAATTTCACACTAGGATTGAGATATTTCGCTCGTACCATTCCTGTCGCATAGCCTAGTAGTAGTCCTGTAAGGCCGTTTGTATTGACGCAACACCCTGGAAATGGCTCGAACATAGATGATAGTACTGTAACAAACGGTTTTATTAAGTTATGGAATTAGCTAAATTTAAATAAAAACAAAGGGTATGATTGTAATAAAATAAAGTTAATATAAAATTTATGGTTGAATATTTTAATTTAATTGTGGATGCATTGGTTTGGATACAAACCAGAGAGCTTCAGCTATTTTGCCGAATACTATAGACTAAAAGACTTGTAAAAGGTTGGAAGGTATTGAGGAGTTCCATACTTTAACACCATATGCCCATGATTGTTTTTTTATACTTTTGTAAATGACTAATTTGTTATCAAAGTGTGATGTTACACCTTTCATTGAGTAAACGTTGGAGGGCTTGAAACTACGGTTCCCATCCAAACGTTTTGTTTAGAGTGATGAGCCAATGTTAGTTAGTTGTCAAAGTGTAGACCCAGCTAATGTGCAACATTGAACATAGAAATTTAAGGCTAGTTTAGAAGCAGGGGTGGACAAATGCCCATATGAGGGCAATGTGCCCTCGTCGGAGGGTAAGTGTTAAGTAAGCATTCACTTCAATCCTCCTCTTTATAAACTATGGTTCTAGGTCTAGGGAATCAATATGGTCTTGTATATGGTTTTGCGAAACGAATTTTTTTGTACTTAGGCACCTCACTCCCAGAATTGACTTCCGCCATAACCCCTATTCCATTAGCACATTTTTTTATCTAGATGTTTCAGTTTTTAATCTAATCTAGTGGTTATGAATCATTATTACCAATTGCAGGCCGCAAAATAACGATGGGAAGTCTGTCAGCGTACTCATACACCATATGTTCACTCAAATTTTTACTGAAGGTGTAAGTATTCGGCATTAAGTCCTTTAACCTGCAAACATAATAATTACAAAAGTAAAAGTTTGTACCCTGTGTCAAATAGGTTTGAGACCTGTGGTCCAACGGGTGAATAAATAAAAACTACTTTATTAGTGGAGACGTTTTGACCGTACTGGGCATTATCATTTATAATTTATAAAGAAGAAATAAATTGTAGATAAGATTCATTATCACCTCTAAGGGGAAAAGTCAAGAATATCAAAAGGTATCACCTCACAATCCATCAAGCAAAGAAAATGATAAATAGACAAAATACATACAGGAAAAAGCAAGTAGTAAAACTAGATAGAGTTAGCATATAAATGAATACAGGCAATAAAGAGTAAAACTAAGCAAGGGTAAAAAATTATAAATAAAATTTTTAAAAAAAATTGGAAGCAAAATTTAAACTTAATATGAAAGCAAATATAAAATTTTAAGATATGTTATTAACACTCATAATTATGGTTTCATTTTAAAAAGAACTGTAAAAAAAAACTTGGTTTTTCTATGCAAGGATGCTATGCTATTAATCAGCCTATGTTTTAGGATGATTACATTTGATCATTCTTTCGTTTCATGGTGATTACAAGTGTTACCAACTTATAAGCTTCAACAACGCTCATAATGAATATAATGCTTAGGGCTTACTTGTCGGTCAGAATGTTTATTATGGCCGGTTGAATTTTGTCTCTAATTTTAATAGCTTTATTCCAGTCATATACAGGCTCGTACATTATCTCCTCTATTGGCTCCGATATTCTGTGGCTGTTTGTGTATGCTGTTGAAATATGCGTCAGAACCTGCAATTTTAATTAAACACGCATTGAGAAATGGTGGGACGTAAATTATACAAAACTTAAAACATTAGGTAGAATTCTTTAATATTAATATTTTTTACAAGTAGAAATAAGTTATTACTCCAGGTTAAGTAATGTTCTAATGAGAAATCCCCTACTTTGATTACAATGGTCCTATTTATTTGCACAAAATACTACGCTCATCAAATGTTTAGTGATTAATGCAAACACAAATTGTGACATTTTTTGCATTATGTCAAAAAATTCCTCACCACATCGGATTTGCTTCGTGTCAACATAGTTCCTTTTTTTTGACAAAGTTCTCTTCCCATTAAAAGGAGAGAGAAGCATTGTGCTAACAAAAAGACCTTACATTACAAAGCTAAATTGGCTAATAAAATGTAAATAAAACTTGGCTCAAAACTCAATTCCACTTTTCTGTCTGAATACATAAATAACTATTCTCAGGAGGAAGTGTGTGCCAGTACTGGTATAAGGTTTTAATAAACGGATATGCCCAATCATATTAGATTTTATCTTACGAAGAACATCTTCAGAGTTTGTTTATGAGACAGTAAATTGATAACAATTTTTAGAGCACTGAATCCACTAAATAACAAAATTTTAAAGTCACCATTAAGTTCCGTTATTGTAAATGAGTCTTAACACATAAGACTCATTTACTGAGTCTCTGACCAACCTCCCCCCCCTCCCACCCACTAGACCAAGTATAAAATACAATAATAAAACATCTTAAATAATAAAACAGAACTATTAACTTAACAAAATAAAATATCTAAAAAAAAATATAAATGTCAAATATTTTTGCATTATTATTACCAAAAATTTGGGTATGTACCTAGGAACTTTTTTATTACATCGGATTTGCAAGACTGATTCTTCCTACTTCGGACTTGCTTTGTTCGTCCTTAGAATAAATAATTCGATGAATTTATACTATAACACATCTTGGAACTCGTTTCGCTCGTCCTCAGATAGTAAATACATCCGTTTTATTTCCAGCATTCCAGACTCTGACCACGCTCGATGATGCATAACTTTTACATCATACTTTATCAACACCAATACTTTTCCTATATACCTACGGTATAAATGAGGAAAAGTAAAAAGATTAAATTTACAAAAAGCCTGAGCAGAGAAAGATAGTTAAACAAAAATAATAAGAGCAGAAATTTTAGGCTTACCTTTATTAAAAGAAACATTGTAAATGTTTCTTTTATGTTGCTACTACTAAGAAAGTTTAAAGAATTTTCCTAAATCATACGAAGTAAATTTTCGCTCAGTATGCAATGTCAATAATATACTATACATCTCCTAAATAATTTATACTAACAAAATTAAATCTGTTATAAATCTAAATAAAAAAAAACTGAGTTTACGTACATCAAGGTGAGGCATACCAGATGCCAAGTCCAGCACCTCTTTGGTTCCTTTAATATTAATATCAATAGCAGTCGTCAAGTAATCATTAAAATTAGTAGTTGCAGCACTGTGTACTATTATGTTTACTGCATTAAGGATCTGCAGTCTAAAAATAAATCTAAATTAGTACATAAGCACAGCAGTGTACTACTATGTTCACTTCATTAAGGATCTTCAGTCTAAAAATAAGTCTAAATATCGTTCTAATTTCTAACTGACGTTAGATTTAGTACATTATAGCATGAATGTGAACTGTTACTGATAATTAAGCTGCTTCTAACAAAATTTTCTGGGATAGAGTTGATAATGTTTTTAGCGCTAGATGGGGGTAGGGGAATGTGTTAAAGGGGTATTCTAGATAATGAAAATGTGTTAATGTAACAACTAAATTTTTTAACGTCACGGTTTTATTTTAATTATTATTAATGTTACCTATCTTTCTGGGAAAGGCCAAGTTGCGGCAAAGTAATATCTCCATCGATTGGTATCAATTTCTCTCTAAAACTATTGTCTCTTTCCCTTAATCTTGAGAAACACTGTAACAATCAAAACAATTGATTTAAAAAACAATGAGAATAATAGCTCAGTGATAAGGGGTCTGGAAGTGAGACAGCATCCTCTAGGTGTCATAAATGTACTTACCCCTACTATAGTCTCCCAAGAGAGGTACTAGATACTCCCCCTTCCCTCTACAACCCCTATTGTAGCTCGCAATCTACGAACGGCAGGCATTTTTCAGTGACGCCAATTTAAACCAATTTATTCAACACAGACAATTAAAAAATACATGCAATAGACAATCATTAGAACTTATTTTAAATTCAATTTACTTAAATTAAGACAAAATAGTGGAAAAAAATAATATTTACGTTGGATTGTAATTATTATGAAAAATAAAAAAATGTCACCAATGTACTGTTAAGGCACCTAGCTACCCAAGGAATGATAAGTGCTGTTGTATCCTCCCTCTAAGTATTAGTCTCTTTGTTTAAAAACGACAAATGAGCTACTACTGGCGCTCTCTACGAGCTCTGCCTGTTTCAGAGAGGTTAGCTCAGAATAATTTACTAAAGCATTTCGACTCGATGCTATAAAGTCTAATCTCACCTTTTAATATTTTTAATTTATATTTCTTATTTTATCAGTTATAAGTTTTATTTTTATGTTTTTAGTTTCCTAAAAATATTTAATATTTTGTTTTTATTTTTCATTATTTAATTCAAACCCCTTTCACATTAAACGGGGGCCTTTAGCGCCTGGTCGCTTTGCTGGCTTTATGCCAGCTCAAAAGTAATGTGTTTTTTAATATATTTTGTCGTTTTATTGTTGCTTATAATAAAACGTAACATCTTAGCATTTTATGCATCAAAGCATTTTTCCATCTATTTAGCGAATTTTCATCATAAGGGCCGTTTCACAGCCACCATGCTCTCCTGTGGGAGCATGGCTCTCTGGAACCGTTATTTGTGAATAACGGTTCCAGGCTAGGTTCAAGGGGTTTCGCGGAGTAAGTTTTAGTTAATATGAGGCAGACTCTGATTCCAACACTGTTGACAGACCGCTGTCTTCGTGCGTAAATGAATTTCACTCTCTTTTTGGTAACATTTTTTCCGCAAGAAAAATTTTGCCAGAAAAAAAATGCTACCTGCGGCCCCTTCGGGGTCACTTTTTATTTTTATCTAGGATACCAGGCTAACCAGGGTAAATCATGAGGTAAGGAACCAAAATCAAAACTCATACAGCATCAAATGATATCTATTATTAAATTTTTACTTACATCGTCTGATAATATGTTATCTAGGCGTTGCTGTGAAGACAATGTTTTCTTACTTCTTATCAGTAAATAGAAGCACTTAATTTCGGGGTAGAGCCAGAGCAATTTCTCGACCAGAACTTGCGCTAGAAAGCCAGTGAAGCCTGTTACGAAAATCGTCTTGCCGGCGTAATACTGAGACAGCCTAGGTACAGGCTCCGTGGGCTCTAGTTCTGGTCTCTCTATTATTCCCTTTGGTACCATAGTAAATAACTCCTTTCACGATAGAACAAAAACTATAACAAATGAAAACGTTCTTTTATACCATTCAACCCAAAAGGCTGTGAAAATCAAAAAACCCTATGAGATAACTGCTCACGTTAAATTTAACCTTCTTTTTCTTTAATGTTGTGATTTAAATAAGTTGAAATTCCTAATCTATTATTAGGAATAATATAGCACAAGGCTAAAGTCAGTTGACAGCCCGCCAAAACATGAGGTAGGGAAAAAATTCTATTGGTTTAGAGCGACTGCGCTCCTTCCCCCTCTACTTCATGCCAACCTTATTTAAAAAAAATAACTTTGTAAACAAAATCATAAAATGTCAACACTGAATGTAAACCTTTGTAACCTCGCGTCGCTTTTATTTGTTTGAGTTCGTTTTGTTTCATTTCAATCTGTTTCAGTTCAATCTGCGTATTGTATCATATTATTTCTATAATATAAAACAATATTAACATGAAAATATATTAATATGAAACTTGACACAAATTATGTCAAGAGCTATACATCATGCAAAATTAAAACGTCATTTATTTAATCAAATTATGCCGTTAATAATAAACAATTGTGCTTTTTAATGTATATTGCAGTAAAAATAGGAAAATCTATCTATAAAAAATAAGTAATTATAGCTGACGATTCAAATGAACTTGCATCATAGAACTATTATGATTGCATTATTATTATCATTTTATCACTATTATCATCACTATTATCATTGCATTTCGTAATTAACAACTTTAAATCCACTTAATTCATACTTCCGATCAAAGTAAAGCAACACTTAGTAAATTTAAAGAATGCAACAATATTCCTTTTTTAAATAATTCTGGCGCGGTGGTCCGCATGTCGGGCGAATTTCCTTTGGATGCGTGTTTTCGTGCTTTTTACATTATATAAGTTTACAACTACTAAATAAATAATTCCGGCGCGGTGGTCCGCTGTCGGGCGAATTTCATTTACAATGCGTGTTTCCATGCTAAACAACCCATTTCTTGCTTATGCAAGAACCATGCTCATAGCGTGGTTCCGGTTCATGCTTTAGAACCTAAGCAGTTACTCAATTGTCAAGCACTGCTCGTAACTCATTTTGTCTGTATTTTCCAAAGGAAATGCGCATAATCATCCAGTTGTTGTACAAAACTATGCCTCTAAAATTGGAATTACGCACTATTATTTGCACTAGATTAAAGCTTAGTTACTTATCTTTAAGCTTAGTCAGTTATCTTTAAAGGTTTTAGCGCATTTCCTTTGGAAAATACAGACAAATGAGTTACGAGCAGTGCTTGACAATTGAGTAACTGCATAGGGTAAAAGCATGAACCGGAACCACGCAATGGGCATGGTTCTTGCATAAGAAAGAAATAGGTTGTTTAGCACGGAAACACGCATTCTAAATTAAATTCGCCCGACAGCGGACCACCGCGCCGGAATTATTTATTTAGTAGTTGTAAACTTTTATAATGTAAAAAGCACGGAAACACGCATCCAAAGGAAATTCGCCCGACATGCGGATCACCGCGCCAGAATTGTTTTCTAGTTGTAAACTTATATTAGGTAAAAAAAAAACGATAAAAAATTATTGTCCCTACTAGGATTTGAACCCAGGTACTCTGGGTTTGAGTGCTCGCATCCAAAGGAAATTCGCCCGACATGCGGACCACCGCGCCAGAATTATTTTCCAGTTGTAAACTTATATTAAGTAAAAAAAAAAACCATAAAAAATTATCGACCCTTCCAGAATGTGAACCCAGGTACCCTGCGTTAAAGTGGTCATATTGACTCCGGACCACTGGCATTCAACTCAGAGGCCCAAAAAACATTGAAAACGACACCCTACTCGAAATTTAATTTTCAACGACCGTAATTTTGGTTTTCTATAATTTTTGTGGTTTTTTCGACTTTTGGGTAACTTAAAGTGGTTGTATCGACTTCGGACCGCTTTCATTCGATTCAGCACCCAAAATTACATAGAAAACGACACCCTACTCGAAATTTAATTTTCAACGACCGTAATTTTGGTTTTTGGTAATTTACAATGGTTTTTTTTGACTTTTTGGTCACTTAGAGTGGTCATATCGACTTCGGACCGGTTTCATTCAATTCAGCGTCTCAAAAAACATAAATATCGACCTTTTTCGCGACAAAAAATATAAACCCTGAATTTTGCCGATTTTTTTTAAATTTCGCTGACTCAGCAAACCGGGTTAATGACGTCACAAAAACCTGGTTTTCAATAGGGTTTGTGTCCTCCGAAGGTTTTTTGTACCAAGTTTGGTTAAAAAATAATTCCGTTCGAAAGATAGAGTGTTTACAAGAAAGTGTCTAGAAATACATATAATACATATATATATATACATAATATATAATATATATATATATATATATATATATATATATATATATATATATATATATATTATATGTATAAAGTCTCGCGAAACGTATTTTTTCGTTATTAGGGACCTCTGAAACGGATTTGTGTCGTGGTCCGAGGTTCGAATTCCGCCATGACGCCTATCCCATTAGCCGAATTTCCGAAGGAAATTCGCTAAAAGTAAATAAATAATTTTAAAAAAATAAAAAATACAATCTCAAATAAAAACAAATAATAAAATTTAAATAATTCTGGCGCGGTGGTCCGCATGTCGGGCGAATTTCCTTTGGATGCGAGCACTCAAACCCAGAGTACCTGGGTTCAAATCCTAGTAGGGACAATAATTTTTTTATCGTTTTTTCACCTAATATAAGTTTACAACTAGAAAATAATTCTGGCGCGGTGGTCCGCATGTCGGGCGAATTTCCTTTGGATGCGTGTTTCCGTGCTTTTTACATTATATAAGTTTACAACTACTAAATAAATAATTCCGACGCGGTGGTCCGCTGTCGGGCGAATTTAATTTAGAATGCGTGTTTCCGTGCTAAACAACCCATTTCTTGCTTATGCAAGAACCATGCCCATTGCGTGGTTCCGGTTCATGCTTTTACCTATGCAGTTACTCAATTGTCAAGCACTGCTCGTAACTCATTTTGTCTGTATTTTACCAAAGGAAATGCGCATAACTATCCAGTTGGTTGCACAAAACTATGCCTCTAGAATTAGAAGTACGCACTATTATTTGCACTAGTTTAAAGCTTAGTTACTCATCTTTAAGCTTAGTCAGTTATCTTTAAAGGTTTTAGCGCATTTCCTTTGGTAAAATACAGACAAAATGAGTTACGAGCAGTGCTTGACAATTGAGTAACTGCTTAGGTTCTAAAGCATGAACCGGAACCACGCAATGGGCATGGTTCTTGCATAAGCAAGAAATGGGTTGTTTAGCACGGAAACACGCATTCTAAATGAAATTCGCCCGACAGCGGACCACCGCGCCGGAATTATTTATTTAGTAGTTGTAAACTTATATAATGTAAAAAGCACGGAAACACGCATCCAAAGGAAATTCGCCCGACATGCGGACCACCGCGCCAGAATTATTTCTAGTTGTAAACTTATATTAGGTGAAAAAAACGATAAAAAATTATTGTCCCTACTAGGATTTGAACCCAGGTACTCTGGGTTTGAGTGCTCGCATCCAAAGGAAATTCGCCCGACATGCGGACCACCGCGCCAGAATTATTTTCTAGTTGTAAACTTATATTAAGTAAAAAAAACGATAAAAAATTATCGTCCCTTCCAGGATTTGAACCCAGGTACCCTAAGTTTGAGTGGTCGTATTGACTCCGGACCACTGGCATTCAACTCAGAGGCCCAAAAACATTGAAAACGACACCTACTCGAAATTTATTTTTCAACGACCGTAATTTTGGTTTTCTATAATTTTTTGTGGTTTTTTCGACTTTTTGGTCACTTAGAGTGGTCGTATTGACTTCGGACCGGTTTTATTCGATTCAGCGCCCAAAAATACATAGAAAACGACACCCTACTCGAAATTTATTTTTCAACGACCGTAATTTTGGTTTTCTATAATTTATTGTGGTTTTTTCGACTTTTTGGTCACTTAGAGTGGTCGCATCGACTTCGGACCGGTTTCATTCGATTCAGCGCCCAAAAATACATAGAAAACGACACCCTACTCGAAATTTATTTTTTATCGACCTAAATTTTGGTTTTTGGTAATTTATAATGGTTTTTTGGACTTTTTGGTCACTTAGAGTAGTCGTATCGACTTCGGACCGGTTTCATTCGATTCAGCGCCTCAAAAAACATAAATATTGACCTTTTTCGCGGCAAAAAATATTAACCCTGAATTTTGCCGATTTTTTGAAAAATTCGCTGACTCAGCAAACCGGGTTAATGACGTCACAAAAACCTGGTTTTCAATAGGGTTCGTTTCCTCCCGAAGGTTGATTTTTGTACCAAGTTTGGTTTAAAAAATATTAATCCGTTCGAAAGATAGAGTGTTTACAAGAAAGTGTCTAGAAATAATATATATACATATATATATATAATATATATATATATATATATATATATATATATATATATATATATTATATATATATATATATATATATATATATATATTATATATATATATATATATATATATATATATATATATAATATATATATATAAAGTCTCGCGAAACGTATTTTTTCGTCATTAGGGACCTCTGAAACGGATTTGTGTCGTGGTCCGAGGTTCGAATTCCGCCATGACGCCTATCCCATTAGCCGAATTTCCAAAGGAAATTCGCTAAAACATAACCTACTTACAGTGTTGTCAGAGTATTGATTTTTTTTGTTATTTAAATGGGTTTTTTTGTTAAAAGAAGATGGTTGAAAGCATTGAGATTTTGGTGGGCTGTCAACTGACTTTAACCGTGTGTTACACAACAAACATGAAGATGAGTATTATATGGAAAAGTAAATATTTAAGAAAGAAAAAAGACTAGATGGATTTATTGTAACTAGACATATATAATTTATATATAACTAGATGAAATACAGACTTCTTAGGAGGCCTTTCTAGGAGCTAGGAAGTCTGAATGTTTTGTACTGGATTATTTTTTTAAATTCCTAAAATGTGTGTCAAGTAAAATATAAAAGGATAAAACTACTAAAGATGAAAACATGGGATTCGTGTTTAAAATTCTATAAATTTTAAAATTGCTAAGTCTGCCCAGGACAATATGTAGGAGACTTTATACAAACCTGGCATAAAAGAACGGAGCAACATAACCAAAATAAGAGGTCAAAAAGTAAGAAAACTATTCAAGCTGCTACTACACTAAACCACCTGTTCAATTTGGTGGAAGCTAAGATTATCATGAAAACGACTCATTTTAGAAGCTAATCGTATTTATAAAGAACCTAATAATATCAATCATAAACAAGACTTTAGTATCATTATTTACTTTTTATTTCAGTATTCGGAACAGGATATTAAAAAATAAGTGACAGTCTGAACAATTCTGCAATTTTAGCACTACTCGTTGATCTATCCAAGGCTTTCGACCTTGTAGATCATCGAATACCGCTAAAAAAATAAAGAGATTGGACATTTGGGGAACTGCGTGGGATTTGATAAAATCCTACCTTGATAACAGGACTCAATTCACCTTAGTAAAAGGTGAAAGAGGAAATATAAGACACTTTCTAGTAAACACGCTATCATTCGAACAGATTAATATCGCTTTAATACCTTTTAATGAAACTTGGTACAAAAATCAACCTTGGGGACACGAAGTTTATTGAAAACTAGGTTGTTGAGGCATCATTAACCCGGTTTGCTGAGTCAGCAACATTTTCAAAAAATCGGTGAAATTCATAGTCAATATTTGCGTTGCAAAAAAGTCTTATTCATATATCATTTGATACTACCGAGTTTTGCAAAACATGAATAGTTGACACAATATAATTGTGCGAGAGACACCTAGGAAATGTAACAAGCAAAATGCAATGCTACATCTGGGAACTGTTCCATCATTCGACATTCGTCATCATTGATGGCTCGACATAATGTCATGTCCCACTCTATGGAGAGTGGGACATGACATTATGTCGAGCCATCAATGATGACGAATGTCGAATAATGGAACAGTTCCCAGATGTAGCATTGCATTTTGCTTGTTACATTTCCTAGGCGTCTCTCGCACAATTATATTGTGTCAACTATTCATGTTTTGCAAAACTCGGTAGTATCAAATGATATATGTTTTGCTTGCCATGCATGATGGCGGTAAGAGAGCACCGCTCGTCTCTGGTAAGTACATTATATTCTTCGGAATTAATTGAAGGTCAGAGTGAGTTCAGGCTCTGTCGGCGCCCTGATGAGTTAGACGTAACGAAACAGAGTGGGACATGACATTATGTCGAGCCATCAATGATGACGAATGTCGAATGATGGAACAGTTCCCAGATGTAGCATTGCATTTTGCTTGTTACATTTCCTAGGTGTCTCTCGCACAATTATATTGTGTCTTATTCATGTTTACAGAAAAGCGTACTTATGTACACAGAAATACACATTCCAAAGGAAATTCGTCCGACATGCGGATCACCGCGCCAGAATTATTTTGTCGTTACAAACTTATATAACGTAAAACAATAAAAAAGCATTGTCCTCACTAGGATTTGAACCCAGGTACCCTAGCTTTGGGTACTAGATAATTACTTAGGTAGTTAGTTTCTAATAATTTTCTTTTTCTTTCTCATTTTCTTTTAAGGTTTTTCAGGCATGAATATGCTGTGTGTGAAATATTGCCTTTTAGTCAATTTGAAATTGTAATTATAATCGTCTTATCAAGTGTCTTTATCAAAATTTATTAATATTATTATATTATGTAAACAAGAGGCCAATATTGAAGGGGGCAAGAGGAAAAT
Organism: Microvelia longipes; assembly: GCA_018340805.1. NCBI lineage: Eukaryota > Metazoa > Arthropoda > Insecta > Hemiptera > Veliidae > Microvelia > Microvelia longipes. The sequence goes on from JACMZG010001913.1 coordinate 25,902,492, forward strand.
AATATGTTTAAGAACTTTTTATCATAGATGTCTTTTTTTTATTTTTTTCAGAGGACATTTTGTTGAATTAAAAAAGGTTGTATTTACCGCAAGTTGAAGAGGCAATTGAAAAATCACCTACTGTCGATATTCATATTCAACAGCAAGTATCGACGGTAGCTGATTTTTTAAATTAAAATTTGATCTAGTTCTCTCTGGGCCAATATCATTTTTCTGATGAAGAAAGAACATTGTCTGAAAGAAGACCTTCGATGCTCAAAATTTCAATAGTTACGCATGCTCAAAATTTTTAAAATTGTACATTATTTAGCTTTTTTTAAAATAAGTGATTCCCAGTTAATCGTGAGCAAAGCTTGTGCAATTTTTATGCATTTTTAAGTAATTTTGCAAATGCTATAACTTTGGTTGTAGTTTTTAGTAATTTAATTTTGATGAATAAGCTATCGTTTATTGAAAACTCTTTAAGCTTTAAAAATTTTCCTCTTTAAGTTTTCAAGATATCTTCTCTTAATTATATTTCTCTTAGTTAATTTATTATATTTTAAGTTTTAATTTCTCTTAAAAATAAAAATAAAATTAATTTTTTCTTATTCTTATTATTTTTTGGACACTAGATGGGACGGAATAAAACTTCACACAAATTACTTTATCAAAACGATATTTTGCCTTTATTATGGGTCACAAGGCATATTCATGTTTCGAAGAATTCCTAAAAATTAAAAAAGCTAAATATTACCTAAATGTAATTTATATAAATTCAACAGATCTAAAGTATGCTCAAGTTAAAAAAACAAGACATCTACTTCTTACATACATATATAGTATTCTATTTAACTATACTAAGAATATATTATTTTCTATTATTGTCTAAAAGGATTAAATCATATATATTTAGAAAAGATTATGATAAATCATTAAAAGAAAGCAAATAAAGAAAATGAATAAATAAAGTTAAAATGTACATGCAGTTGTCAAAGTGCATAATATTATATTAAACCAATTTTTAAAAAATTGGAAAAAGTCAAAATTGTTTACTCCACTTAAAGACAAATTGAAAATGGACTATGACATGGGTTTTGTCTGTAAAATTCCATGCTCTCAATGTCCGGGTCAATGTATTGGTGAATCCCGTCAGACTTTGATGAAAGAAAAGACCAGCATTCTAGTATTCTTTTTCTTTATTTGCTTTCTTTTAATGATTTATCATAGTCTTTTCTAAATATATATTTGTTTACTCTTTTTAGGAAATTTTTAACTTTTATGGAGGAAGACAATAATAGAAAATAATATATTCTTTAGAATAGTTCTGACATTATAGTATTTCCTTATAGTAGATGCCTTTTTTTTAATTTGAGCATATTTTAGATCTGTTGATTGTATATATAAATTACATTTAGGTATTATTTAGCTCTTTTTTAATTTTTAGGCATTCTTTGAAACATGAATATTCCTTGTGACCCATAATAAAGGCGAAATATCGTTTTGATGAAGTAATTTGTTTGAAGTTTTATTCTGTCTCATCTAGTGTCCAAAAAATAATAAGCATAAGAAAAAAAATATTTTATTTTTATTTTTAAGAGAAATGATACTCTTGAAAATAAAATTTTCAATTATAATAATTTAACAAAAAAATGAACATGAACCCGATCGTTTGAGGACATTACCTGATACGAGTAACCATGTTAGTTGGGATCAACGAAATTATCAAAAAAACTGAAATAATTCATAAAATAATGCGATCTAGTTCAAATGTGCTTCAGCATAGAAGAAACGAATTTGTATTGTTTTATAAACTTATCGAGAATAATAATAGCATTACAAATTTGACTCAGCCGTCCTTCAAATTGCACCAGGTTATGATTATTTTATATGCATCGAAAAATTAAGCAAATAATTAATAAGCAAAAAAGCACGCATTTCAAACAAACTCCGCCTGGCTTGCGAACCTCCGTGCCGGAATTATTTTTTAAAACCGTCATTAAATATATGGATTCAGCAGAGTTTTAATCAATTATAATTTATTTAAACTGGTATAATTTATTGAACGAATCTCAATTATTTCTTTAATGGACAGGTAAATGACTTTTTTTGTACGTCTCACGGTAACTGTCGTAAAATTGACCGACTTATGATCAAATTTGGCAGGTAAATGTACATGTCTGAGCTTTATCCGCTATTCTCGCACAAGCAGCAGAACTATCATTCGCACTCACATTATTTTTGGCCTATTGGTAAATTGAAGCTTAAAATTATAGAAGAGATACGATGGTACTAGACACACACTTTGTGAAAACCATTTAAGAGGGCTTAAAAACATCTGAAACGGATAATTCCGGTGTATCCCTTTCGGATTTTCCTTTCAAACACATTACTTTTATTGAATACCTACGGTGTAGAATAATGTATCGTATTATTATATCCCGTAAGCTCTGTTTAACCTAACGCTAATAATATTTTAATATTTCAACCTAGATAGTTATTTGGATACCTATTAACTCTGAGACCGAGAGAAGCGAGACCGAGGAAACACCTCTAGGTATCATGAACTTCAGAAGACCAGCGAAATGAGTCCGACCCTAGACTTTAGATAATTACTTTATAATAAGGTTGAACGCAGCGAGACTTAAGTAATACCACCTTCAACTTCGGTGGCATTTTGAGGACAAGCGAAGCGAGTCCGAAATAAATTTAAATTGTTTTATTTCCTTTTTGACAGTGTTAAAATACGGTTGATATACAACATAATATGTTGAGTAGGGTATCATTTTTTCATATTTGTGAGGTGCTAAATTCAATTAAACTGATCCGAAGTAGATGATAATATTCAAAGCTAGGGAACCTAGGTCCGAATCTTAGTAATGGCGCTAATTTTTTATTGTCTTAATATGATAGTATTGATGTTCATAACTTATTATTTTTAAATTATAAGTTAAAGCCGCGATAAAATGAGCATAAACTAAGCTTCAAAATTAATGCTGTTCTGTTTAATTTTCTTTGATAAATTTCAAATATTAAATAACAAGTTGTGACGACTCTGCTTAAGTTATTAAATATATAAAACGAAAACCGTAGCAAAACTTGGATTTGTAAACAAAAAGTTGACATTTCAAAGAAAATTTCAAGAAAAAAAATTAATTTTATAGAAAAAAGAGGCCCGACTTGCGGACCTCCGAGCCAAAATTATTTAATAGAAAGGTTCACCTGTTAATTGAATATATGATCGATTTAAGTCCGTCTATTTTTTAAAAATGAACACACATAACACACAAAATAAATCCGCGTACGAGCTCAAGCTTTTGCAGTTTCTCTCCAATGAAAAGTTAGATAGTTAATAATAAATTAGATAGTTAATAATTAGTTAAGATTAGATAGTTAATAATAAATTAGATAGTTAATAATTAGTTAAGATTAGATAGTTAATAATAAATTAACTATCTAACTTTTTTTACAATTTTTTTTTCTTTGCAATAATAAAATGGTTGTAAATATAACTATAACACTTATTTTTATTATTTGCATGTATTTTATAAATTTTTATGTATTAATTTTTTATGTTTTCAAAGTGTTTCAGGTGTAAATTATATATATATTTGTAATTTGTAACTTATTTCATAGATTAATAATAACATTATCTTAGAAAACTTACTTTATCTTATTTCTGTGCAGTGATCCACGAGGCGTCAGAGAAGCGATTCCTAAGGTTTTATCTCATATAATGAGACGAGAACCTCTATTACTCTCACGCATTTTTAAATTATTTAGAACAAAAACAAATCTTTATTCAAAATTTCAGTGCGTAAATAAGGTACTATGGCCTATAAATTAGCATAAATTTGAATTGTATTTATTACCAATTCAACCAATAATATGTATTACCGAATTTTATAATTAGCCTAGTCAACGAACGGTTTTTTTTTTGCGAATTTTTAAATAGTTAAAATTATATTTTGGGAATCTGTTTAGATGTCTTTAGGGATACCCTAAAAAAGTCCCCTAACTTTAATATAATAACAATATGCGCTTAATTGTGCATATTTATAAGGATAAATAATAATATGGGCCCTCTTCGCTAACTAGATTGCGTATATTTAGTATATAAAGTGCTTAAAAAGGGCTCGCTTGATTGCCTCTAATAATATTATGTATATAAAAGGGCTCGCGCCGCTCGCTAAAATTCGCATGTTCATAATTTTTAATATTTGAAAGGAGCTTGCTTCACTCGCTAGATTATGTATCTTTACAATTTTACAAAGTAAAAAAAGGCCCGCTTCGCTCGCTAAATTTCGTTTATTTATAATAATACAAAGTACAAAAGGCTCACTTCGCTTGCTAGATTGTACACATTTATAAGGATATATTTTTAAAAGGGCTCATTTAAGTCGCTAAATTGCGTATATTTACGATAAATCATGGTAAAAAGGTCGTTTCGTTTGCTAGATAGCCTATATTTATAATAATACATAGTAAGAAAGGCTCGCTTCGCTCGCTAAATTCCGTATGTTTATATAACATACTAAAAAGGGGCTTGGTTCGTTCGCGAGATTGTAGTTTTGTTAATAGACAGTTAAATGTACTCATTTTGCTCGCTAAGTATCTACAGCACATTACAATTGATGTTTATTTTGGAATTTCTTATAAAAATTAGTAAAAACTAACTATTTTATAAAATTATGGCCGCCGGGTTTAATTTTATAAAATTATGGCCGCCGTGTTTAATCTTTTAAAATATTGTATATAACCATTGTTTTCTTCTAATCAAGAGCTTTTCAACGATATATTTCTTAATCAGTTTCGTTTAATTTAATATTTTTTGTTTTAATTTTTAGCGTGCGATGTTATATTAATTTTTTTCTTCTCTTCAAGAGCTTTAAAATGATATGCAACACGGTTTTTTCTCTCAAATGTTTTTTTTTTTCAAATGGTCAGCAGTAATGGCCGCCATTTGAAAATTATGGGTTACTTTAATAATTTTGTGCATTTCATATGTATTTTCTTTTTCTACTCTGCAAAAGCTTTAAAACGATATGCAACACGATTTTTGCACTTATTTTTTTTTAATGGTCCGCCATTTTGGTCGCCATTAAAAAAAACATTCGTGCCACAATAACCAAAAACTATACAGCTCTGAAGACTATCTATTAAAATCGGTTAATTTTTACGGCAGTTATCGTGACACGTACAAATACACAAACATACTCGCCGTCCCAAACTTCTGAAATGAAAGAACTCACGTTTGTTTAATTAATCCAATTTAAAACAAATTTTCTAATTTCTTTATTATAAACATTATATTTATTATTTATGAACATTGGTAGCCTAATCATTAAACCCGCTTTCTCAATGAGACTTAAAATTAACTGCAACTTAAAGCACTGAAACTTAGGTGCTGTTACGGTTATTCTTGATATTCATTTTGAGCTTTACATTTTGTAGTAATTTCGTCAAAATGTAAAGAATAAGGAATATTTTCAAGTTTGAATTCATACATTTAAATTAAGGCAACAACGGTCGTAGCTGTCATTAGTTCATTGATGTCACGTGCTTCTCGTGAACTCACGTTTCTCAACGAGATGACGCCGAATGTCGTGGCTTTTCAACAGGTTTCTCCGGGACTCGGTTTAGACCGGGACCTCGGGCTCAAATTTAACCCTATGTTTGATTTTAATTCCTTTTATCGAATTGTAAAAGCATTATGAGATTGTGGTTTACGACTCCGCCAAGTTGTTTAAGTGTATTGTAGGAAATTTTAGTTACTTGTTTGGAATAATTTAACATTGTTTTTGAACCCTTCATGGAAGGTAAGCCCTCGTTCTTTGTCAATTGATTCTATTTTAAGTTATCTTTCTGTTCACTTGCTTGTTTTGGATTTGCATCGATCTAATTATCTCGTTATTTTCTTTTTTGGGTTTTTGGTACCGGCTCAAGTAAAATGTGAAAGTCTCTCTGTCTTTGTTGGTCCTACGAAGTTAAGCCATGTCGACAACCTGCTTCACAGGAGGTTGCCATCATTAACTTTAAGTTTTAAGGATGATTAATTATCATATTAAAAAATATAAATGGTTAAGTTGTTGCAATATAAGATCAAATGTAAGGTATGTTCTAATTTTATGTGAAATGAATGTAATGTCTTAGCTAAGGGCTCTGGTTAAAGCCCAATTATTAACATCTTTTAGAGTTTTTATGATAAAGTTTTATCTGCTATTTCACTTAATTATAACGATACAAAAAGAATTAGTGCTTATTTATTGAGCATATTCTTTTGAAGTTAAGATTACCTGACCTAGATGTAATGTACTTTTTAAAGATCTTGGGGGGTTGATTCTTGCCCTAAATTGGATACTTTTCTAAGAACCTGGCGCCCTATTTATATGTTATCTGAGAAGGTACCCCTTACTTTAGTCTGTGAAGTCCTGGAGGGCTCTGTCTGTTATAATTTATTGGTTAAATTTGAGAGGGTTAAGCCCTAAATAGATGAGCCACCTTTACTAATGGATTTCGATGAGTCAAAAAATATGTCCTTTCTGAACCATGAGTAGTCTAAGTATAAAGTTTAGTTAAGATGCATCGATTAGATTCTGATCTTTGAACATCTAAAACTTATTTCTTACACTAATCCCCTATTGCTAATATTGAAGGAATTTCGTTAAGACATATAACGTGGTCAGTATGTCCATGAGTTGCCTATATAGTTTAGTCAAGATCCATGGATTAAATAACAAACTGTAAGCACTTAAAATTTTGTGTTGCACTAAACCTATTATTTTCGAACAAATCCCGATGAGTTTTAAATGGTGCCTACTCAGACCTATGAGAATTCTAAGTTTCAAGTTTAATCAAGATCTATCAATTAGATTGCGAGCTGTAAGCATAATCCCCTACTGTTATTTTAACACTGATCAAGATCTAACATAGTTTATCACTATAATATATATGATTAATCTAAGTTTAAACCTTGGTCTAGATCCATTAAATTATAGTTTTCAAGTTATAAGCAACCAAAATTTTCAACTTATGTTTTATATAAATATAGATAATATTCTATAAAAACAAATTAGTAAACAATGCTTGTTGACCCGTTATGAGCTTACCTGATGTTATCTGATCACCTGGGTTGGTAAGGTAAAACTGCAATCAGATAGTTACTATCACTATGTTTACACGTAGTGAAAAGACATGACCTCTCTATCCGTCGTCATCAATGCATGGTTATGACTATTAGCATTGAATCTGTTTTGTTTTTTGTGCATATTTCATATGTATATAGCTCGCCACGTGCGGCAAAACCATTACCAAAATAACTCAAAATCCAATAGAAAAAATGGGGTATTCATATATCTGAGAACTTTTCCCTATCACATTAAATTCGCTACGCTCATCCTCACTACTTCCAATTTTCACAGAATAAAAAAAATGTAGACTCTCTTCCCTCGTCCTTAGATAGTAAATACATTCGTTTTATTCCCAGCGGTCACCCATTCTGGCATCCTGGTACTGACCTGTTGCTTAACTTTTATGATCCGACGAAAACCATAAACATACTTTCCGTATTGGAAAAACAGTATTATAATAATAATTAATAAATTTATTATTTTAAAAACATACATACATCATAATATAAATAACAGCATTAAAAATTATAAATAATATCTAAATCTAATCAAAATTAGTACTAATTAATGTAATTACTTGAAAAAAAAAAAACTAATAACCGCAAAAGCTTTGGCTAGTGTGTGGCTATGTATTGCGTTTGTTTTATATTTTTGCAATAATTTTAACAACAATTATTACAAGATTTGATTATTGTTTTCATTTGTATTGTTAACAAGAAATTATAATAAAATATCAGGTACGTGATACCTCGGAACTTTTCCGACTCTCATCAAATTCGCTACGCTCTTCTTATTTATTACGGACTCGTTTCGCTCGTTCTAAGAATATACGAGACGTTAAATTTATACTGCAACGCGTCATCATAGATATATTTTTCGTAATATAACGAAACGTGGTGCACTTATTTATTATATAATAGTATACACTTCTACCGAATTTCTACCTTAATTAGATTATTTTCCGATTTTTAAAAATTTAAAAAATCGTACACAAGTCATTCGATAAAAATTGAACTAATGCTAATAATGAAATGAAACATAGCACATATGTTAGCCTTATAAATAGCTAAATGCGTACCGAATCTCAATCCGATCGTATAATTTTACCGCGTTTTATAATTTTTCAAAACATTTTGCTGAGTCATTATTACGGGTTAATGATGTCATAAAAATTATTTTCCGAGGAGCACAACTACTGCTATTTCGTGGTGCACTTATTTATTATATAATAGTATACACTTCTACCGAATTTCTACCTTAATTAGATTATTTTCCGATTTTTAAAAATTAAAAAAAAAATACTTTTTGTACAAAGTTTTAAGTCTCTAGCATAAATACTCTAGGAGCTACAATGATAACACAAACACATACACATACAGACAACTTTGTGATGACCACTTAGGAGGCCTTAGACACACCTAAAACCTTAGAATAATACTATATATAGAAGGAGCACTACTGATAACACGAAAGCTGGTTCTCTGGGCAACTAAGTAATGCTGCCACCCTAAACAATATACAATTTTCTAAAAAAAAGTTAGCAATACTTCCGGTTGCTGAATTATTATGTTTATTATTAATTAATGATTGATTATTCATAAAATACTAATATAAATATCGGTGCATTACAATATTTTAAGCATTTTAAATTGTAGTTTAACGTATTTATTAAAATTATATATAATAAATAGTCCTCGTCAACTAAATGTAGATTCTTGTATTCCGTCACCCTTTTGCCATCTAAGACCAGTTTTATTAAATACTCAGCAGGTGTTTAAAGTTATTATATTTGTTCTTTACGATCTTTCTTCATTAATAGATATTTTGACAAATATTTAAAATAATGTTTTGTTGTCAGGTTGGCAGCATTACTTAGTTGCACCAGTCAACCGGCTTTCGTATTATCAGTGGAATTACATTGTGTTTACGGCCCTGTGCTCCTTCTATATATAGTATTATTCTAAGCCTAAAACGAATAATTCCGGTGACATGATTTTTTTGCAAACACAATACTTTTCCTGTATACCTAATGATGAAACAAATATTTTGGTACGGTGGTCCGCATGCCGTGCGAATTTCTTCTGGAATGCGTGTTTCCGTGCTTTACTATCCATTTCTTGTATAAGGTTCCGGTTTATGCTTTATAACTTAAGCTGTTATTGAATTATCAAGTACTACTCAAAACTAATTTTTTCTGTATTTTTCAAAATAAATTGCACAATAATTCTGTTGACTAGTTATTTTTGAAGTATTTTGTTGAGCTGACTCTATTTATTAATATGCAAGCGCGAGGTGGATTTTGGTTTTGTTTTTTGCATTTATAGTCATGAATAGTTAATTTGTTTATGTCCTTGGCTCATTTTCGCCCCCTGTTTCAATGAGAAAACGTTATAAAATTTTTATAACGTTTTTTTAGAATTAATTATTTTTTTTATATTTAAAGATAATAGGTTAGAGTGATGCCAGTTACTGATAAGATATAATTGTTGTCCAACGTGTGATAGTAATTTTGACCAGCTATCTGTGTCTGAAGAGAAAATTTAGTATATAGAATGTATTTTGTATATTTTTATATTTTGTTAACGATTATTGTGTATATTTATTATATATAAAAATATATAATAATAAAAATGTATTAGTATATACAGAACAAGAGGCCTTCCTCTTAGCCGATACGCGGCGTCGGTGCTGAGGGCCGCTTCGCGGCACATTGTTATAGTACTTTATCAGATCGTTATACTTGTAAATATGACAATAAAAAAATCTAATGTAACTATACATTATAATAAAACAAGAAATAAACTATAACTATGTGGCCGCAAGTCGGCTACACAGTGGTTCCTTGTGCCGACTGAGGCCTTTGGGCCCAGGGTCTGATGCCCCTTGTGCCGATAAAACCCCTTTTGCCCAGGGCCCTGGGCCTTAGAGGCCGACTTTGCTTTGCGGTTATAACCCGAGGGCTGTATTTTTACCTATACCAGGGCCTGTATATTTTCAATTGCATTAGCAGTGGTCTTATTTATCATATCAACAAAACTCCTTGTAGCTCCAATGAACATGCTTCATGCAGCGTATGAAATCACCTTTTCTTTAATTGGTGCCATTAGGAGGAGCAAATGCCATAAAGATATAACAATTAATATAAGAGCAGTTACTCAATTATCAAGCACTATTCGATACTCCTTTCTTCATTTCTCTTTTTTTCATTTTTGCTGAAATGCGCACAATCACCCTTTTGGCTAAACGAAAATATGCCTCCGAAATTGGCATTGCACACCATTATAAGCACCATTTTAATGCTCAGTTAGTGTCTTTATAGGTTTTACCGCATTTCCTTTGAAAAACAAAGAAGAAATGAGATACAAAGAGTAAATCAAGTTATAAAGCGTAAATCGACATTTTATCGATAATTAAATTGTTATGCACTAAAACAAGGAAATTCGCCCGGCATGTGGACTACCGCACCAAAATTATTCAAAAAATGTTTTGATTAACTACTTGAAACTTATTCACGGGCCTCCGGTTAAATCTATCACGTTGACAAAACTGCTCTGTCGTATAATAGTGGGCATTGCTTAAGGTAATAAATCTGGCCACCTGGGCTAAACTCTAGCATCGAATTAATTACTTTTCATGTCTATACATTAAATTATACTTTTTTATCCATTAAACGAAAGATATCGAGGGTGAACATGTGAACAATGACGTAGAAGAACTAGCTGGTTGATCATTCTTTATACTTTAGGCCTAGTTAACAGTTTGTAATCTAACCAGAAACCTGTTGCTCCTTACATTTGTTTACTTGTCCGATTAGCAAAAGTTGATCACCCTCAATTATTTTTTACGAAGAAATTTCATGGTTATCTTGTTGTACTTGAATATTAAGCTTAATCTATTTATTATTTATAGTTTTATTCCAATTTAGAAACTTTTACTTGTAGAAAACTAATTAATATTGCATTAATCAAAATAATTCGAATACCTACCATTAACACAACGATTTAGACTAGAGACGTGGCAATGATAATAGACCATCTGATTGATATGACTTGAAGGTTGATTTTCTTGGGCGGATCTACCGTTTAGTAAACGTGAATGAAAGTGAATATCAAGAATAAAACAATCGAGGAGGCATGCCTTGAATAATAACATTTGTAGACGATGTGGGTGTAATAGGAAGAATCGAAAATTCCTCCACCAAAGGATTTTAACACCTTTTACATTAGTAGAGGTGGATTTTAATTGGCAGAGGGGATGCAAGTACATAAACTAAATGGAACTTATCAAAACAATCCATTTTGTTTGTTACGATTAAACTGTACCGTGATGTCGAATATTCGGATATATTGGGTGGTGTGCACGCTTGCTGTTGTAAATGCTCAGGTAATTTATTGTAGTAAGTTAATTTTGTTTCAGTATAATTAAAATGGGACACCCGGCATTGCGTGGAAGCGTGTTGAGAAAGTGCTCAAATTATGAAGTGAGCATGGTACGAAACTTTGTGGCAATAACCTTAATTTTATTGCTATTATAACCTATCGCGTATTCAATTTTTGCATTAATTAGATGCGACGAAAAATACTAGGAAAGAGTGTTTATTTACTCTTTAACAACTGTGGCCGCTTCACAGCCAGATCAATTTGTTGTTGTGACCCTATTTGTTAATTGTTGACCTATTAGATATCAGTCTGTCATATTTAGTTCACATAACTGTCATACAGCCACGCTATAAGCAAATTTCAAGAGAAGTAGTAAAACATCTTGATTTCTTTAAATTACGTTTTATTTGTCAATCGATAAAATCGGAACTAATGCTAATAATAGATTTTTACTCTCTTGCATTTGTTAACTTAAACTGACAACGTTTTAATGGTTTGTAAATCTTTTGAAATGTTTGCTGTGATGATATTATTGTGGGTTAATAATGTCAATCATATTGCATTAACAATAGTCTCGAGACATTCATGATGCCAATTTTCGTTTCAATTTTCATTTAGATCCGAGAAAACGTTGAAAGTTATTGTGTCCCATATAAGCTAATTATATGATAATTCGCTAAAACTCATAACAATTGCAAAACGATATCTGTTGTTGAAAATATGTTGGGTTGCTTATTACTAAGTTATTACTATATTGATTTTTAAAAGTAACTTAACATGTTTTTCTATGTGCAGAGTTGGAGCGAACTAGGTTGGTGCATAACAAATGGACCAGAGGGGTGTCTTTCGAATAAATTAGATGTAGCTCTTAGCAGGGCCAATAGAATACCTGAGCTTCGTCTTACCAGAGATCTTAGCATTGTCGCTCTTCCACAATACCAGGTATGCACAATTCTAGTAGAATTTGGTGAACTAACATACGACTTAATAATAAACACGTATAACTCGGCTAAGGGGCTACTTCTTTTACTCCATCTACATTAATCGCTGTTTGCCTTAGTGCTTTGAATTCGTATTCATTTTTTAAATTTTCACACAAAAAAGTGAATAAATACCATAACATATATGTCAGCGTAGGCTACTGGGGGTATGATCTAATGTTGTTATTAATTTTTCTTATCTAAGGTTATTAACTTAGGTTTTTATCTAAGGTTCTTAACTATGGTTGTTATCTGGTCGTTTGTTGGTGTGCCACTTAAAATTTCATGTTGCAATTTAAAAGTTGCATGTGTAACATAGTATTTCTTACAATTGAACTTAAGGACTTAGTAATTTATCTAATTTTAAGCATTAGCTGAGCTTTAATTTGTTGCAAATGAAACTGTGCAATGCTCATATTTGGAAAGACGAACATAGTTTTGGATAAGTAACAGGATAAATATCCAAATTTCCTTTGAATAATTAAAATAATGAGTAACGAATAATAATGCTACTATTTAAGTTAAGAAAACTTAAGCAAGAAATGTATTTTAAGCTCGGAGGGACGCATTTCAGAGGAAATTAGTCCGACACACGGACTTCTGTGCCAGAATTTTTTATTAGTGTTATTTCATGAATTATTACAGGAAAATGAGGGAAGAGCTGATTCTGTTTTGTCAAGATTAGAAAATTATTTATACGGTCATTCTTTAAAATTAAAGTTACCTCAAGAATTAGCTGAATCAACGCCAAGAGAGTTGACTGAGAAACTTCCTGAAGACATTACGGTACCGCTAGCAGTTCAGGATGAAAACCAAGGTACCTTTGTAAAACCTTCTAAAATGGGACGAAATTGTTTGATTTGTATTTCTAACGAGCATTTACTTTTGAGAGAGTCATACCAGTCGGCGAGTATCATGCAATGTGCTACGATGTATATCTTTATTTGAGTAAAGGTAGCAATGCACAAATGCAGATATAGACGAAATAATTTTAGAATTAATATTTTAGAAATAATGTCTTAAGAGCCAGCGGAAAGTACACAATGTCCTTAGATAGATGTCACACACAGAAGAGACATTAAAGCATAATATCGAAGATATTGCTGTTCTAAAACGAGAAGGTTAGACTCGTAGTAGTTCCAGTACTTCGTGACTAATAGTTCTTTGAACTGCTTCATATCTTTTCCTACAATTTTAACCCTTACGTTTTTTTTAAATTTATTTCTTTGCCAAAAAACATATTTTTACTTGAAAGAGTCTTCTGTTTTCTCCATGATCTGTTCATCCTAACACAACATGCATTTTTCATCTTCTTAATTTGTATGTTATAATTAATTTTGTTCTAATTAAGTTTCTTTAAGAATTTGACTTTCGGCTTTTTTCTTTACTTCTTCTTTTTGTTGGTTTCCTAAAACCAGTTTGCCGAAATGTTTATAAAACTTTATAAAACACCTAACCTAACCTGACTATTATGTTGTAGGACGTGGATTCATGAAGAAAGTAGTTATGCCGTTTCTTCTTGGATTGAAGTTCAAAGCGACAGCTGTCATACCGATTGCTCTCGCTCTCATTGCTCTCAAGACATGGAAGGCTCTCACTCTAGGACTATTGTCTATTGTTTTATCCGGAGCAATGGTTATTTTTAAACTTATAAAGCCCAAAGTAAGTAAGGTATGTATACACGCAGTGAGCTAAAATTAATGGGCAATTATAGACATTATAGTTGCATAGAGTTGTAGTATTGTCAACTCCCATATTTCTCCTGTTTGTGGAGTAAAATTCTTTTTTTAAGTCCAATCTTTAGACTTTATTTGTCTAGATCTTTAAAAGCGTATACTTCTACGATGTTTTAATGTTGTAAACCTCCCAGTAGTTTTCAAGAAAGTTGAAATTCTGGTGTAATGTTCCCAGTATTAGAAACATCTTCTGGGGCGCAATGTGTACTGTGGCTAAAAGCCAACAGACGATTAATAATGATACTTCATTATGCTCTTCATGACTTCTAACACTGGAGCAAGAATTCAGAAATATCAACTTGTGCCTAAAAGACCTAAAACTTCTAAACTTATTAATAAAAGCCCTCCCCTTGTTTTTTTATTACTAAAGAGACAGAAAATAGTTAGAAAATACAGAGAAATTTGATAGAGGAAGTGGAAGAGTTGACAGAAAACTATTTGAGTTTATTCGTCTTTTCGTCTTATAACTCGACAAAAACTATCTTTAATCAATTTTAATTTGTCAGTAAAAGTGCTTTGAAATTTAAAGGTAACACGAGCTAAATTTAATAGTAAGGTATAGTTGAGGTAAAAGAAGTTTAAATCATAATCTATGATCCGACTAAGATGTTTAAAGTAGACCTCTGACCACAAAATGTTTAAAGTAGACCTTTTATATAAAATTTACCATAATTGGCCTTTTAATTTTTATTTACTTTTATTAATTTTTTTTTTTATATTTAATTTGACCTTTTTTATATTTTTTTTCTAATTGAAGATGTTAAGTAAGTAAGTATTTTTATGTTAAACGCGTCGCCCACCTTGTATCTGACGTCTTTACAGGGACGTAAGACCTTATGGGTACGCAATGCAATGCAATGGAATACATTACGATTATTGCTTTACGGAAGTTGCTTAACAACTATTTGATCTGAAATATGGAAATCCATGATATGCTTCATCCCTGAAAGCTGCTTCCTCATTGGATCCTAAAGATGGATTCATTTTGGACCATGAAGACATCGCTGCAACATCTAAACCTTTATGAATTTGACAGCGAAAGCTAACGCTCTCAACCAGATCATTCTATCGCTTAATGTTCGTATGAGTTGTGTATGAGGTAAAACAAAGGCTGTTTAAATATTTTACGTTTCAGGTACAGCACTACGAAGTTTTCTACCCCCCGCCTCACCATCATCATATTATTGACGATCACCACCATCACTTCGGCAGATCAGCCCAAGATCTGGCCTACTCAGCTCACTTCCAGTAAACTATACCAACACCGTCATCTTGCTCAATATTTATTTATTTATTTCTCCGTAGCCTGTACAAAGTCTCTGTAAAATAGATCAAACATTTAAAATTGGTGTTTTAATATCCTTAATGGTAGTAATATGTATATATATATATATATATATATATATATATATATATATATATATATATATATATATATATATATATATAATATATATATAATATATATATATATATATATATATATATATATATATATATATATATATATATATATATATATATAATGGCAATATATATATTTGCCAATCGTAGAGCAATTCATTGATACAAATCCATTCATATAAATATATAGAAAGCTTATTATAATTTTTTAAAAAAAATATTTTGCTTATTTAGCGTTTTTAAATGTTTAAAGTAACGCCATTTGGACACGCCGGGTTTAAATAACCTCAAAATAATATCAGTTCTTCCACTCTTTGTTTTCCCTTTTGTGGACTCAATTTCTGTGCTAAGTTTTATAGACCCGCAAGAACCAACTCTCTTGCGTGATCACATTTCTAATATGTGATGATTTAGAAAACTCAACTTACCGCTGCGACCTTTTTATTACGGCATCAGAGAATTATTTATAATCAACGAAAAAAGAAAAAAAAATAAGAAAAATTAAGGAAGGAGTCCCAAATAGTTGAGAAACGTGGTAGTTTTATCGCAACCATTTCGCACTGCTATCTTCATTTTTGTAACCTTTTTTCTCTTAACTTTATTTACAGTCCATTAATACTTTTTTATCAATTAATAATCAAGCTTCGATATCATTGCCTAATGGAAAATCTATTAAACTGATAGTAACATACATTAGTGACAGAAGTCAAGTTGTTAGAGGGCATCTTGGAGATTTTGAACCTGGTTTTGTGATGTATGGAGTGCCTCAAGGCTCTAAATTATGCCTTTCCTGTTCTTTATATGCTTAAATGAACTTCCTCTTTTTATTAATAGCTTTCCTGGCATCAGTCAATGATCTACCCTTTCTGTGACGATGCATCTGTGTTTATTAAGGGTAAAATCAAACTACCAGCAACTAGCTATTAACAAACGGCTGTCCACAAAACTTCAAGAAGGTTTAATGCTACAAAGCTAACCCGAGTAAAAGTAAAACAAAACTGTTTTATTTTGATACAAAAATTAGAGCTTAAGTTGAAGGGAAGATGTAATGAAAGCTAATTTTGTCTAATTAGACCTTTCAACTTTGTAAATCAGAGGGTAAAAAGTCTCTACCCCAGAAGATCTATGTGGACGCAATTTTTCTGACGTAAAGAGAAATAATAAAATAAGTAACTACTAAAACATTTTTATTTACCGCTTTAATTGATAAAGTTTTTAACTCTAGTAGAGTTACCACTGCCAACTCATTGTCACAAACTATGTGTGTGTGTGAGTTGAAAATTGGTACACAAGTCAATCATTAGGTCAATTTTTATATAGCTCAGTTGTTCTATACGAGAATATTTTTAGGTCCTTAGTAACCTACAATAATGACTCGGCAATTATTTCAAAAAATCATAAAATGCGGAAAGATTTATTAAGTTTGAGATTTTGCACACCTGTAGCCATTTATTATAAAGCCAGTATGTGTGCTAAGTTTCATTACATTATCAGCAATCATTTAATTTTTATCGAATAATTTATTTGCGTTTTTATTATTGTTAAAAGTCAAAACATAATCTAATGAAGTTGTAATTTGATTCAACCATATCTCTTTATGTTATAAATAACTATATTATTTTGTTTTAATACGGCAAGCAAATCAAGCAAAAAGGGTTTTTTATTATATAGCTAAGAAGCTTTGAGCTAGGTCAGTGGCTAGATTGGTAACTGCTGGTAATAAAATAATATATTTACTAACTGAAGATGAGTGAAGCAAGTCCGACAACGTGTTGCAGTATAAATTCAGCTATAATTATATTCTGAGGACGAGCGAAGCGTTTCAGAATCTATAATTTCTATTTCTATGCTCCTCTTCCTTAAGTAGTGAGAAGGAGCATAGAGCGAATCCTATGTGGTGTGGAAAAGTTTCAAGGCAATCGTACACGTGTAAATTATTAATTTATTGATTTTAAATATATTTATTTATTATAACCCTTGGTATAAAACCAACCTTGGGGGAAGACATGCAACCTATTAAATTAGGTGGATGTAATGTAATTATCCCGGTTTGTTGAATCAGCAAACTCTTCAACAATTTTTAAGGTTATTGTTTGTCGCCACGAAGAAGGTCTTTTAATGCGGTCCATGTCAATGCGACCACTCTTAATGACCAAAAAAAAAAAACAAACAAAAAACCATGGAAAATGAATGGAAACCAGAATAACGGTTGGTAAAGTAATTTTCGAGTTGGGTGTCTTTGATGTGTTTAGTGCTGAATCCAATAAATCTGGTCTTAAATCGATAAAAATACTTAAAGCTGGGATTTCCAGGTTCGAATCTTGGTACCGACACTAATTCTTTATCGTCTTATTTACAGTATTTAAGTTTATAACTTCAAAATAATTCTGTCGCGGAGATATGCCAGCCAGGCGAATTTTCTTTGAAATGCGCGCTTTCTTGCTTATCAATCTAATGTATGCTTTCGATATACATATATTCAATAACCTGAGCAGTAGCGTCAAATAACAACTTGCTATTTATTTATTTCAAAGAAAATGCGCTACTAATTATATTAATCTGAGCTGCAAATGTGTCATGCTATGTATAATCAATTATATAAATACGCGCATTTTCTATGAAAAATTAAATAAGAAGTTGTGATGATGTTGCTCAGGTTATTAAATATATACATATAAAATAAGCAAAAATTGGATTAATAAGCGAGAAATCGCGAATTTCAAAAAAAAATTCAAGAAGTAAGTTATCACTGATTAAAATCACTTACACCTATTCAATGTAAATTTTAATATAAATGCCAAGTACTTCGTAACTTTTCCACATCTTAGCCGCAATAAAATAAGCAGTATACTTATTTATTACACATGTACCAAGTACCAACTCTATTGGATTTTTTTAGATATTTTTGTTTTCTTAAAAACATATACGAAATTTGAAAAAATATTGAAATAATGCTGATAATATGATGGATTTGGCACATATTTTCTCTTTTATTTTTGGTGTTTCATTGATCAAATCATTTTCCCGTGATATATGATTTTTTAAAAATTTATGGTAAGTCATTATTACCAGTTATTGACGTCATAAAAACAATGATTTTTTTACATAAAGATTTGTTACCAAGTTAGATACGTACCAAGTTTTAACTCTCGAGCATAAAGATTCTAAGAGCTACGATGATAACAGACATGAAAACACACTCTTACACACGAATAACATCATAGGTATACTAGCAAATAATGTTTGTAATTAATCATAGTAATAAACTTCGTTAACTTGATCATTTTACAATTAGATATATTCGTGCCAAATTTCATCTTAACTTAATATTTAAAATGTATTTTTTAAAGGCTTATATATGATTACGCTCGTAGAATTAAAAAAGAAGTATAATTTAATATCCATTTAACTAATTGATCCGCATTTTATAAATTTTAAAGCTTTTGTTAAGTCATTAATGTCTTTCAAATGACATTAATGATGATAAAATGAGAAAATGATCTTCTCGATGGCTTAACATGACTTGGAAATTGATTTTTTGTACTAAGATTCAACACTCTAGATGCATCTTGGTACACCCATACACACTTCTCCACATTCCTCCACGTCTGGTGGAGGCACCCCGCCTCCACTTCTAGTTAAATACCAAACACACTGAGAGACGAGATATTAACAGCCACACGCACACATACAGACAGGCAACTTGGTAAAAACTAATTAACTTTGTTGTAAAAACACATAAAACGGATAATTTCGGTGAATAAACTGCGTAGGCGCGGTTTATGTCATTAAAATTTATATCTTCCGGTGGTGACCACGTCAATGTAGATGAAGAATCCGACGTTTCGATTCCACTATGGGAGTCCAGTGGAATAGTATATTCTATCATGGATAGAAACACAATGCTCTACAAAACTGAACTCTCAGTTCAGATGCCTCCCACAGTGGAATCGAAACGTCGGATTCTTCATCTACATTGACGCGGTCACCACCGGAATACCTAAATCTTCAATTCGGATAAAATTCCGGTTCCGGATTTTCAATTCATCAATGCAACATTATAATTTTCTTCTTGATAGTGCCAACACGAATACTTTTCCTGTATACCTAGGGTTTTAATGAGCAAAAGTAAAACGTTAAACTTTGTCAGCGAGTAATGCATGATTTCCAATATTCGCGTGAATGGCGGGGCATGAAGGAAAAGTTAATAGAGCTGTAAAAATAACCTAAGATCCGGGCCGCATTCCTACAAATGATAACTAATTAATTTATATTCATGAAAAACACATAATCAATAATTACAATGGAGAGAAATCAGGATTTAAAGTTTTAGTTCCCTAAGTTACCGCATGTCGTGAAGCAGCACCTTAGCGTTCTCTAACTGATTAATATGTCTATAATAGATTTCAAACAATAGCTGTTATGAGTGCAATGTCAATTTCTTTATCACTTTCTCTTTCAAGTTCATGGTGGAATTTTGGACTTGGCAGCTAGGTGTGTATTTAGTCAAGGACGTGTGTTCCGTTAGGTATGGCACTCAATGCATAATGATATGGGTATGGATTAAACATTTTTAATAAACGCGGATAAAAAACCAATCAGTCTTAAAAACTCTGGGAGGGGTACTTATACAATAAATAAACAGAATGTTTTACTATCAAGGAATCCAGTTCTAATAAAACTGGCATTTCACTAAAATGGAATTCAAATTTGGCACAAATGGTTCATCCTTACTATTGCAGTGGCAAAACTAGGCATTTGGAGTTATTTGTTTAGTTCAACCGGTTATCAATAAAAAGAAAAAGAGGGAAGAGGGTCGTTTTATACTTAAAATATTTAACAGCATTATAATCTTATTAAAACTGTAACTGCTTACGTGCCTTAAATTTGCTAAAAAAGTTGCTTGAAATATTGATGACGTCACAAGGTTGTGTTGATTATCCTATTAATGTTTAACAAACGAGGGCTGTCATAATGAATGCTAAAAGGGCTCCTGTCAGCTAGTACTGTGAGAGATGAGTCGTCAGCATAAAATGTGCCTTTAAGTTTTTCATTAAATGTATCGGGTAAAATTATTGACAGCTTTAAAAATGTAGGGGCCTTAAAATTGAGCCTAGGGGGAACTTTAATATTCTAGTCTAAAAACTTGACTATTGTATTATTATTGACGTTAAAGCGTTCTTTAAGTTCCTCCACACTTTTTTTAAGACAGATAAATATAATCTAATATTAATTTCATTTCACCCTCGGGGGAATCGGAAACACGTCAAACTACATAACAATATTGATTTAACATACAAAAAAAAATAATTACACATTTATAATATTTATAATTATATAAATTAAATATTTATAATATGCAGAACGCATTATAAATACATTTAATAACTAAATAAAATATAAATCATATAAGTCACATAAATACAATAAAAGGAAAATAATAAAAATTGGGGTAGGGGTTACATCCCAGTGCCTGATTATTTAAAACATCTGTTAAATTCTTAGCAATCACCCATCCATGGACTTGCTGGAGGCTACTTATGATTAGTTATCCAACAAAACTGCATATATACTACACGTATTAAAATATATTTGTATATTAGAATTAAATAATTATATGATTGGTTATAATTATATAATTAACACATGGTATGCTCCCTCTAGGAACACATGCGCCTCTATAAGTTAAAGTAAGGCGTTCTAAACGAATTTCATTAAATCAGCGTAGTTGTCATCAAATAAGCATGTAGAGTCGTATCATCACAATTTAATAATTACATTAGTGTCTTGCAGTAAGTCAGGTAAATAATTTAAAAAAAGAAGAGTGGTCCCAATACAGAGCCCTGAGGTACTCTTGAACCTGTTATAGTTTTTTCAAATTTAAAATGATATGTTTTTTGTCTGTTTCGCAGCTAAGATTTAAGTGTCCTTGCTCAAACCTCTAATACCTAAAACACACTACTTGCTACGTGCAATTAGATGATTTACTACATCAAAGGCTTTTGGTAGATCAGCTCCAATGACCTGTCAAACCTGATGGTTTAAGGGCACTGACATCTTCAAAGCTACTGGCACCCTACCATTAAAGCTAAATACAATGTACGGGTAATTATGAAAATGAAAGCGATTTTATTCTTTTGCAAATTATTCCTGATCACCTCTTCAGGAACCGCCTGAATAAGAGATTAACTTTATATTTATTTATATTGGCTTGCTTAATTGCCCCGAGAATTTACTTTTTTTAATATTATTCATCGCATTCAGACGAGTGGAGTGACCCATAGTATTTACATTTTATAAATCTCTTAAAAGGTGAGCGTAGTCGACCCCCACTATTAACATTGACCATTATTGATTTCTTTAGAGCAAGCGCGTAGCGAGCCCCGTGTATACATTTTCCTCATTATTAACCTTTTAGGGCGAGCGAAGCGAGCTCTTTAGGGCGAGCCGCGGTATTGACATTTTCTTCATCTTCAACCTTCTTATGGGTGAGCGCAGCGAGCCCAAGTTATCACATTGCATTAATATTAATCTCTTTATATTTCTGTTTATTAATCCCATTAAAGTCGAACATACCGAACCCAAGCTTACATTTTTCATTCCAATAATCTCATGGAGTGAGCTTTGCAAGCCATACAGGCCCGTAGCCAACCAAAACTTGTAGGAGGGAGGGGCTTGTAAGGGAGTTCTTCTGAAATCTACCTTTTCAAAGGGGGCAACAAACCTTTTTTAGGGGGGGGGGAGGCGCCCTTCTGGCCCCTACCTGGCTAAGGGTTAAAGCAATACCATAACATTTCTAGTAATTACTAGTAACATACGCAAGCATTATACTTTTACACTATAAATCTTCACGACTAGCGAAGCAAGTCCAAGCATTAACATTTTCCACACGATATTAATCACATTAGGTAAGCGACAATTGAGGACGGAATTAAAAAATGGAACAGGATTTAGTTCATACTTAATACAACAGTAATGGCGCTAGGGCTTGAATCGGTTAAGATCAAGGGTGCACGTCTTGCAACAGTGAGGGCACGAGGGCTTGAATTCATCCAGACCTTTGTACTAATCAATTTTTTGAAAAACCTGCATGTTTTTTTTTTCATGTAGCTCAATCCTGATTTTGTGCAAATAAATAAAAAAGACTCAGGGCGCAATTCTTGCAACAGTGCAAGGGCTTGAATACGTTAAGATAGAGGGCGCACTTCTTACAACAGTGCAAGGGCTTGAGTGCGTCAAGATAAAGGCGCACTTCTTGCAACAGTGCAAGGGCTTGAATACGTTAAGATAGAGGGCGCACTTCTTACAACAGTGCAAGGGCTTGAGTACGTCAAGATAAAGGCGCACTTCTTGCAACAGTGCTAGGGCTTGAGTACGTCAAGATAGAGGGCGCTCATCTTACAACACTGCAAGAGCACAAAGGCTTGAATCTATCAAGATAGAGTGCGCATTTCGAACAACAGAGATGGCGTAAGGGCTTAAATTTACCAAGATCTAGGGCACACTAATTACAACTTGAAATTATCAAGATCGAGGGCGTACTTCTACTTGTACTCGGATGCCGTAAAAAAGTTTCAATATTTTGTTTTCTAATAAATAAACACCTGTTTGCAACTAAACACTTTAATAACATCGTTTGTCTCTTTGTTATAAATTGGGCAGCAAAAAAAACTTTTTTATTAAATGAAACTATTTTTCACATTTCCAAATTAATACCGCAGGTATATAAGTAATTATGATAAGTATTGTGTTTTGAAATTATTCCGAAACCGGGATTACACCATAATTATCCGTTTCAGGTTTTTAAGACCTCTTGAATAGTTTTGTCAAGTTGTCAATCTGTATGTGTGAGCATATGTGTCAAGTCGTGTAAAAAAATTTAAAAATTGGTACAATTTTTTTATGACGTCATTAACAGGGAATAAGGACTCAACATTTTTCCATGTAATCATGGAAAAATGTCTAGATAAACGCATGTTTGTACTGTTTAAAAACGAGGGAAACGAGTCCAACATTATGAAGATGACCATTGTAAATCGGTACCCGACTTTTTAAAATATATATTTAAAAGTTTTGATTTAATCCAATGAAACATGGGAAGGGTGGCGTTATGTTAGGACTGGCGCGAGCATGCTATAACCCTCGTAATACCTGTCACTCGTACGCAATAGGTATAAATTACAATAGATAGACATTACATAATTTTGTATAATTAAAATTGAGGATGCAGAGAAATTCTATATTTAAACGAAATAACAATAGAGACCAATACCCTCACTTTAGCCATGAGGCTAAAAATAAAAAAGAATAATTATTTTGAATGCTGTTTTAACCCTATTATTGTTTCATCTTACTGTGGGCAATATTTTTTTTCGGATGACTTGTGCACACAGTTTGAAAAACTCTGTTGAGGGGTGCATCAGAACTTTTCCTCATCACAATAAATTTGCAACGCTCATCCCCCCCCCCTACTTTAAACTCGCTTCGTTTGTCCTCAGAACATACAAGTCGATAAATTTATAATGCGATAATTATACGTACTCGGTCCGCTTGTACTCAAATGTAAATATTTATTCCCAGCAGTCACCCATCTAGGCTCGATGCTGCTTAGCTTTTATGATCTAACTAAAATCAATTACATACTTTCGTAACGAAACGAAACTTTGTGTACTTATTTATTACGTAATGCGATCCATCTGTACCGAATTTCAACGCCATTGGATTATTTTCCAGTTTTTTTTTTTAAAGCGAACAATATGTTAATTAATAAAAATTGAACAAATGCCGATGCTAGTGAGATAAAACTCGGCACATATATGAGTCTTTTAAGTGGCTACATGCGTGCCAAATCTCAATTCGATCGCGTTTTATGACTTCTCAAAATTTTTGCTGACTTATTATTGATGGTTGACAAAATATTTTCTGTATAGAACAACTGCACCTATAGAATAACAATTGTACACAGTTTTACATCTCTACCATACGACTGTAATAAACACATACACACTATATGAGACATGCTGATAATATACGGCCTTTTATTTGGGTTACTACACACACGCAGAAAAAACATACATACACTTACAGACAGACTACTTTGTGGAAGCCTCTTAGCAGGTCTTTAAAACCAGCATGTTTTTTATGCCTGCAAGCACTATAGTCCAAGAGCCCAGGGGTGTTTTGTTAATAAAAAGTGTAATGGCTGGAACCGGTCTCTATTTTTCGTAAATACCTTCCTGAACAAGGATCTGCAATTCTGCCGACTCGTAGTATCGGATGGGTGTCCCAGGCAGAACGCACTTTAGGTCAAAGGTTCTGCCTGGGCACCCATCCGATACGAGTCGGCAGAATTGCAGATCCTAGTTCAGGAAAGTATTTACGAAAAATTGAGACCGGTTCCAGCCATTACACTGTTTATTAACTTGGGTGGTAAATTTGACCTGTAAAGTGTGTTCTGCCTGGGATGCCCATCCCATACGAGTCGGCAGAATTGCAGATCCTTGTGCAGGAAGGTATTTACGAAAAATTAAACCCGTTTCCAGCCATTACACTTTTTATTAACTTGGGTGGTAAATTTTACATGTAAAGTGCGTTCTGCCTGGGACACCCATCCGATACGAGTCGGCAGAATTGCAGATCCTTGTTCAGGAAGGTATTTACGAAAAATTGAGACCGGTTCCAGCCATTACACTTTTTATTAACAATACACCCCTGGGCTCTTGGTCTACTACCACTGGGTAGCTTCTTGCAATAGTCATATCAAAGCCATATCTTATTATTATTGCTGATAACATTTTTTTTAAGTAGTCAATAAAAAATATTTAAACAATATCTTAAAACACCTGAAGCGAATAATTCCGATGACGTCCTGGTTAAAAATTTTTGCTAATATAATACTTTTGTTATATACCTTTGCTATAGGTACCTTGTATTGCTACCTTGTATAAATCTAAAAAATAAGTTAATGTAAAAAAAAATCCGAGTTTTAACTTCGTACAAGTATATCCTTTTATTTGATTATAAGTATACTATGTTTCGTTTTTATATGGCAATTCTATCCATAGTTATTGTTTGATCATAAATGTTAAGCAGCACTTAGATAAGTCAGATCCTGTATGGGTGGCCGCTGGGAATAAAATGGAGGTATTTGCTGTCTGAGGACAAGCAAAGCGAGTTCGGAGACCCACAGAAGTATATTTGTTGATTTATAGATTCTCAGGCTAAGTAATGCGATTCCAAAGTCGTTAGGATGATCGTAGCAAATCCGATGTGTTGAAAAAGAGTTACGAGGATTTTTTGTCTCTAAGCGTTATTCACTCAGGTAAACATATAATGCCTGTTCTAGCCAGGGTTTCTACCTGGTGAAGAAGAATGATATCTGTTTCACTTGCTTTACATGATGTGCTTATCACTATACGTGCTTCTAAGTACTTGCAAATATACTGCAGGATAGGAGAGTGTTACTAAATTACTAGTTTTCAAATAGGTTTGTTGAAGCACTGACCTTTTCGTCGAAAAGTTTATTGCCATGGCAACTATGCCTAAATAATAGTTCAAACAATCAACTGATGACTCCCAATCTCAGTCATCTGTGTATGTCCCCTACTTCATTTAAGTTTAATAAGTAAGTTTAGTAAGTAAGTTTGTTGCCAATGATCTACTTTCGACCAATCAGAAATTCAATTCAACTGGTTCAAATAATGGTGTGCATTGTCAATATTAGATGTAAATTTTTATATGACCAACAGAATATTTAGGCGCATTTTGTTTGAAAATAAAGACAAATGAGTTACCAGTAGTGCTTGATGATTGAGTAACTGCTCAAGTTATAAAGTATAAACCGAATCCTTAAGCAAGAAATGTGTTGTTAAGCACATAAACACGCTTCCCAAAGGAAATTTGCCCGAAATGCGGATCACCGCACCATAATTTTTTCCGAGGAATATTTATTTAAATTTTTTCGTAGTCATTAATGACCGTCAGTGATGCAAAACAAATATTTTCCAAAAGCACTATTGGACCTAAATGTAGATCAAATTTTAAGTCTCTAGTATAAACACTCTGGGAGAGAGATACGATGACACAAAGGCTCACACATACAGATATAGAAATAGATAAAACCATTCATAATAATAAACTGCGTATGCTTCCGCGGTTATTGTCATGAAAATGTATGTCTTCCGGTAGTGACCGCGTCAATATAGATGGAGAACCCGACGTTTCGATTCCACTGAGGGAGGCATCTTCAGAAATGTAGGACTTCATGGATAGAAACACAATGCTCTTCAAAACTGAACTCAGTTCAGTTTTATAGAGCATTGTCTTTTTAACCATGAAGTCCTACATCCCTGAAGATGCCTCCCACAGTGGAAGCGAAACGTCGGATTCTTCATCTACATTGACGCGGTCACCACCGGAAGACCTAAATCTTCAACCACTCAGAGTGTTTTAAGAACAACTTAAAAAGCTTTTAAGCAACATTTATGCAGTTGAAGAAACAGCTACCGTCAATTCGTATACTTTAACTTGCCATAAATATAACCCTTTTTAATTTTAACATTTGATGTATTAGATGTAAGGTAGTTAAGTTGTTTTATGTTTTGCTTCTGTTACATTTATCGTATGTTTTACAAAATAGTTCTTTTCATTTGTCATGTTTATTACAGTAATATTAAAGTATAATTAGACAATTAAAAATAATAAAAGATGTTTCATAAGTAGTAGGGATGAATGTGGCTAAGCACCTACCAATACAAAGTACAATCAAGTACCCCCGCTAAGCATTAATCTAATTACGAATTCAAGGGACGCTACTGATTCTATAGCAGTATATAAGCGCTTCGCACACCCGACCATACCATCAATCTAATTTTAGTTTTCCTATTAGTTCCATCGAAATGAAGTTCGAATTAGTTTGTTTGGTGATCGGTATCACCTTATTAGGGGTATATGGTGAACAAGACGAGCTGAGATCTAGGTGCAAGAATGGGAAAGAACCATTTGCCTGTATTAAATACAGAGCTTTGCAAGCCATTGAGGAACTAAATTCAGAAAGTACATATAAGGTTAGTATAATTGTTTAACAAAAAAAAATTTGCTTCATGATCCTAAAACTAACCAATTTGGTTAATTAATGTTTTTTAGAAGTTTCTAAACAAAGCTTTAGAAATTTTTTAATTAAACTTACAGATATTTATCTGTTTTAATTAAGCTTACAGGGTATTTATCCTGTAAGCTGAGAGTTATTACGTCAATGTTACTATTCATCTAAATTGATAAATTTAAACTAACATTTTCTGATCATTGATTCCTTTAAATTTATAAACATGTACTTTATTAAAACTTAAAAAATAAATTTCCGCTTCTACAGCAAATATAAAAACGAAGCTTTTCTTCTGTTTTGCTAATTTTATCATTAAATTAGGCCATGAAATAGACTTGGGAAAAATGGAAAAGCAACATATTTGAGAACTATTATTTGTATCTTATATTTTATATTGCTGTTCTAGAAGTCGAAACATGGCTTATAATACTCAAAATTAAAACTTGAATAAAATTGGATCATGATGTTAAATATTTGCTTGAAAACCGAAAAATGTTTATTTAACCCCATGGGGTAAATTAAAAGGAATATAATTAATTGAATATAAAATTAAATAATCAATTTTCACGTTTATTTAGAATATACGGATTTAAATTTTAATTTAAATGTAAATTTAAAAATTTAAGCTATTAAAAGTTATTAAATTTAAATCTTCTATTTATTCCTTAAATATAAAAAATCTGTTCTTAATATAATTTTTAATAATCGGGTTAGGGGTACCTCAGAACTTTTTTTCATTTCGGAAGATTCGCTACGCTCAACTTCCTTCCCTCATCCTCGCTCATGCGAGGATTTTATTATTTTCCAAATTTTTACTTTCTTTATTGTATTATAACCTACAATAAAGAAAGTAGGTTATAATAACGTCATAAAAACTGTTTTTCGAATAGCACAACTACACCTATAGACTTTTTTTTTTTTGTACAAAGTTTCAACTCTCTAGCATAAATACACCGGGAGCTACGATGATAACAGACACTCACATAAACAAACAAAAATTTGTGAAAACCACTCCGGATGTCTTTAAGACACCTGAAACGGATAACTCAGGTTTCGGATTTTTTTTTCAAACAAGCAAAACACAAAACAATTCTTTTTCCATATGCTTAGGGTAAAAATGAGGAAAAGTAAAAATAATAATACCATCTTTATTTCCATACAAAACATATGCGCCTTATGAGTACAATTTTTAAAAACTAAAATAAAAGTATAGTTTAAAAAATGCTTTAATAGTATGAGATCCCCCTGTAAAAATCTAGAGCAGGAGTTCTGTCTAGTTTTTAATGTAAATTTTAAAAATTGATGCTTCTATAGATTATTAAATTTAAATATTCTATTAATTTTTAAAATATTAAAAGGGAATGTAAGTTTGATGGACGTTAAATATGTTTTTATAAATTTACTTTTAGCTAACAGAAAGTGTAACATTAGTCAAAACTAGCGAAGCTAAGGCAACCGAGTCATCAGGGGATGTTTTAGAAGACGCTGTGGAAAGATTGGTTGACAGCCACGATGTTAAAGTTGATCTTCCTGAAGTCATCGGAGGCGGCTCCTTGACAGTCTCACCTAGAGATTTAGATGATGGAAAAGTCACATTCAAATTTCAAGAATCATCCGATAACATGGTTGAACCTAAATCCAGTAAGTTATTTAACAGAATTTTTATTTTCTAATTAAATTTGTTAGTTAGAGGAATGTGAAAATATAAAGAACGATGTGAATTGTGACTTTATTTACCAAACTTACTAAGAGCAAACAAAATGAACTCTTACCAAAGAAGTTATTACGTAAAACAACATGTGAACGATATTGAATAATATGTGAAGAATGATTTAAAGGTTCGAAGAAGAAAAGAAAAGCATGTAATCGAAGTGTTTTTGTGAAAGAAAATATTTTTCACTTTATGTTTGCGTCTAACTAGTTTAGTGGATTAAAGAATCAGTCGGTCATTTCTGTAAATAAGAAGCCAGAGGATTGTTTCACTAAAGTCTTTCAATATAGTTCGCGATTAATAAATGTTATGGGGTATTTTCCCCATAACATTTATGGGGAAAAAGGCCCTTTGCTATGATTTTTTAACGAATACCTTTAAGCGCATAATGTTTAGAGAAACATTAAACACTTAAGGTATTAGATCTCTAACACGCTTAAGTGTGTAATGTTTCTTCAAACATTATGCGCTTAAGGGTATTATTAGCGAGTAATGTTTTTATATCGATGACCCTTCAGCGTTTGATGTTTTCATATCGATGGCCCTTAAGTGTGTTATGTTTTTATATCAAAAAATTGTTCAGTATACATGAGATGTGCTCTAATGATAACTAGTGTGAAGTATAAGTTGCTCCATAATACCGCATTTAGATTACAATGGAATGCTGGTTCTAATAACCCTATATTTCTAATCCTAAATTTTACCTAGGCGTACTATACTTGTCCTTCTTTATAGATAAATATAGTAAGCATGTTTTTAACCCCTAATTTGGTTTCACAGGACGCCGCAATAGGCTAAAGAAGCTCATCGTACCCCTGGTCGTGTTCGTTCTCCTGAAGGCAATGACTCTGATCCCACTGGCTCTAGGAGTACTCGGTCTGAAAGCCTGGAACGCCCTCCAGCTCAGTTTCTTCTCATTTGTTACTTCATTAGCACTCGCTATCTTTCAACTCTGCAAAAAGGTATTACACTAAATCATCTGCTAAGTTGCTGAGCATTCTCATTTTTATCATATTAAGGCATAGTAACAGCCCCCACTTTAGGAGGGGAAAGGTCGGGTTCTCTTACATCTTAATTAAGACTTTGAAGCCCTTATTGGTGGCCTCATGTCTCAATACTGGGACCAGAGCCAGCTTTTTTTGTTTTGTTTTTTTTTTGTTTTGTTTAGCTTTACTGTTGTGTTTTAATTTTACGATGCCCTGTGTAGGTTGACTATTGCCATGTCTTAGTATTTCTTTCCTTATATGTTGGCCCAGGTGTCAATCCTGACCAGAGCCAGCTCTCTTAACTTTTTGTTGCTCTGTTTTGGTTTGGGCTTCATGATAACCTTTATGGGATACACCGTAGACTTAATATTTATTTGTAGAGACTTCGTTTCTTTTATTTACAATTTTAAACTATTCGATAAAATGTTAATAAGTATATATATATATTTGACATCATGAAACACAAATAGAAGAAGTTTCTGTTTATTATTCTTAATTGAGTTGCAGATTAATTATTTAAATAGATAAGTTAAAAAGAATGTTGACTAAGAACTGTTATAATTAATTTTGAGTAAAAATAATGCTGATAATTTCTGTAGGTTGCTGGTGAATCCGCACCAGTTCCAGTAGCTGCGCACACTGCCTGGGAACCTCATTACTACGCTGCAAGGAATTTATTAGTCGAACCTGAACCCGAGGTAGACCCTAGTCAACTTGCCTACTCAGCATATGCCCAGTAAGAATCTTAAACATATATTTGAATTGCATTAATGACGTAGCTCCTATGAGTACTTGCAATGGCTAGCAATTGAAATTGAACGAATATAAAAATCCCAACAGATGCGTTCCTCAATGGCGTTTAATAATACAACAAATAATGATTGCTCTTGAAATTGATTAATTAATTATTTCAGAGCATTATTGATTGGTTTCCGAAAATGATTCATTATTAATTAATGATGTTTGCTTTAAATTCCAAAAATCTTTTTGGAATAACTGTTCCTTACTCTTAAGTATTTTCCTCAAATAATATAGATCGAAATTTGTGTTTTATTTACCCAGGTTAATTTATACTATCTGACTCTCCGTACTTTTGAAACTTAAACTGATCTCTTTGAACTTTTGAAACTTTCAGTTCCATTTAGTTGCACAGAATCAAATATTTCTTAGTTCATAATACACGAGCGTGTATTCAAAGTTCATGCAATACTTACGAAAAATCAAATGACTCCACTGTTTAGAAAGATTCAAAATGCTTTTAATAAGGGCCACTGTGCCGCCAAACTTAGCGACTAGTAAAGGCTATTAGCATTTTAGGGAAGAGAGCACATAAATAAGCATCGCAGATTAAACTCCTTTCAAACAATGCGAATTGTGCTGAACACCGGACTAGCAAATCGGAGATCTCAATGTTTAGCAGCCACCTGATTTCCTATATGTATAATAATTTATCATATGTCATTGAATAATCATGTATTGAAGAGTGTGTCAAAAATCTGAATAATGTTTAATAAGATTACACTTTTGACGATTCTTATTGAGTTATAAAACAATTTTGATTGTTACAAGTATAGTGGCTCGATAGGCTCGGAAGAAACACATTCCGGTGATCACGCTAAAGTATTCCTTTTTTAAGTATAGGTTTTAAGTCTTAATTAAGTCTAAAAGTAACGATCTTAACCCACAAACCAATACATCCCTTTTATGTTTTACCTTTTTATTTCTTAACCTTTTATTTCTCTTATTTCAGATAAACTGAAAATGCATCCCAGCTGTACTGACCAAAGAATAGCGTTATTTATTCCTTCCTTAATTTATTTTCAAACACTGTAAATAGCATAAATAAAAAAGTATTTGTTTCTGTATTTTAGTTATTGTTATTTGATAGCAACCCTGTATAATTTTTTTTATATTTGAGGCCAAATTTTCTAAAATATTTCAAAACATTCTGATTGCTAAAGAATATACCACATCTCCTTAAACTATTCTAAGCATTTGACAGTTTCACAAGACTATCCTGAATGTATAGTGGAATAAATTCAACAAGTGAGTTTGGTATCATATTTTGAGCTGTCAACACTTCGCCCGAGGTCTAGTAATAGAGTTCATAAGGTAATATCATTTCGAGGGTTTTTTTTGAATGAAATAAACAAATTTTGCTACTTTAACGTCCAATCAGTGTAGAGAATTTTCAATGACAGCCACCTTCACTGATTCCTGCAATGACGTCATCCTATTCATAAAAAGTTTGTAACCTCCAACTGCGTTCGGTTTCTTTACATCGAAATGAATCACCTTATAACTAACTATCATCTTGATAGGCAGGACTAAGGTAAAAAATCAGCGTTTTTCTGACGAAAATTCGCTATAAAAGTAAATTTTGGCCTCTAGAGCCACGTTAGAGGTCAAAATTCGGTCAGCCATCAAAGGTTTAGATAATTTGTCAGGGAGTTTTGATGAAAAAACTCGAATATTTTTTTTATTTTAAGTTATAGTCCAATGGTGAAGATATTGCAAGGATTATTATAAAGAACTTAACTAATAAACTAACGAACTACTATTTATTAAAATAAAATGTCAACATAATCCTTAATTTTTGCAGTAACCTCCTCTTTACACTAATAAACAGTCTGGCTGTTTGGGTTTAGCGGCTACTAGAAGACCAGAAGATTAATAAGAGTTCGAATCCCAGGTTTGACTTAAACGATTGATTGGGGTATTTTAATTTTTTTTTGGATATTGCATTAAGTGTGCAACTGGTTTTGAATAAAAATAAATTGATTGAGCATAAACATAGATTAATTTTAGTATATTTATTTATTGTAGAGCTTAATTAAACATCATTAGCTCCTCGCTCGTGAGGAGCTACGCAACTCGTGTAAAATAACAAAGCAAGATAAACAACATAAAGATTGAGGTATTTTATCTGGCTTGGGGTTAAAAATAATGTATTACTATGAAACATTGGTCTTATATTGTTTTCAAAGTAGTGTTAACTATAAATCAAAATTGCATAATTAATACTGCAAGAATATATTTACTTATTTAGGATACAAGTAATATGTATCCTATTTTTGTAATTTGTATTTGTATTTTATTTTGGTGGAAATAAACAATTTTCTTATTACTATTATTATATGTTTCACGTTACTTAATGCCTTCTTTATAGACATTATGTTAAATGCTAATGAAAATAAAGGCTTTTGACATTGTAATATTAATAAAGCTAATGGTAAATAGTGCAATGTGTTGTTCGTGAAAGTTTTTCATTCATGAATTAATATTTTATAGCTTGAAAACCACACACACACAGACACATATTTAGACCAAGGATGTTGAATAAAGGGGATGACGCATTAAGGAACATTTCTGACCCCATGGAAGTTGTATGAGATAGAGAAATAGGAGCAAACTTACCTTCCCTTAGGTTATAATTAAAAAAGGCGTCAAACGCAGGTTATGTTGCTAAGTTGTTATACAATTCTTGGTTGTCGAGTTTGCTTCTCAACTTTCTTCAGTGCTTTCGTTACTATTACATTTGGTGCTTGTCAAGTCATTTGTGCTTATATTTTACATTTTGGACTCTAGGTAGCCATTTTAGTGAGAGTAATTGAAGCTATACCGCTTACTTTTCTTAGAGAGTAAGTTAAATGTGTTAAAATTTTGTCTTTTTTTAGCCTAGTGAAATGTTTTGCTAGTTTTTAAGATTCAATTTTGGTTGTAATGTTTTTAATTTTCTTTAATGTTGTTAATTTCAAGCAATATTAACAAAGAAAACAGTAAAAAAGTATGAACTTTTTTCTATTTGTTTATAACCTTCGCAAGCAAAACAATGGGAAACCCATTGAGAGTTAAGTTTGCCTCATAATTTTAAGACCTGCGCTGTTTTAGGATCATAAGCATGCGCAGTTCGTACCAAGCATGTGCAGTTGGTTTTTGACGTGTGTTTCGTGTTGAATTCTTCTCTATGTTTTGATTTTCAATGGGGTCACTTTGTTGAATGGCAATTCGACTTAGTGCGTCATCCCCTTTATTCAACATCCTTGATTTAGACAGACAACTTTGTGGAAACCACTTAGAAGGTTATTAAGTCACCTGAAGTGATTAATTAAGGTGACATTGTGGTGTCACAATCTTTTCCTATATATACCTACGGCAAAAACGATAAAAAGGAAATATTTGTAACAAAATTTAACAATTCCTTCCATAAATTAAACCCTGGAGAGAACCATTATCCATTATCATCCATGGTTTATTAGATATGAAGCCATAAAGTTAGACTCCTTTGACACTCACTCACTTACATACTATAATTCTTAGGCATTTGCAGCAGTGACAAACATTTGAAATTCGGTAAAAAGGTAAAATTTTAAACCTAATGTTCAGTTACTTCTTGTTAATAGGGACTAAATTTAATCTTATCCTCAAATTTCAAGTACAATTACAATTGTTGGCAACTAGAGCTACCTAGTAGCGAACTCAAAACCTAATCATATCAAGAGTTCCTTCAAGACAATAAATTTTTCCTTATTGATGCGATTTAAATAAAGTTATTAATAAGAAAAATATTTATAAAAGAAGACAGCCGTGCAAAATAGTTGAGATACTTTTTAGACTGTTGTTTTTTTTAAACGTTTTTCTTGTCATTTACAAGCTGTATATTGTACAGTTTCTACAGTCTGTGCACAACATTCAGTTGCAATTAAAGTTAGTGAACTTTTATGACAGTCTATTAATTCATCTTTTTATCGTTCATTATTAATATTTACTTTTAGCCCTACCTAGTACAGAACATCAAAACTAAAATCTCTATATCTTGACACAAGAGTTAACACTCTTTTTTAATAAATATCTTTTTTATTATTTTTTAAATAGTTGTTTTTTACATATGATTAATTTTTTTCATACTTTTCAATCTAGCCATATCGCTAAGTCACAAATAAGATCAAATGTACAGATCCCCATAAAAAGTAATGGAATCCCCCCAAATACACTAGTGTAAAATAAGCCAAGTCTATAGCGTAAAAAAAGATCTTCTCTTATCAGCCTCACAGATTACATTGCAACAAGCAGCCTTACAGACTGCTTGTAAGGCAGACTTTTAAAGCAAACATTAAAGCATTACATGCTTTTTGAGTAAGTATTACTGCTGAAGCTTTGTAAGCAAGCATTACCGGCTTTTTAAGAAAGCATTACAGCATATAAAATACTTCGTAAGTATTACAGGCTTTTAAAGCAAGCATTTTAGCAATAAAGGCTGTAACCTATTCTTTTAGATTTTTATTGGGGTCGAGCCTTTTCCTTCAAATGTTTGAAAGTGGTTCTATCCAATTTATTAACCGCTCAAAGGCTGATTCCAGCAATAAAAATGTTTTTTATTGGCAATAAGAAATGCATTTTTGGGGATCATGAAAAGTAAACTGAACTGACACTTAAACACCAATTTTTCTTACTCGACTGCGCCTCGGCAGTCACATTTTTATTACCTGCCTCGGCTTTGCGTTGATAATTTTTTATTGTCTATCCTCACCTGTGCAAAATTTAAATAAATCAGTAAATATTCTAGTAATTTTCCTGACTTCCTTCACAAATAACTATTGTCAAAACAACGAGATTGATTTTTTATTAAATCAATATTTTCTATCGTGAGAAATTAACTAAATGTAAATACAATGCATTTATGTTTGATAAATAAATCTTAATATTTAAAAAAGGATTTTTAACAGAAAGTATAATCTAACGCTATTATTATTATGCACTGTCATTAGCGTAGAACAAGCAAAGTAATACTTGACTGAATGTGAAGGAACTCAACTTAGTTATCATATTTAAGTTTTAAATAAAGTGAACGTTTTCTAGTTTATTTGTTCATGATCGTGTGTTTAGTGCGTGTTGGCGTTTTCTTTACGAAATAATGTTCTTATGGTTGTAATAAACACGGCAAGGGCATTTCTTGCAACCTCAAGAGGTACGAAGTATAAATATTGTTCAAAAATGCAATCATGAAAAACAATCAATGAAGGTTTATTATTTTCCAACTATATAATTAAATTTTACAATTGAATCCAACAAAAAATAAAATAAATATAACACATGGATAGTAAATGGTTGTTTTTCAGTATATAGCTGTTATATTGGATAGTAAATGGTTGTATTATTTCAGAATATAGCTGTTATATTAGATAGTAAATGGTTGTTTTCAGAATTTAGCTGT
This sequence comes from Microvelia longipes, assembly GCA_018340805.1. Taxonomy (NCBI): domain Eukaryota; kingdom Metazoa; phylum Arthropoda; class Insecta; order Hemiptera; family Veliidae; genus Microvelia; species Microvelia longipes. The sequence continues at coordinate 25,939,114 of JACMZG010001913.1, forward strand.
TATATTACAAACAGTTATAAATTTATAGTATAAATAGTATAAAATGTTGCAAAAATTAAACGATTACCTTGACTACGTGACGGAATTCGATTCGGACTTAACTATCGATATGTTCTGGAAAGAAACTAACGAGTTTGCTGCTTTCTTGTGCCCTTTAATGTGGGACTTAAGGAGGCCCAAAAGGTACCGATATTTACTGCTGACGGCCTTTCTTGTGGCGATGTCTTTATTCTCTGTTTATGTCAATGGTGCTACTGTGATTTACATTTACAGTATAGATTACACCTATACCATGTTTTGGTGCTTAATATCCATATTATTCGATTTCGCTTACACCTTATATTTATTCTACTTTTTTAAAAGGAGAAATTTGAGTAAGATGTATCTAATAGTGAGTAACACGTATATCTACGATGACTTCCCCGACAATTTCCAAGAGAGAACAAGAAATAAAATTATATTTTACGATAAATTCAACAGGTATACGTGGACGAGTATAGTATATCTGAATAGCCTAGGGGCAATAGCGTTCGTTAATTACGATCTACAAACTAAAGATCAAACGAATTACCCCGACTGGTTTAACTTATACTTGCTTCCCATGCCTGTGTTCATGCCGTTTGATACCAAGAACCCATTTGGTTACTTCTTGGCGGCGTCTTTCGAGACGATCATAGCATTGGCCGGATTACAATGTCTCTTAGGTCTTCTGACGTTCATGTTAATTCAACTATTAAAGCTGATTGTTGAGTTTGGAGATACTGAAACTATGCTATTACGATACAAGAAAAAAGGTCCATCGTCGTCTTCAGTAGGATTTTAGAAAACCAAGGAATCTGTTTCGATGTAGAAAACATAAAATATGATGAACTCTACAGAAATGAGCTGTTTGTGTCCGTGTGTACTTCTTGTTTCAGGAAAGTCATTCTTCATCATAAGTTTATCCTAAAGTAAGTATAATTTCTAGCTAGCTTAATTAGTTGCTAAATCATACTAATCGTCGAAACGCCTAAGGAGCAACCATTTAGCCTTCCCATGGCTTTAATTGAAGCCCAGATTAAAATGTTTAAATATAATTTTGCGTACGTGTTTAACCTACTTTGTAATATATATATATATATATATATATTATATATATTATATATATTATATATAATATATATATATATTATATATATATATATATATATATATATATCAAAGAAAAATACACCAGGCTTGCGGGCCTCTGCGTCAGTATCTCAATAACCTCATTAATTATCTTATTATTCTTTCTTAACACTCCTATTCCTATAACTCATCAGTAGTATTTATCAAGTAAATGTTTAAATGTTTCCTGGGATACATAATTTAAATGAGCTGAAGGTTTTAGTTGAAGTTTTAGTGAAGTTTTAGTTTTTATCGAATATTATTTCTTTTTGCATTATGCAAATTAATTATTTACTGCAACATTAATACTGGGAATAAATACGAGTCACGCATACTGAAATTTTTGGTTCAGGGATATACGATTCCGACAACGTTAGTTAGCCCTACCTATTACTATATGACCTCCACGTCCTAGTAGGGCGTGTGTGAAAAACATATTTATAATAGTTAACTTTAGTAACCATAGTTAAATTATAAATTCAACTATGTGAAAAGCATTTTTGAATTTAGTAACTATCGCAAAAAGTCCTATATAGACAGCTCTAGTAAGTTCTAATTGGTAACAACATTGTCATGACATTCTGTTTTTACATTGAACAATCTTCCAACCATTAGGAACCGTAAAAGTCATGAATTCTTACCAAAAACCACTTGCGTTGTAAAAAAAATTCCCCGCCTAGTCTTTGGTAATAAAAGGAAAATTAACTTTTCTGTCCCAAGAGGTCATGACCGTTTTGGTTTCAAATTGAAGTTGGTAGGTTAGCAATATTAAAAAAACTTTATTTAAATTAAGAAGCAACCATCATTTTCTTCTCTTTGGTGGCGTGCCAAAAGAGTGCATAAAGTTTGGCAAAACTAATATTTTCGTGATCAAAGACCTCTGAGACGGAATTTAGCCTCACTCCCGATTTCCTGGTCCGAATCCCCCTTAAAGCCTATCTCATTGGCGATTTTGTTTTAAAGGAAACTCGATAAAACCGATTTGTCATACGTTTCGAAACGCAAAACTGGGTATCAGAAAGCCAAACTGTATTAACTAAATTTATTACCCTCTCCCCCTCCTTCGTCATTCCAACAACCTCAAGCGTCATTTTCATGATAAAAGTTAGATAACAAAGTTAGAATTTACTAACGAATCTATTTTAAAAATCGAATAATCCTCACTAATGTTATTTCGTTTCTGCCGTCCATAAGCTACTGAATAGGTTATCTTTGTTAAGCTATCTATTTCTAGTAAACTTTGACCTTAACGTTCAGGCATTTATAATAGCTTGGATTAAAGTGATGTAGAAATTCTTAAAGACTTCTATTTGTGTTTATAAAAAATGTGAACAAGACAATTTTTATCTTATTCATTAACTTTTTTTTCTTTTTTGTTGTTTATAAGATAATGTTTTTAGAAAATAGGATAACGTGTGTTACGAAAGTTGTGTCATAAGAAGACGTAGAGACAACGAAGACGTAAATTAAATTTATAATTTCCCGGTTTGATGTTTGTTTACAAACATTTTTCATATTTTGTTTACAATCATTTTTGATGTTTGTTTACAAACATTTTGATGTTAGTCAACAAATCATGGTTATCACGATATCAGATCTACTTAAAATTAACACAGCGTTTATATTTTTATAACATTTTTAGGAAATTATACTTTTAAAATAATTAATACAATTTTAAACATTGTTAAAAGCCCTTTTAAATAATTTTAATCTTGGAATTGAAGAAATAATTGTTTTATACAAGACGTACAAGGTGAACCGGCCTGCCACTAGTGGAGAAAGGGTGAACTTAAAGCAGGTCCATCTAAACCAGCTTATTCCGTGGGAGTTAGAACACTGTGTCCGGGCCCCTACCCCTACTGTTTGAATTTCGACATCACTTTAGCTTGGACCTTAATTCAAAGATCTTTTAATTAAGATACTGCTGATACCTCAACTATTCATTATCCTCTAACTTGTTAAATGAAAACATAATATATTTTTAGATATTTGAAGACTTTTAATTCAGTAATTGAAGATTTTTTACTCCTAGCAGTAAACTTTCTTGGACTGGTAACAGCCCTTGCACTTATTCAGGCACTAGATGTAAGTATATTGCATTATTTATTGACATTATTAGTTCTAAACATTGTTCGAAGATCCTCATTTTTAAGCATTAGTAACTGTTAAAATATTGACGTCAATAATTTACGATCAATGTTTTAATTACTCAATCAAGTTACAATGTGGGGCATGTCGCCTAGCATTCACCAAATTTTAATCTTTTATGCGAATACAATAAAAATATTAGAAGTTATATTATGAAGCACATATTTTGTGGTGATTTTGGGGCCAAGGTGTTGAAAATAGTACGTTACACTTATTGAAACATTTGATGATCATGAGAAATCCATAATTTAGTCTAAGGATTTGGTGAGGTCCTTCCAAGAGTTGGCAATATCTTTAATAAATAAATCTTTAACTGCCTTAGAGCTATTCAGAATTACGATTACACGAAAAGCAAACGTAGAAGCTCCTATACGAACGACACAGAAGAGTTTACAACAGTTATTACTACTACCAATAGGATTCAATATTTACAACACTAACTTCGTCTTTCCCCCTATAAGCTTTACTAACTCTGAGTAAAGCACACAGCGCTCAAGAAGTTATAGTTACAATAGAACTCAGCCCGTAGTAATTAAAATGATATGGCAGAAATAAGGTTTAAACCTAAAATTTTGGCTAGTGGAGTACCACAAGAGTCTATACTTGAAAATTTGTTGTTTTGTTAAATATTTGTTACTGCATCCGCAGTCCTTTGATGCTTTCTAATAAATACAAAATTCTTAACGGTTTAATAGGGATCCTTTTATTAACAGATAAACAATAATTAATAAACCTTGTAATGTATATCTATAAGTTAAAACCCCCCGTTATTGAAAATTGGTGAAGAACTAAAATAATACTACAAATTTAGACATATGCATTGAGAGAAAAAAAAGTGAAATTACAAGGTTGTAGGTGGTTACAGGTGGAAGGTTATCGGTAGATAAGGGATGTTATAGGTAGATAAGGTAGGTTGTAGGTGGTTACAAGTGGTAGGTTATAGGTTGATAAGAGAGGTGTTAAGGAAGGTTATAGGTGGAAGGTTATGAGTGAGGAGGAGGCGGGCCCAGAATCGGCTTTTCTCCCCTACTTATATTGACATTAAAAATGCCATGAAGTTTAATAAATTTATTTTATACGAAGATAATGTAACTGTCGTTTTTGTAAGTTTGAATGACAAAAAAATGGAAAATAACTATAAAATATGGCCTAAAAACAACTAACAATGTTTATTTATTTATTTATTTATTTACATACTTGAGGTTACTTTATTACAAAGTTTCTCAATGTCAAAATTTTACAATTAAAAGGAAAAAACAAGAAAACAAATAGATTATAAATTATTAATAGACTGCATAAAAACATAGGCAGCATAACTTGAATAACAAACTTGATTAAAAAAAAATCATAACATAACACGAGAAACACTAAACATTTAAGGTGGGAATACTAAATTATCAGCTAAAAAATCGTTAACATTATTGTAGGCTTTCTCGAGTAACAATGTTTTAATGCTTTTTTTTTTGAAATTTTTGGGTGGAAGTTCAACTATTGAACTATTAAAGCACCTTATTCCATTAAAATTTGGGGACTGATATGATTTGTTGAGCCTACAAGTGGGAATATTGATGTCAGCAATATATCTAGTGCCATAATTATGGTTCTTAATGTAATTGAACTCCCCTCATCGTACTTTGCTTTAACGAACAACAACAATGAAAAATATAGGCTGAATGAAAAAAAAATAGTAAACAGAGTAGTTGTGAACTAAGTATATATGTATATTTTATTATATTTAGGTATAATAAAATGGCAAAAATATTGCTGAATGTAAAGAGACTAAATTATTAGGTTTAAAAAAAATTAAAGAATTTGTAGGATGACTTCAGTATCAGAAGTTATCCTCATTATATCAAATTCACTATGGAGAATTTCAATATTTTAGATTCGCTTCGCTTGCCTTTAAAATACAAATCACCATATTACTAGAATACGTCTTCAAACTTACTTACTTACATACACACACACATACATACATACGGAAAAATGGTATTCAACATCGTGAAAACCCCTCAGGAGGTCTTCAAGATCTATGTAATTGAACTCCCCTCATCGTACTTTGCTTTTAACGAACAACAACAATGAAAAAAATTTAATTAGCCGGTAAAATTAAATTAAAGAGACAAAGAAGAAATTAAACGCAAGCTACTATTAATCAGGAGCTTCAAAAATATTTGACTTTGACTTAACTTAGAAATATTTGACCCGTATAATTTTTGACTTGTCAAGTCATTATTATATGGCGTTGAGCTCTGGGGCTATGCACTTAGAGCAAATAAATCATTAATCGTTAAAAAAATACTTCGATGCATAGTCAATATACCACTTGATACGGATACTTTAGGTTAAATCCCGGATTTGCATTTTTAGTGCATCCGGCACATTTTTAGCATTTTTTGCACATTATTTTCCCTCTATACTTACGATATAAATAAGGAAAATAATTAATATAAATAATTAATTATTAATAAATAATTAATTTAATTAGCCGGTAAAATTAAATTAAAGAGACAAAGAAGAAATTAAACGCAAGCTACTATTAATCAGGAGCTTCAAAAATATTTGACTTTGACTTAACTTAGAAATTTGACCCGTATAATTTTTGACTTGTCAAGTCATTATTATATGGCGTTGAGCTCTGGGGCTATGCACTTAGAGCAAATAAATCATTAATCGTTAAAAAAATACTTCGATGCATAGTCAATATACCACTTAGGAAAATCCTGCAAGACATTACTCTGGAAATTTCAAGTTACCAATCATATATTTTATAAAACAGCCGGTTTAAGTCAAGGGAAATTTGGAATTTATACAAAAATGATGATGAGCATAATTATAATATACCAAAAATAAAGATTTGTTGAGATTATACGTAGGGTTAGGTATTGTACAACTCTATGTCAAAAGACTGAAACGATATTGCTAAAATAAAATACTTTAAAAAAATGCATTGAATTGCTCATCAAAAAACCCATTTTCAATTTATCAGAGTTTAAGAAAATTTTTGTATACTTATCAGAAAATATAAATATTATTTCTCTTTATTTTAAGGCTAGCTCTCGGTATGAGAATTACTCTTATAAAAAATTATTAGACAGAGCTAAAACATACTTGGCGAATAGTCAGAATACTCTACAAAATATTTTTACCCAACAGTCTTGATCTCCTACTGATCATCATTAGTGATTTGAGTAATTTTGTTTCAGGATTCAAAGCCTTTGCTTACGAGGCTTCTGTTTGCTACGGTCGCTTCCTCCACCACATTTATAAGCGCAATTTACTCAGTACTAAGCGAAAAAATGTGCTCAATGGTATATTTTAAATAATTTATTAATTATTAAGTATTTTAATTAACACACACAAATTCTTACGCACACTAACAGACAATAGGAAATCTTGTGAGATACGTAGCCAGGGTGTGAAAATCTCCGTCCTTCATCTCTCTTTTTAGCTCTTTTAAAAATTTAAAATAAACTTCACGGAAACATTATAGAAAATTATAATTTGGCGCCTATTATACCTCCTTTTGACCCGCAACCGCCCTTCTAATTAATATTTTGTTATTTTTTTAGTTCGAGCAAATAAACAATTCTCTTTACTTCATGAAGTGGACTGATTTTGGTAAAAAACAGAGAAAGTTGTTACTGATTATGAAAGAAAACACAAGGAATGGACATTACATGTGCACTAGCTACCTCAATTTGGTGATCGGTCATAGACTTTTACAATCGGTAGGTTTTGCCTAGTCTACTCTGTAAAGAATTAGAAACGCAAACGGGATAAAAGAAATGGAGATAGTTTTGTTTTGGCTCGGTTGACAGCCAAATCAAATTGACGGCCAAATGCTTATAATTAAAAAGCAAGTTTGTGGCTCATTTAGATTTCCGTCAAGAGCAGACGTTAAGTTATTTACTTCAGACACTTTAGGTTGATAGATTCCTGTAAAACTATTAATTTGAAACCATTTTTATTCCACCATCAGATAAACCTGCTACACGTAGGTACTTCTGAGTAAAGTAGCGGGCTCACACGCCTCTTTATAAACTCGATTGCTGTTTTAGCGAATTTTCATTATGAAAATGACGCTTATGAGGTTGTTCGGATGACGAAAGTTGAGGGTGGGAGTGAGCGGAATCGGTTCCTATTGGCTTCCAGATAACAAAAAATATGTCCGAAAAAAGTTTATATATATATATATAATATATATATATATATATATAAACCTATATATCCTATAATAGCCTACGCATTTATATATATATATATATATATACAGGGTGTCCACGGATGGAGTTGCCTATACGAGTAAATGACAAAAAAATTCATTGTTCGACAAAAAGTCACCCTTTATAAAAATTTTTGCTTATTTGGAAACGAAGATTGAGCAGACTAAAAGTTTCGTACCATGTACCCAGTACCCACAATTACAATTTTTTAAAATTCGCCAAGAGAGAAGTAGGTCTAATTTTGATTTTACGACAAAAAGTTATTCTTCAAAAAGTCACTTATTTTTTTAAAAAAAATCAATTTATGCAATAAAAACATGACAATCATTTTTCACCATTAATTAAATTATTTTTTTATTCATTTGTTTTTTTTTTTATTTTGTTTTGATTTAATGAAAACACAAAATCAGCTGATTAATTAATAATAATAAATGTAAACAAACTACATATTAAATCTGTTCTACTATGTATTTAATAAATACAATGTTCTAAATCTAAATAAATAAAAAAAATCTAAAGTAAGAAAAATAAAAGAAAAGTAAAATAACGCAGTCGTATTATTCAATATGTAAACCACCACGTTCGACGCACAGTTCTAATCTTTTCTTGAATTAATTAAAGACTCTGCCTAACATTTCTTCGGTCTCTGTTTCCACTGCTTCTCGTGTCTTGTTTTTTTAAAATATTTACATCATGAGGAACAGTTTCAAGTACCCCCACAGAAAGAAATCTATTGTTGTTAGGTCAGGGGAACGCGCAGGCCAAGCAATAGGTCCAAATCGTCCTATCCACGAAAGACTTTGGAAATAATTAACAAGTATCTGTGTAAAAATCAAAAAAGCTCTACAAATCAGTATCTATCAAAGATGAGCCCTCAAATATTTAATCAAAATTTTATTCAGTCAGTTAATGATATTGTTTCATATATCGGTCCTTCTAATCACTCTTATTTAGAATATTTAGAAAAAGTACCTAAGCCATCAAATGAATTTAAGTTTAGTGAAGTAACTGTAGAGGAAGTTTTCTCTATAATTACTAAACTAAAGAATATTAGTTCTATGGATGCGTTTGGAGTTAATTTTAAAATTCTTAAGCACTTAGGTCACTCTCTTTGTGAACCATTAACTCATCTTATTAATGAGTGTTTTAAAAGAGGCGAATTTCCAGAAGCACTGAAAATAGAGGGAGTAGTGCTTATTCATAAGAAAGGCACGAAATCTGATTATGCCAATTACCGGCTAATCTCTATGATACCTTGCATTGCGAAAATCATTGAAATTCGTGCTAAAAATAGGATAGTTAGGTATTTTGAGAATAATAAATTATTTTACACCCATCAATATGGGTATAGGGCTAACTCGAGCACAACTACGGCTGTGTCTAAATTTATTAATATTGTGTTAGAGAATTATGACTTTTTCCATAAAGTTTTATCCATTTTTTTTTTATTTCTCGAAGGCTTTTGACTGCGTTCTAATTAAAATTCTAAAATGTAAATTGTTGTACTACGGGTTTGATGAAGTGTCTGCTAATGTCATAGTTTCTTATTTATCTAGGTGGCTTTAATTAGTCGACTTGGGCTATAACAAGTCTTCTTTTTTACAAATTTTACACGGGGTCAGACAAGGGTCAATTTTAGGCCCACTTTTATTCTTAATATTTATTAATGACTTGCCCCTTGCGGTAAACCGTAAGGGCATTTTTTTCTTTTCTCTTTGCTGACGATTTTGGCGTCATAATAACTTCTGACTGTGACGAAGACTTGGACCTACTACAGAATATGATATTTGACTCGATCTTAGACTGGTGTAATGCTAATAGGTTAAAGCTTAACAAGGACAAGACTGAAACACTCTACTACAACTACAAATCTAATTTAATTCAAACTGTTAAGTTTCTTGGTATCCATATAGACAACAAAATATATTGGGAGCTCCACATTGAACATGTTTCTAAAAAATTAAGCACAGGGATATTTGTGTTGGTTAAAGCTTTAAGTTGTTTATCTGTAAAATCATTTCTAATTATATATTATGCTTACTTTGTCAGCCATCTTTCTTACGGCATCATTGTTTGGGGTAATGCTCCTCTAGTTAGAAGTCTTTTTCTTCAACAGAAAAAAGCCGTTCGAGTTATCTTTAAATTGCACCCTCAAAAATCTTGTAGAGAACTGTTTAGGAACAAGAGAATTTTGACTTTGTACTCACTATTTTGTTACCAGACCCTTACCTACATTTATGACACCCGACAAGATTACAACAAGATTGACAGCATGCACAACTATGCGACTAGACAGAATAATAAGTTACTAATCAAGAAGCACAGACTGACTAAGACTGCTAGACTTAACATTACTTACTATGGACTTAAACTATTTAACACTTACCTGACTCAATAACTAGTTTAGACAAAAAAAACATTTATTAATAAAATTAAAAGAATTTTGCTTGACAATCCCTTGTACTCATTGGAAGAGTTCTACTCAATTAAGTTTTAATATTTTTAACAGAATTAGTTATTATTTATTGTAGGTATTCAAGATGTATTTATTTATAATGATTTTTTATCGTACTAGTATTGTATATAGTTTTCTTATAATGAAAACCGATAGAATTGAAATGAAATACTACGATAATGCATATACAGTATAGTGATGTAGTTTCACGCTTTTTTTAAGTATTAATTTTATTATTTGTAAACTTAATTTTATCTCAAAATTTGCGATTGTGTACTTTTATGTATATTTATGCAAATAAAGCTTTATTTATTTATTTAAATACAAAACAACAACAATGTGGCCGCGAAGCGGCCCGGTGCCGAGGCGCCGAGGCCGAGTTGCGGCTACGTATTGTTTTTTAATCCATTATTAACAATTTCAGATATTGGAAACATCTTATTCAATGATTAGTTTGGTCCAGGCTTTCAAACACAAAGGGTAACTGGTTTCTAAATGCAAGCAACCACTGAGCTGGGAATTTATAAAAAAAACATTTTTAAAAAATATGTGGGTTGAGAAGAATTGTTAGAACTCTGTCAAATAAAACTGTTTGGTTTAGACAAATTTAGGCTTTTAAAATTTGGCTTGAAATCCCTTTTCTTCTGGCTTACATAATTCATAATAAAACATTAGATTCAATAATAATTATACCAACTATTTTAGGCATTGCTTAAAATAACTAAACTGACACTTAAACACCAATTTTTCTTACTCGACTGCGCCTCGGCAGTCACATTTTAAATTACCTGCCTCGGCTTTGCGTTGATATTTTTTTTGTCTATCCTCACCTTCGGCACAGGTAATATTCTAGTAATTTCCCTGACTCCCTTCACAAATAACTATTGTCAAAATAACAAGATTAATTTTTTATTAAATCAATATTTTCTATCGTGAGAAATTAACTAAATGTAAATACAATCCTTTTATGTTTAATAAATAAATCTTAATATTTAAGATTAAATAATAATCAGGACTTAATTTAAAAATAAAAAAAGTTTTATTTAAAAATTGTGTTTATTTTATTGTTTTTTATTAATATTAATAACCTCTTTTAGGGATTTTTAACAGAAAATATAATCTAACGCTATTATTATTATGCACTGTCATTAGCGTAGAACAAGCAAAGTAATACTTGACTGAATGTGAAGGAACTCAACTTAGTTATCATATTTAAGTTTAAATAAAGTAAACGTTTTCTAGTTTATTTGTTCATGATCGTGTGTTTAGTGTGTGTTGGAGTTTTCTTTACGAAATAATGTTCTTATGGTTGAAATAAACACGGCAAGGGCATTTCTTGCAACCTCAAGAGGTACGAAGTATAAATATTGTTCAAAAATGCAATCATGAAAAACAATCAATGAAGTTTTATTATTTTCCAACTATATAATTAAATTTTACAATTGAATCCAACTAAAAAATAAAATAAATATAACACATGGATAGTAAATGGTTGTATTTCAGAATATAGCTGTTATATTAGATAGTAAATGGTTGTTTTCAGAATTTAGCTGTTATATTACAAACAGTTATAAATTTATAGTATAAAATGTTGCAAAGATTAAACGATTACCTTGACTACGTGACGGAATTCGATTCGGACCTAACTATCGATATGTTCTGGAGAGAAACTAACGAGTTTGCTGCTTTCTTGTGCCCTTTAATGTGGGACTTAAGGAGGCCCAAAAGGTACCGATACTTACTGCTGACGGCCTTTCTTGTGGCGCTGTCTTTATTCTCTGTTTATGTCAATGGTGCTTCTGTGATTTACATTTACAGTATAGATTATACCTATACCATGTTTTGGTGCTTAATATCCATAGTATTCGATTTCTCGTACACCTTATATTTATTCTACTTTTTTAAAAGGAGAAATTTGAGTAAGATGTATCTAATAGTGAGCAACACGTATATCTACGATGACTTCCCCGACGATTTCCAAGAGAGAACAAGAAATAAAATTATATTTTACGATAAATTCAACAGGTATACGTGGACGAGTATAATGTATCTGAATACCCTAGGGGCAATAGCGTTCGTTAATTACGATCTACAAACTAAAGATCGAACGAATTACCCCGACTGGTTTAACTTATACTTGCTTCCCATGCCTATGTTCATGCCGTTTGATACCAAGAACCCATTTGGTTACTTCTTGGCGGCGTCTTTCGAGACGATCATAGCATTGGCCGCAATGCAATGTCTCATAGGTCTTCTGTCGTTCATATTAATTCAACTATTAAGGCTGATTATTGAGTTGGAGATACTGAACTATGCTATTACGATACAAGAAAAAAGGTCCATCGTCGTCTTCAGTAGGATTTTAGAAAACCAAGGAATCTGTTTCGATGTAGAAAACATAAAATATGATGAACTCTACAGGAATGAGCTGTTTGTGTCCGTGTGTACTTCTTGCTTCAGGAAAGTCATTCTCCATCATCAGTTTATTCTAAAGTAAGTATGATTTCTAGCTAGCTTAATTAGTTGCTAAATCATACTAATCGTCGAAACGCCTAAGGAGCAACCATTTAGCCCTCTCATGGCTTTAATTGAAGCCCAGATTAAAATGTTTGTTTGGTAAGAAAACAAAAGGCCTTTGGCCTCCTGGCCGAAACCCAGTGTCGGCGCTAGGGGACCTGGCACTCCTGTACTACGATATAGACACGGTAGTTGTCCTATATCAGTTTGTCATATTACTATCCTTTATATAAGTAGCATACTATTACAATGTTAGAGGAATTCCAAATGTATTAGCCAAAAATCTAGCAAATATGTTTAAATATAATTTTGCGTACGTGTTTAACCTACTTTGTAATATATATATATATATATATATATATATATATATATATATATATATATATATATATATATATATATATATATTTATTTATATATATATATATATAATATATATATAATATATATATATATATAATATATATTATATATAATAATATATCAAAGAAAATACACTAGGCTTGCGGGTCTCTGCGTCAGTATTTTCTTATTAATCTCATTAATTATCTTATTATTCTTTCTTTCCTATTTCTATAACTCATCAGTAGCATTTATCAAGTAATGTTTAAATGTTTCCTGGGATACATAATTTAAATGAGCTGAAGGTTTTAGTTGAAGTTTTAGTTAAGTTTTAGTTTTTATTGAATATTATTTCGTTGTGCATTATGTAAATTAATTATTTACTGCAACATTAATACTGGGAATAATAATAAGTCACGCATACTGAAATTCTTGGTTCAGGGATTTACGATTGCGACAACGCTAGTTAGCCCTACCTGTTACAATATGACCTCCACGTCCTACTAGGGCGTGTGTGAAAACCATAGTTATAATAGTTAACCATAGTAACCATAGTTAAATTATAAATTTAACTATGTGAAAACCATAGTTATAATAGTTAACCATAGTAACCATAGTTAAATTATAAATTTAACTATGTGAAAAGCATAGTTGAATTTAGTAACTACCGCAAAAAGTCCCAAATCGGCAAGCTCTAGTAAGTTCTAATAGGTAACAACATTGTCATGACATTCTGTTTTTACATAGAACAATCTTCCAACTAATAGGAACCGTAGAAGTCATGAAATCTTACCAAAAACCACTTGCGTTGTAAAAAAAATTCCCCGTTTTTAGTAAAAGAAGGAAAATTAACTTTTCTGTCCCACGAAGTCATGACCGTTTTGGTTTCAAAGTGAAGTTGGTAGGTTAGCAATATTAAAAATAACTTTATTTAAATTAAGAGGCAATCATCAGTTTCTTCTCTTTGGTGGCGTGCCAAAAGAGTGTATAAAATTTAGCAAAACTTTTATTTTCGTGATCAAGGACCTCTGAGACGGAATTAAGCCTCACTCCCGACTTCCGGGTCCGAATCCCACCATAAAGCCTATCTCATTGGCGATTTTTTTTAAAGGAAACTCGATAAAACCGATTTGTCATACGTTTCGAAACGCAAAACTGGGTATCAGGAAGCCACAATGTATCAACTAAATTTATTATCCTCTCCCCCTCCTTCGTCATCCCAACAACCTCAAGCGTCATTTTCATGATAAAAATTAGATAACAAAGTTAGAATTTACTAACGAACCTATTTTAAAAATCGAATAATCCTCCATAATGTTATTTCGTTTCCGCCGTCCTAGGTACTGAATAGGTTATCTTTGTTGAGCCATCTATTTCTAGTAAACTTTACCTCAACGTTCAGGCACTTGTAATAGCTCAGATCTTAATTCAAAGATCTTTTAATTAAGATACTACAGATACCTCTACTATTGATTATTCTCCAACTTGTTAAATGAAGTTAAATGAAATATGACATAATATATTTTTAGATATTTGAAGACTTTTAATTCAGTAATTGAAGATTTTTTACTCCTAGCAGTAAACTTTCTTGGACTGGCAACAGCCCTTGCACTTATTCAGGCACTAGATGTAAGTATATTGCATTATTCATTGACGTTATTAGATCAAAACAATGTTCGAAGATCCTCATTTTTAAGCATTAGTAACCTTTGAAATATTGAAATAATTTACGATCAATGTTTTAATTACTATGGTTTAAAATTATCAAGTTATAATGTGTGGCATTTAGCCATGTATTCACCGAATTTTAATCTCGCGGTCCCTCATGCGGATACAATAAAAATATTAGAAGTTATATTATGAAGCACATATTTTATGGGGATTTTGGGGCCGAGGTGATGAAAATAGTATCTTACAATTATTGAAACTTTGGATTATCATGAGAAATCCGTAATTTAGCCTATGATCGATAATTTAGCCATAATTTATCTTGTATAAGGATTTTGTGAGGTCCTTTCAAGAGTTGGCAATATTTTTAATATATTCATATTTAACTGCCTTCGAACTATTCAGGATTACGATTACACGAAAAGCAAACGTAGAAGCTTCTATGAACGACTTAGAAGAGTTTACAACGGTTATTACTATATCCAATAGGATTCAATATTTTCAACACCAACTTCGTCGTTCTCCCTGTAAGCTTTACTAACTTTGAGTAAAGCACACAGCGCTTAAGAAGTTATGGTTACAATAGAACTCAGCCCGTAGTAATTAAAATGATATGGAAGAAATTAAGTTTAAACCTAAAATTTTGGCTATAGGAGTACCACAAGGGTCTATACTTGAACTTTTGTTGTTGCTGTTATATAATATTGACATTAAAAATGCCATGAAGTTTAATAAAATTATTTTATACGCAGATAATATAACTATTGTTTTTGTAAGTTCTAATGATAAAAAATGGAAAATAACAATAAAATATGGCCTAAAAACCACTAACAATGTAGATTTCATTAAAACTAAACGAATCTAAAATCGATTTTATTCAAATAGTAAACAGAGTAGTTGCAAACTATGTATATTTTATTATATTTAGGTATAATAAAATGGCAAAAATATTGCTGAATGTAAATAGACTAAATTATTAGGTTTAAAATAAATTAAAGAATTTGTAGGATGAGTTCAGTATCAGAAGTTATCCTCATTATATCAAATACACTATGGAGAATTTCAATATTTTAGATTCGCTGCGCTTGTCTTTAAAATACAAATCACCATATTACTAGAATACGTCTTCAAACTTACTTACTTACATACACACACACATACATACATACGGAAAAATGGTATTCAACATCGTGAAAACCCCTCAGGAGGTCTTCAAAATCTTGATACGGATACTTTAGATTAAATCCCGGTTTTGTATTTTTAATGCGAACACATTATTTTCCCTCTATACTTACGATATAAATAAGGACAATTAATTAATTTAATTAGCAGGTAAAATTAAATTAAAGAGACAAAGAAGAAATTAAACGCAAGCTACTATTAATCAGGAGCTTCAAAAATATTTCACTTTGACTTAACTTTGAAATATTTGACCCGTATAATTTTGACTTGTCATGTCAATATTATATGGCCCTGAGCTCTGGGGCTATGCACTTTAAGCAATTAAATCATTAATAGTTCAAAAAAATACTTCAATAAATAGGCAATATACCACATAGGAAAATCCTGCAAGACAGGAAATTTCAAGTTACCAATCATATATTTTATAAAACAGCCGGCTTAAGTCAAAGGAAATTTGGAATTTAGAAATTATACAAAAAATGATGATGAGCATAATTATAATATACCAGAAATAAATATTTGTTGAAATTATTCGTAGGGTATAATTGAGGTATTGTATAACTCTATGTCAAAAGGCTGAAACGATATTGCTAAAATAAAATACTTTAAAAAAAATGCATTGAATTGCCATCTAAAAACCTATTTTCAATTTATCAGAGTTTAATAATAAAATAATAATAGCTTTCTTGGCACTTCTTTGGTGAGAAGCAAAAGCCTCCCTCTAGAGAGGGTAATAGGAGTCGCTACCAGATAAATTACTTTGTGTAAAAAGCTACAGTTTTTTTCCAACTTGTCTTATCAGAAGCTGTCCTGTGCCATACACGACCTAATCTTTCAGCAAATTCGTCCCTCCATCTCGCTGCTGGCCGACCTCTGCTTCTGCTGTATCCATAAGGTGTCCACTCTGTCAATATTCTGGCCCATCTGTCTTGATGCATCCTATATACGTGTCCAGCCCATTTCCATTTTAACTCGTGACTCATTAATCATCAGACTTTTAGTATTACTTTGCTTATTATTGTTATTCCTTACTCTTTTAGCTTTACTAATACCATGCACAGCTCTGAGCATTTGACTCTGAGTAGAAACTAATTTGTTATTAAGCTCCTGGGTTAAAGACCAAGTCTGACAACCATAAAGTATAGCAGGGAAGACACAAGTTTGCAGAACTTTGCTCTTGATATTAGCAGAAACATTGCTCTTCAAAATTTTCTTCAAGGACCAAAACTTTTTCCATCCCAATTTAATTCTTCTATTTAACTCGTTACTTTGCGTGTCTAAAAAAGAAACTAATTGGCCTAAATATATATATTCAGTTACACAGTCGATGACTCCATCTTCGGTAATTTATCAGAGTTTAAGAATAAATTTTTGTATACTTATCAGAAAATATAAATATTGTTTCTCTTTTATTTTAAGGCTAGCTCTCGGTATGATGAATGACTCTTATAAAAAATTATTAGAAAGAGCTAAAACATACCGGGCGAATAGTCAGAATACTCTACAACATATTTTTACCCAGCAGTCTTGATCTCCTACTGATCATCATTAGTAATTTGAGTAATTTGGTTTCAGGATTCAAAGCCTTTGCTTACGAGGCTTCTGTTTGCTACGATCGCTTTCTGCGCCACATTTTTAAGCACAATTTACTCAGTACTAAGCGAAAAAATGTGCTCAATGGTATATTTAAATTAACTTATTAATTATTAAGTATTTTAATTAACACACACACACTCTTACGCACCCTAACAGACAATAGGAAATCTTGTGAGAAACGTAGCCAGGGTGTGAAAATCTCCGCCCTTCATCTCTCTTTTTAGCGAAGACTAAAAATTAAAAATAAACTTCACGAAAACATTATAGAAAATTATAATTCGGTGCCTATTATACCTCCTTTTGACCCGCAACCGCCCTTCTAATTAATAATTCGTTAATGTTTTAGTTCGAGCAAGTAAACAATTCTCTTTACTTCATGAAGTGGACTGATTTTGGTAAAAAACAGGGAAAGTTGTTACTGATTATGAAAGAAAACACAAAGAATGGGCATTACATGTGCACTAGCTACCTCAATATGGTGATCGGTCATAGACTTTTACAATCGGTAAGTTTTGCCTAGTCTACTATGTAAAGAATTAGAAATGCAAAAGAAATTAAAGAAGTGGAGATAGTTTTGTTTTGGGTCAGTTGACAGTCAATGGCTTAGCAAGTTTGTGGCTCATTTAGATTTCCGTCAAGAGCAGACGTTAGGTTTTTTACTTCGACACTTTAGTGTCGATAGATTCCTGTAAAACTATTCATTTGAAACCATTTTTATTCCACCATCAGATAAACCTGCTACACGCAGGTACTTCTGAGTAAAGTAGCGGGCTTACACGTCTCATTATAAACTCGATTGCTGTTTTGTTGTTTAATCCATTATTAACAATTTCAGATATTGGAAACATCTTATTCAATGATTAGTTTGGTCCAGGCTTTCAAACACAAAGGTTAACTGGTTTCTAAATGCAAGCAACCACTGAGCTGGGAATTTATAAAATAAACATTTTAAAACAATAAAGACGCAAAAATATGTGGGTTGTAAAGAGTGAAATTGTTAGAACTCTGTCAAATAAAACTGTTTGGTTTAGACAAATTTAAGCTTTTAAAATTTGGCTTGAAATCCATTTTCTTCTGACTCACATAATTCATAATAAAACATAAGATTTAATAATAATTATACCAACTATTTTAGGCATTGCTTTATTAAATACAAATCAATAAGGGGACTGCTTCGCTCCCAGATTTCTTATACTAATAATATCAATACATATTAAATAGATATAATGACCACATAGGTGTAATGTCTACATAGCTTTAATGCCAACTTAGGTATTAGGTAGGTTGGCATTAGGTATTAAGTCCAAATAGGTGTAATGTCCTGCTGTAATAGTATACAAACAGCTGTAATGTATACAATGCTATAATATCTACATGTATATAATGCCTACAAAGGTATAATGTTCAAATTGGTTCAAATGCGTTGAAAATAATGGTAAACACGAATACAAAAAGCTGTTGAACATCCTCTTTTGTTCTTTTATTCAATTTATTGAAATAGTCAATAATATTTCAAAATCATATCTTTTCCCTGAGTTTAAACGAGTTAGTTGAATATAGTTTAAAATTATGTTTCCCTCATTAGGTAAGGGGGGTAGGGGTAAGGGTATAGTTTAAACATACTATATTTTATTGGGTAGAGCAGTAAGTCAAAAAACTTGACTCGCCAAATAGTTTTACTTTAAGAAACTTACAGCGCTGGAACTATTTTATTTTCGAATGCTAACCAGTGACACAAGACGGTAAATATAGTCTAACAGTTGATAAAAGTTATAACACTTTCTAACGAAGCTTGAAAATATTTTAGCTATCCAAAACGTTTCACTGCTAGACTAATGTAAAGAACGTCAGGTGAATAGCTAAGTAGGAATAACGTTGGGCTCACGCCAAGCCTCCGCCTTACTGTCCATACGCTCAGTGATCCCCAAAATTAATATCTCCATACTTTATAAAGGCCGACCAAGAAAAAATACAAAAAACAACAAAATGTATAAAAATAAAATATGCCAATAATTAAATTACGTTAAAATCTGAAGATAAAATGTTGTATGGAAATCGGGAGTAAAATGCAATTTTTTCGTCGCAACTATTAAATAATTTTCTGTCTCTCTTGTCTTTGCCTCAGGAGTTAAATACATTGGTTGCAAATCAATTTATCAGTCAGATTTCATGAATTGAAAGATTTAACATCTCACCACGGCACTGTAGATGACATTTTTGCCGAAAGTCGGCTCTGCAAATTAAAGTTTAAATTTAGTGGAAAGACGTTGTTGGTGTTGATATTACATTGGTTACCTTTTAAGGCACCAATGTAATAGTATGCCTTTTAAGGCACGCTTAAAAAAAGTATGAGTTAATTTAATGAGATGATGCGACTAACAAATAACTGGAGTTGCCAATAGACAAAATTAGCAATATCATAAAAAATATAAAAAACTCAAATTGCAAAGATATTAAAAATTGGTCAACCAATTTCATTAAAATAATTGCACTCCTCATAATTAAATCACTCACTTACTTCACATACTACTCACACTTCACAAATTCCTCGTGGAAGGAACTTTTCCCCTGACTTTGAAAAAAACTAAGGTCATTTTTATTCACAAGAAAAAAAAACAAGGATGACAATTCTAGTTATAGACCTATATCACTAGTTTTATCTAAAGTGTTTGAAAATATAATGAAAAAAAAAACAGTTAGATGATAATTTGGATAAAATAAGCTCATTTCTAACTAGCAATATGGCTATAGAAAAGGACAAAGAACTACCACTGCTATACTTAACCTAATTTTATGGTCCTTAAATGCTTAGAACAATGTAAGCATGCTAAAATTGACTGCTGTGATTTACTTAAGGTTTTTACCGTGCTCTAAATCAAACTCTTATCAAGCAAATAAAAAAAAAATCGGTATCATTCTTAACAGGTAGAACTCAGTATGTCCAGTATGGCGATAAAATATCAAGGAAACGAGTGTTATACCTATAGGAATACCCCAGCCATATGCTTTAGGGCCAATTTAATTTATTATAGCTGTCCATGATGTAAAAAAGTACTTGAAGGAGGTATCAGGCGTTGTGAGGTATTGTTCTGTGATGATACTAGCCTGTGTACAAGATGACTGTTTCTTTTTTTTCAATCGCTAGTCTATGTGAAAAGCAATTATAGTTATATTTATTTATATAAATATATAGATAGTTTTATTTTAAAAATTTTTTGAAAAGAAATTGGAGGTGGGAACTAGTGTATTGGGAAGAAAGCTTTTTAACCACCTGCCAAAAATTGCAATCTAAAATGTGAATTCATTCAGCAAACTAGTTAAGATTTTTTTTATTTAAAAAGTATTTTTCATCACATCACACTAAAGAATATTTAAATTACAAGTTCTAAACAGTAAAGAATTTTTTACAAAAAAATATAGTTACATAAAATAACTAGTTAAATCATATAGTGTTAAATTTTTATAGTGTTATATAAATTAGTTATTAACTAGCAACACATTAAGTGTCGCTTTAGTTATCTTGTGTTTTTGCGGTATTATTATCTTGTAATAATACCTAGGAAAATATCTGGGATATTCATATCCAACAGCAAGTATCAAAGGAAGCTGATACTTTAATAATTAACATATTTTAGTAAATTTTTAAAGGAAAATTGAAAAGGAATAAAATTACAATATGTTTTTAAGAGGCTGTAAAGGAAACCTTTTACAGCCTAAAAATTATTAGGAGAGAATGGTGGATATAATAAAGTCTAATAGCATCATTGCATTGTATTCAAATAATCTTTTTCTAAACTCTTACTAGTATGTAAAACTATTTTCGTTCCTTTGATATCGCTGTCGTAGACGATATAGGGTAATTGTTGCAATGAATATATTAACGCCAGGAAAGTCGACTAGGTCACTAATATACGTGACATCAAAATTATAGCACTCGTAATTTTCATATTTATAACTTATTTTCAGCTCATTAATTTAATTAGGGTTGATAACAGGATTTCGCTTTCTATGAGAAGTTCTTGTGCGTACGGAGTTGACAAAAGTCAAGATCGGAATACTTAATTTTTAAGTATAGGGTGGTATCAATGAAATTAAGTAAAGAGTGGGGTCGATATAAAGAACTGAACATGGGGCTAAGCCAAGTCATACCTCAGTCATGGAACTTAGATTAGTTTTAGTTATTTCAGCATTATTTGCTACTTGTTTAGCATCGCCACTGGATTTGCTCAACGATGCAGTTTACGACGCTGTTTCTTCATGCCCGATATTAGACGCCGAAAGGTGTGCAAACGATAAAATTTTAGATGCACTCGGTAAGCCGCGTTCATACGGTGAATACCCGTTAGTTGATAGATTGAATGAGATCGTATCGAACAATGAAATCATCGTGGAGCTACCTGAGTTGTTCCAAGGCGCCAGATTGATGTTCAAACCCGGCCGTGGAATGGATTTCGATGTGGAATTTCCACGAGTCGCTAGATCCAGTGATCCAATCGCTGAAACAGGTATTTGCATTTTCTTTAGACAAACTTACTTTGTATCCCCCTTAATATTTTCAAGTTTTTTCTTCCTTATCAATATTTTAAAATAGTTTTACAAATAAAGAGAACGGGGGCTACTAAATTTGTACGTTAATTTATACGTAGAAGATCAGAATAAATGTCTTATTTTTAGACAGTAATGAAGAGGAAGATTCACTAGAAAGGTGTCTCAAAAGGAATAAGTCTTTTGAAACACAATGCATTTAACCATACGGACCTAAACAATGATTTAGGACACAAAGAAACCGTAACAGGCCATTAAGAAGGCACGAATAATTATGCTACTTGAAAAATTTGATAATTAGTTGTAAAACTTTACATATGCAACCAATGTATACAGTGTTACCAAAAATGAAAAAACAGCAGGTATGTTTGGTTACTGTTAATATGATTAACAACAACACAGCCAAATACATTGCGGGAAACGATATATTGGTTCATTCTGACCTCGCCTCTTAGATATATAAAATAAAATTCTAGTGCAATGGTCCGCATGTCGAGCGAATTTCCTTTGGAATGCGAGTTTCCGTGCTTCAGAATCCATTTATTGCTTAAGGTTTCTGTTTATGCTTAGTTATCAAGCTCTTCTTGTAACTCAGTTGTTCTGTATTTTCAAAGGAAATGTGCATAATTATCCTGCTGGTTATACAAAACCATGCCTCTAAAATTGGAAGTAAACACCATTATTTGCACTAGTTTAATCCTCAGTTGGTTCTTTCAAAGGTTTTGGCGCATTTCCATTGGAAAAATATATTACGAGTAGTGTTTGATAACTGAGTAACTGTTTAAGTGATATAGCATAAAGCGGACCTCCGTGCCAGAATTATTTTAATTAAAACTCACTCAAAAGAGAATACCTTTTTTCTTCTCAGTTGCACTACTCCATAGCTTTAAGTCCTCTCAACTTTAATATATTATTCTATCTGGAATAGTATAACTTGACTTGTTACATCATGAGGGGAATGACAAATTTAGTACAACTATGAACAAAAAACAAAACCTATCACGATAATTTAGGTTTAAAATTAGTTAAACCTAAAGATAATTAGCCTTTGTAAGATAATTTTCATTTTTTCATAAACGTGTTGTAAATATGGACAGGGGGGCTTTAAATAACTATTTTTGCAATATGTACAAACAAGTCTTCAAATTAGTCCTCTTTTTGCAGCAATGGTGAGGTTTATCCTGTCACCACCCTCAAATCACTATTCTTTCACTATCCTCATATCATCATACTGTCATCACACAGTAGTCATATCGCATTAAATAGTAGGGCTATATTAGATTACTCTTAATAAACACTTATATTGAAAGTATTGGGAAATATCATGTCTTAAATCATACCGACAATTATTAGTCAAAAGCTTAATATATTGCAACATAATGTCGTAAAATACTATGCTAACAGTATTATTTCCTTTCATATTAATTTTTTCATGCATTTTAAGTACGATTCCTGATCAGAGCATAGTGACCCCCCTACATTGGGCAATATTGATACATGAAGCAATTTTCTAGTTTTTTTAGTAAATTCTGGTACACTTGTTTACACGTAAACATGATTTTAAGTAACTTAGTGTTTTCAGTATAATTCTCCTTCGCATTTAGAAATTGTCGATGATGCAGAAGTTAAATTGACAAATTGAATAAATTATTAAGCTTAGTTAAAAGTTTCAAATAAATAGATACATTAACGTATAGAAGTTTAAATTTCAAAAATTAGTATAAAAATTTAATGTAATAATTTTCCTTTTATTTCCTTGATCTCTAGCTCGCAGCATGATGAAAGACAAGATGCTGATGCCTTTGCTGATGATGATCAAAATGAAGTTAAAACTCTTAACTCCGATACTACTATTCGTTGTCGGAATGAAGGCAGTGAAAGCTTTAGTTCTCAGTAAAATTTCATTTGTACTCGTCATGGGATTCTTCATTGCTCAAGTAAGCCAATGAATTATTTACAATATCACGCATTTTAACAAATTTTCGTCACCAAAATTGTCATAGAGGGTTATTTTCTCTATTAAAAGGTCGGGTTGCCATTATTTATGTGTCTTACCTTAATTTTTATTTATGCCACCAGCCAGCAAAATAGAATTTAAATAACAGGTTCATTTAATGGTTTAGCTTTGAGCTAAACCATTAAGGATTGTCTATCCTTGCAAGCAGGGGAGGATGGACTGAGATAG
The DNA here is from genome assembly GCA_018340805.1 of Microvelia longipes. Taxonomy (NCBI): domain Eukaryota; kingdom Metazoa; phylum Arthropoda; class Insecta; order Hemiptera; family Veliidae; genus Microvelia; species Microvelia longipes. Next base: position 25,963,127 of record JACMZG010001913.1, read on the forward strand.
GGAGTCTCAATTATTTTTAATGTCAGAAACTCATTCAGGTGTGCAAAATCTTTAACTCCGGGCACATTTAAGGACGGCCATTACAAACCCTGACAAATTAAAGGTCATCAGGACAATTGGTGCCTTTACTAAAAGAATCATTTAGCAGACATCAAGCATTACTAATCAGCATTTACTTTGGATCCTAAGTCACAATTCTGTGTTCAGAATGATATCTAATGTCATTTGTGGTTTTATGCTTGCCACTGATTTAATTGCTTTTTTTTTTACTCTATAAGGTTTGCCATCAGGTTGGCAAGATAAGCATAAAACGTCGTTTTATTTTTGCTGATGTTAAATTACTGCCATCACTACATGTACTGTTAGCTTGAGTTTTCAAAAATTCCAATAATAACTTTTGATCCATCATGATATAATTATGTTTCGTTGATAACAGATTTGCCAGAAGCTTGGTATGGCCAAGATGTCCATGATGCCAGCAGCACCTGCAGCTGACCCATCACCATTACCAATGTATGGCGCACCCACAACGTCCAGCTATGAACCATCTGGTTGGGAACCTGCTGGTGGACCGTACTCTAGAGTCTACCAAGCTGAACCAGCTCAACAAATGGCATATTCAGCATACACTCAGCAAGCCCAGTCTTCTTATAAACATTAAGGTATCATTATTCGTTATCAGTAGCGTTGTTTGGTACTCCTTCTTAAAAAGGTAATCTACCCTTCAAATGACCTTTTCAAGAAGGAGAGAAAAATAGAGACAGGAAGAGGGGATTAATACGTTATCCTTATTAATTTATCTTTGATAATTGATCATCTTTGATTATTCAATTTTTGACTACATTAGCTAGTATAATTTGACTAATCTTTTGGCATCATTTTACCCCTGCCAATCTTTACTTCCCTGAGGAGGATAGAGACAATAGAATGCACGTGAACATGGCGCCTAGGCAAGTAATATATCAGTCAGAAAATTTATTTATGAGTCTTCAAAGTGACAATGTTTTTTACGAAAAAATCCTAAAACCAATGGTTTCAATTGTCTTACTAATATACATTAAATTTGGTTAAAACCTGATGAGTGAAACCTCTTCTTCAGAATTATTCTCTTATAAATACCATACACTATCTGATAAATAATCGACTTAAACTGTTTCAGGTGTTGCCTGATTAGACTGATGCAGAATCCACTTTAGACGACTTTAATAAAAGAACTAAAAAGATTGCTTCAAGGGGAAACGATTTTAACCCACAAATTATGACTTTATACCAAATATGGACTAGTCAAACTACTGACAACTCTACTAACTAACAGTAAGCTTCATTACCTTCTGCAATACAAATATAACAAGAGACAAACTAACAAATATACATCTGACAAACAGAAATAACGTAAAATCTAATAATAGACAAAATATATAAAACTAACACGAGACATGACTTAAGCTAAATTACATGCTTGCAGTACTGTTTACTTACTGTACATTATTAATGCTGCTATTTCGCTTATGAGTTAGTATTATCCAGTTTATACAATTTTTACTGTTGCTTTTACAGGGTATCTATTCTGTTGTATTCACGTTTTGACTTTACCTAAACAAACAGATTGATGTATAAGAATACCAGTTGTATTCGAATATTTCTTAATTATGTATTATAAGTAGATCTAATATTTCTGTCATTACCTTTACATATGTTCTAGGTAACTATAGCGACTGGACTCTAATCGGAAAGACAGACTAACAATGAGACGATACGGTTCATTGAAAATATAAATATACTACTGATCTACTTTAATATTGACCAATTAATGACCAATAGTACCTAGTGTGATTGTAATTAGCTGGCTAAAAATGGATAACCGTTGATAAACCAACTACTCTATGACATATGATCTACTATAGTTTGAGTCATATCGATTACAACAAAAACTCTGGACCAGCTTAAACTGAAACATATCCTGACAATACATATATGTATAATTTACTGACGGGTTTTAATGTATTTTAAATTATTTGTAAATAAATATTTATATAAATTTATAAAAAAATTGATTAATTTATTTAATACTTTACTTCCTTTAAATTTCCATAGAAGAATATTAAGGGTAATTGGCCTATTCCTGAAGCACCCAATCCTTCATCTAGGTGTGATCTCAGTCAAGGTCTTTAGTTGGGTATGTATGTATATATATCATACACACACAACACATATATATATATATATATAATATATATATATATATATATATATATATATATATATTATATTATATATATATAATATATATATTATATATATATATATATATATATATATATATATATAGGGTGGCCCTTAGCTATAGGGGTGAAAAAAATGTTAGAAACATTGTACTCCCAACCCCTAATTTTGGTAGAATATATGGAAAAATATTTCTATAAAAATTTCAGCCCGATCGGAGGTGATTAACAGGTGCCGCCGGGCCTTTGAAATTTTATAGATGTCAAAATTCGTCAAAATTGTGATGTTCGTGACAATTTTTTTCTGTAATTTTTACATTATTTTCTAGGTAAAACAATACTTAACCCACTAACTAGACACTATAAACTTATCATTATGACCTGAAATGATCTTATTTTGTACCTACTCTCATATTTAATGGTGAACATATATATTTTTTCTGAAAAAATTTTCAAAAAACATTGTTTTCTCTACACTGTTGTATAACTCATATATTATGTGTTTTGTTATCAATTCATTGGCATATTATGTTTTTGTACCTAATGTGTAACATACAAAACACTGTCATCATATCTCGCAGTAGGTGAAAGCAAAGTAGTGACTGTAGTATTCCAATTTAGTTTCAAGAATTTTCAATTTGTTTTTGGTCTTAATTTATTTTCCAACAAGTCATTATTATGACATCTGAAATTTTGTGTTCCTCTCCCCCTCTTCCCAATTGTAAAATATGAAGGTTATAGAATTTTCACAAAAACTGAATAGAATAAAGAAAGGCAAGATAGATTATAACTTTGAATAGAGTTAACTAATACATTAGTAATTGACAAAAACTTGTTTACCAAAATACTTTCAGGTAAAATAACCCTAGTGTCCACTAAAGGATTACAGATGAGTCAAGGAAAATACCAAGGAAGTTTTTTAAGAAACAAGCCAAAAGTAAAATAAAAAATTACTTTATTACTTACACGCAGATTACTTTATTTAATAAAATTAAGCGTTAATTAATAAAATGTATTCTCAAAATAAAATAAATATGTATATACCATATTTACAATAACGAATAATAATAATGTTAATCCTAGCCTAATTATATTTTTCTTTTTAGTGCACTGCTTACCGGTGTTCGATGCCAGAGTTATAACCTATCTTGCCTTTCTTTATTCTATTCATTTTTGTGGAAATTCTATAAAATTTCGTATTTTACAATAGGGAAGAGGGAGGATGGTCAGGCAAGGGGGGGGGGGGTAACGCACAAAGTTTGATATGTCATAATTCAATAATCTCAACACCTAACCATCTTGTTTACACCTTGTATTCAATAAATAATCAGTCATCTCACCACCTTACCATCTTGTTTACACTTGTATTCAATAAATAATCATCATCTCACACCTAACATCTTGTTTACACCTTGTATTCATAAATAATAATCATCTCAACACCTTACCATCTTGTTTACACCTTGTATTCAATAAATAATTAATCATCTCAACACCTTAACATCTTGTTTACACCTTGTATTCAATAAATAATTAATCATCTCAACACCTTACCATCTTGTTTACACCTTGTATTCAATAAATAATTAATCATCTCAACACCTTACCATCTTGTTTACACTTTGTACTCAATAAGTATACAAAAATATTAACATTTTCCCATCTTGCCGACTTCAAGAGTATTTTAAGGTTAAAATTTAAAGATTGCCTGCTTTTTGCACGTTGTAATGTCTTGTTTGTCATTTTAAGCGCTCTATTACAACAATTATTGTAGTTTGTTTCGTTCGTTTGATTATAATGAAATCAATAGTATTAAATTTTTGTTGCTTCAAAAATTGAACCGATAGGGACTCTCTAGTAATATCATTTTGATACTACCGAGTTTTGCAAAACATGAATAGTTGACATGATTATATTGTGTCAACTCTCTAGTAACTTTATCTCAATGGATGAAACTAGTTATTTCGTTCACACGCGAGGTTTGAAAGGGAATTCAAACTAGTGTTCAGCCCCATTGGGGGTTCAACCCCCAACAGTTCACACGGTAATTTTCACCGAGAAAAAGGAATTTCAAGGTTGAACCCTGTATTCAATCCCACATCTGAACAAATTAAGTATTCAGAAGGATTTAGACAACTCTTTAGATATTTCAAAATTCAATCATAGGACCTCTCTAATAACAATACATCTCTATGACTTAAATCTGAACAACATTCCCGTTGACGTGTCGTTTTTATTATAATTATTATCAAAGTTTATTTTATAACCGAAACTTTTTTAAAGTTGTATATTGTTTTTGTTGTTGCGAAGTTGTTTGTTAAGTTTATTAGCGCCTCGTTGTTATAAAAGTTTTATACAAAGTTATAAATAAGTTCTGGAAAACACGTGATCACAGCGAGGTACAATGAAAAGTATACTTTTAGTCACAACTATAACATCAAAAGGTAACATTATTAAAATCTATTATAAATAAAATTCAAATGTCGCTACCGATGTCCCTCTAACTCGAAAACGACTGGACGAATTTTCACGAAAGATTTTTACAAAATTAATCCACAGTGATGGAAAGGTTTGAGCCGAGTCTTAAGATGATTAGGGGCATCTAAAGTGGTCTGTCTACAAGGGCATCGAAATATTTAAAAAATCATAGCCTTTTTGAAGAGCATAAAATTATGCATGTCTAGAGCTATTATTTTAGAGCAGTACATTTACAATATTTTGATGCTATAAATTTTGATTTTAGAGCTATAATAAGCTTTTTAGGGCAGTAAATAACTTTGAATAAAGTAATGAATATTACTGACAATGGCCTCGGAATAAGTCTATAAAATTATGTCTATAAGTAACTTACGAACAGGAAATAATAACTGTACGAGTCTCAAAATCTTTAGGTGTAGTTAAAATAATTTTAAAGGACTTCAGATTTTTTTTGTAAATTTTATCATTTTACTGACTTTAAAACACAAATTTCCAGTGATTTTGTTAAAACTTGGTATAAAACTAATTTGTAGATGCACTTTTTACAGGCTATGTAGTGCTATAGCAGACAAATGGGAATAGTTGTGCACAGGGGCATAAATTATAAGTTTACTTCATTTTGATTACATTTAGTATAAAGACTATTTAGAGGTGGACTGATTTACTGGCTCTGTAGTACTATAACCAGATAAAAGAAAATTGTGGTGCACAGGGGCATAAGTAATTAGTTTACTTGATTTTGATTAGATTTAGTATAAGAGGGTGGACTGATTTACTGGCTCTGTAGTGCTATAACAGATAAAAGAAATTGTGGTGCACAGGGCATAAGTTATTAGTTTACTTGATTTTGATTAGATTTAGTATAGTATATTTAGAGGGTGGACTGATTTACTGGCTCTGTAGTACTATAACCAGATAAAAGAAAATTGTGGTGCACGGGGGCATAAGTTATTAGTTTACTTGATTTTGATTAGATTTAGTATAGTATATTTAGAGGGGACTGATTTACTGGCTATGTAGTTACTATAACCAGATAAAGAAAATAGTGGTGCACAGAGGCATAAGTAATTAGTTTACTTGATTTTGATTAGATTAGTATAAGTTGGTGGACTGATTACTGGCTCTGTAGTGCTATAACCAGATAAAAGAAAATTGTGGTGCACAGGGGCATAAGTTATTAGTTTACTTGATTTTGATTAGATTTAGTATAGTATATTTAGAGGGTGGACTGATTTACTGGCTCTGTAGTACTATAACCAGATAAAAGAAATTTGTGGTGCATCAGGGGCATACGTTATTAGTATACTTGATTTTGATTAGATTGTATAGTATATTTGAGGGTGGACTGATTTACTGGCTATGTAGTACTATAACCAGATAAAAGAAAATAGTGGTGCACAGAGGCATAAGTAATTAGTTTACTTGATTTTGATTAGATTTAGTATAGAGACTATTTAGAGGGTGGACTGATTAACTGGCTATGTAGTACTAAAAGCAGATAAAAGAAATTGTATAAAAAATTATTTACTTCTTTAACGCCCGTGCGAAGAACGGGTTTCCTTGC
>JACMZG010001913.1:25974390-26091965 GCA_018340805.1 Microvelia longipes
CTTCGCTTGTATCATGTTGTTTTGATTCTTTTAATTGAAACTTCATTATATTGGTTTTTTAATATTGAGGGAGAGGGAGTTCTCATCACACCAGCTTTTAATTCTATTAATATTAAGTTCTGCTAGTTGATATGAATTTTGGAGTGAGTTAGATGAGCACAATGGGTGGAGTCGTCACAAGCCAACTATTTCCGCACCCCTCAGGAATATTAAAAATGTCATTTACATATTATTAAAAAAACGGGTCGAGAACCGTCCCCTGGGGTATTGAGTAGCTTGAGAATTTAGCGGAACTTAAATTTTGGCAGAATTTGACAATTTGAGGTCGGTCAGGTAACTAGCAAACCACTTAAACATTGTCCCTCTGATACCTAATTTACTTAATTTTTGTAACAACAATTTTAGAGAAACACTGTCAAAAGCCTTTGCTAGATCTAGGAAGATGGCTACAGGTTTCCTACCCTCGTCTAATTCTTTATTAATAAAAGTAATTACATGTGATATGGCATCTTGAGTGCTCCGTCCCTCTCGAAAACCATACTGGTTCTTATGTACTTTTGAGTGAGTTTCAAGGAACTCAACCAGTTGTTTCTTGACCATTTTTTCTAAAATTTTTGCGAGACTTGGTAAGAGTGAAATGGGTCGGTAATTGGTGGGCAGAGTAACATCACCACTTTTATACAGAGGAACAATTAGAGCAGGTTTTAACACGTCTGGAAAAATACCTTTATTTAAGCTTAAAGATGCAATATGGTAAATGGCTTTATTAACTGATCTTTATACTTTTAAACAGATTTGAGTTGATACCATCTAGTCCGGGAGCTGAACCTCCTTTTAATTGATCTATGGCATTTTTTACATCATTTTCAATGATGTAGCATCTCTCCCAGGTATCACCAGACGTGTTTTCCACCCCCTCCAATCGTTGCCCTATAGCATGGTCGTCATCATTACTTTTATCTTTTTCTATGCTGGCAGCATTTTTTTCACCTACAGATATAAAGTGGTCAGAGAATGCTTCTGCTCCTTCTAACGGATTAGTATTTAAACAGATAGTTTTATATTTATAGTTAAGTTTTTCTGTTATATTTTTATTTGTAGAAGCATTTCTGCCACTTTCTTGGTTAATTAGTTTCCAAATTTTTGCCAGATCATTGTTGTAGGATTCAATTTTATTTTGGTAATATTTATTTTTCGTTTCTTTTATTAATTTTTGTAATTTGTTTGAGAATTTTTTAAAATAAATCTTTAAATCTTGGTTGTATGGCTGTTTTTTTTTAATTTCCTAGCTAGTTTTTCTTTTTTCCTTATCGAGACAACAAGTCCAGTTGTAATCCATGGCTTTAGTTTCATATGTTTTTTCTTTTGACAAGTTACAACTTGCTGACTTGTTGTCTTGAAGATTTCTAAAAATTTAACTGTGGCACTATTTACGTTATTGTCACTAGTTACGTCAGTCCACGTTTCATTGTTTAGTAAGACTAATAACTGATCATGGTTGGTTATGGTTTTGGTGTTTTTACATAAGTATTGTTTACAAGGTAAGCTGTGTTGATCTATATCAACATTTAACAGAGTGGAGTAATGATCAGTTATATTGGTCTTTAAAACCATAGCAGTGGAATTCAGGAACAATTTACCTTTTACTAAAATGTGATCAATAGTAGTTGCTGTTGTACTAGTTATTCTAGTTGGAGTGGATATAAGACTATGATATCTTGAACTAGTAATCAGGTCTAAATAATCGTTTTCATCAGGTAAAAGTATCCTGTTATCATTTTCATTTATATTAATATTAATGTCACCTACAATATTAATATTGTAGAATTGCGATATTAGTGTCTCTTTTAAATTTATCTAGGAGTTTAATAAATTCCTTTAAAAAATCATTAATTGATTTATTTGGGGACCTGTACAGCGCTATGATACTTATGCCTTTGCTTTTGAGTACTATGCAATTAGTTTCTGTTTCAAATTTATATTCTTCCACGTCTAGAATAATGTTATTTTTTACAAAGACAACAATACCACTATTTTGGTTGAAATTGTGAGCAGTTGAACAAGTCTTATAGCCATCTAGTTTGTACATCTCGGCCACTGTGCCGGCAAGCCATGCCTCTGATAGGATAATAATATCAAATTTCTGTTTTACGTCAGTTATCAAAATACATAATTTGTCAAGGTTTCTTGCAATGCTTCTGATGTTCATTTGAAATATGTTGAACTTTCCTGGCAATTCCGGTACAATGTTGTTAAGAGAAATAATATTTTCTATTACTAGATTGCCAGAACATTTATTGTTTTCCACTTGTAACATATTAAGGAGATCCATTTTCCTTCAAATGATCACCAGAGGCCTTTCAAGAAATCCCCCAAAAAAAGAAAAGAAATAAAAAACTTTCTATAGAAATAAAAAACAACTTATAAAAATATCCTTCTTTTAATTTAAAAAAAAAATAAAACAATTTTAGTATAAGAATATTCTGTCCTTAAAAGGACAAATTACTTAAAAAAATAAATGAGATCAAAAAAAAATATTAGGTGCTGTAAATTCTGTAGATGAATGCTTCTCCAGAAAATATAACTTTGCTGTTGAATCTGCCTTACAATTTACTCAAGTCTTCTGGTTTTCTCACGGTTATGATTGGGGTTCCAGGGGATTTTCTAGCCAAGATCCGTCCTTCTTGGAACCAAACAAATTGATAAGATTTTGGTTTAGCTTCAGTCCATGTAGCATCTAGAAGATCTTTGAAGTACTTTGTGAGGTGGTCGCTGACCTTAATCTGGCTTTCTTCGACGTTAGGAAGTATCAAAAGAGAAGATAACGCGGTTTTTGATATAATTGACCCTTCAGCGTTTACAGATTGACTTTGTTCAGTTGTTTTCACTAGTGAAGCGGCAGTTTATTTAAATAGAGCTTTCCATGAGTCCCGCTTAACTCTCCTAACAAATTTTATTATAATTGGTTTGATGCCTTTACCAGATTTTGTGGCCAATTGATGGGCTACACTTATTTCATTTTCGATATTTTTAAAGCCAATTTTTTCAGAAATCGCTATGATTATATCATACACGGACTCGTTAGGAGTGGCTGGTACACCAGTAATTATAAGATTGTCGCGTCTGGAGTATTGTTGTGAGTCGTTGTTGCTAGCTTTTAAGATGTTAGTTGCACTTTTCTCAGTTTTCAATCCATTTTCTAGTGCTATGACTTGTTCTTCAAGGTTACTAACCTTAGATGTTAGATTTTGGATCTTATCATGCGCACTTTCTAACGATACGGCTTGTCCGTCAACAGTTAATTTGTACTGTTGCAGGAGTTCAAAATGTTTGTTGAAAGATGTAGTAATGAAAGATTTCAGGTCAGTAATTGAGTCCGGAACTGAATCTGTATTGAAAGATTTGATTACCTGACACTCCGGGCACTTCCAGTCATTAATTTTTTTTTCGTTTTCTAATTTTAAGTAATTGTCTTCATTTATTGAGCATTTTTCATTCACATGAAAAACTCTGTAGCACGAACTGCACTGAATGCTCTTGTTTTTTCTCAATATGGCTTCAAGGCATTTTATACACTTCATATTATTTATTTGTGTGACTAATGAAAATTGAAAATTTGATATTTTTGTTTTTAAAAGTATACTACTTTCACAATTTACAATTATTACCACAAAAATAATTAATTATTGATTAAAAACGGCAAATTTATGAAAAAAATGATAAAGAAATTAATTTTAGAACAGGTTCAAAGTATAGTAGATGTTGACAGTTCAAGTTTATCTATGAGTTTATCAAGTTGAATCTATTGAGTTCAAGTTTATCTATGAGTTCAAGAGTCTGAACTGAACTGAAGTCGTTATTCATCCTGAGATCGCTCGATGCTGCTTAGCCCTTGTGAGTCGAAAAAACCGATACATAAGCCGTAATGAATTTGGGTTTGGATGGTATAATACCACAAAGGTTTATTTATTGGTAAGGGCGATGCAAATCAGTTGTTGAGAAAAGGCAATGTCCAAGAAATGGCGCTATTAACACTCTCACACAACCATAAAACTACCAAGATATGGTCTTAAGACACATAAATGGTGCCAGAAATGGCTGAATGAATAATTAAAAAAAAATAAAATGTAACAATAAATAAAAGATTTTATGGGCCATGAAAAATTACCACAGATTGCTAGTTTACAATTAATTAGCTCGGCGTTGCCTTATAAATTGTGACTAGCAGTGTGCAATACATTGGTGCGTTGCAGGAGTAGCATAATTTATACACTACAGGGGAACCTTTAAAAAAAGTTTAATAGGGTCTCATGGATATATATATATATATATATATATATATATATATATATATATATAATATATATATATATATACACATATACATATATACATGCATATTAGACAACTTAAAATAGATTATAACACCTTTATGCAAAAAGTTTTTACTTTTGACCATTTTCTTTGAATTTTCGATTCCGGTGATGTCTTATGTTCAAATACTGGTGAGAATTTACTAGTCTGATGTTTTATTATGTTCAAATACTGATGAGACTTTGCTAGTCCAGTGTTTTCCTCAAATATGAGTATAACTTATTTGTAATTTATGGTGGTGAGACCTGGAGAGATAGAGATAGGACGGTGTTTCAGAGTAATTTTGGAGTATTGAAGCGTGATATAGTAATTTACAATTCGCCTAATTATTCTGCTAATTATTTTCCTAAAGACATGTGTAATAATATGTATGGTCTGTAATGTATTCTTGACCAGTGTTTCCATTCACCTCCTTGTTTAAAAATAAACTGAACTCAGCCTGCTCTGTCAAAAACCAAATCATCTTCATCCAATTTGACAATTTAAACAAGCACAGCAACTAGGTTTGCACGTCATTAACTAAATAAATTGACTCAAAATAAATAAATAATAATTTATTATATCTACTATTTACACTAACAATAAATAACTTACAACTTAAAGAACAATTTCCTCTTATAAAGAGAAAACTGTACAGAATGAGAATAAATACATAGAGTCTACTTAAAACAAATTCCGGGCACTTTCATATCCAATAGGAAATTCAAAAATGTCTCATTTTCTGAAACTTCAATCAACGTTTTGAATAATATTGAATATTTTTAATTTAAATGCCACATTATAACTAATTATATAGTTTACAATATACAAAACTAACACTATGCTAACTAAAAAATAAATGAATGGTCTTTTGGCACCAATGTCTTTTATATTCATCATATACAGGGTGGAACATTTCAGATGTACCAATATTATTATTCTTAAAAATAAGAGAAACAATGATTGTATACTTTCAACAATGGTCTCTAGCCCCAGTAAATTGACTAGTGAGTTCAAATTTACCATTATAATTTTGGTGACCATCACCCATGTATTGTACTTTTCTTACAATCCTTGTTAACTGTGAAAAGTTAAGCTAGAACATGATATAATAATGTTTCTTTTGGTAATAAAATTAAATTCTACAACATTTTATACCAATACCTACCAAATCATGTAATTATGCTATTGTTTAACATATATTATAGAACCTTTTTGCTAAATACCTCAAGAATTTTTTTTATTTATAAAAGTCTATGTATAAAAGTATGTACCTATGTCAAACGATAGCCTGATGAAAAATTACTATATTAGAGTGATATTGGTAACAAATTTTTTAAGATTTAATGTTATTTTAAACAAAAGGCCTTGTTTTGGTAAGCTCAAATTTACCAAAAGTGATAATATTAGGGTAATAGACCAAAGTAATAATGGTAAATTTAAACTCTTAGATTAACCCCATATCCAATTTTTTAAAATGATATTTAAATTTAACTATTTTTGTCATTTCTTAAAGAATAAAAATTAAAGGACTGTTGTGTAATAAATCTGTATAACTCTTGCTTTTATTGGGCTCAGACACCGTATTTGAAAGATTGGGACTACTTTTTACTTTTTTTAAAGATTTTATGTTGCATTGCATATAAAATGTTTCACCCTCCATAACAATATCATTCTAGCATATCAAGAACTCATTACCATGTCATGGTAATTTCACGACAATACTCATTTTAGGGTCACATCATCATGACTTGGTTATGAACACGCCAGTCATATGGATCAAGAGAGTCATAAATACAAAATCCATACTATTATTTCTAAATTTAAACAAAAATTTCATTCTTGAAGGGACCAGTCGAGCCTATTTAACTTAAAATATTTTCAATGCATGAACTTTTGCACAAGTGACTTTGGATGCACAGTTGAAAATTTACATATTATTTTCTTCTTTTTTACAATATTATTGCTCATACATTCTTCTTCCTTTTATCTTCATTGCTAAAAAATGGTGGACAGTTTTAAGTTTGATAGTTTTATTCTGATGGCGTATGTACTCTAAGCCAGACTTATGCCAAAGAAACAAAATCATTTACATTCTTCAGTTAGCACAGCATATAAGTAAAGCTTTTTACTCATCTAAACATACTTAGCACGAGTAGATAAATTTAATTTAAATAAAAAAACATACATGAATTAAAACAAAATAAATAATTACTAATATAATGAATAGACTGGGGTTTCGCTAAGACTAATATTATTCTAAAGATATTTAAAATAATTAATGTATTTAAATTTTATTATTTTATAATAATTAAATAATAAATTCAGTTAATAATTAGTAAATAAAAGCCTGACATATTTAATTCAATGTTAGGAAGTTGTTATTATAAACTATGTCAATAATTTGATTTTCTAAAAGAGAAAATTTAGTAACATTTTAGTTGACTACATTATATTAGGCTAAAGTACACCATTGGACTAAAGCCATTACGGCACCACAACTTAAGTTGGTTTGAATGAAATAATTAAAATTATTATAAATAGTAAATTATCGCATGTATCTTTGTTGCATGTATCTTTGTATGCAATAAATGGTTATTTATTTATTTATTTTACATTATGTTAGTAATTTGTTTAAAGTTAATAGTGAAGTCAATTAAATAGTTACTAAATTTCACTATTAGGCCATTATTACGTCATCTTATGGAAAACATTAGTCCAATAATTTGTACACAATCACTTCTATTTATGCTAGGTTTAACCAAGTAATAACCAAAAATAGAAATATTAACCTCTTCTAGCTTTAGAAGCTGTAAAGGGTTGATACTAAACATTTTGGGATTGATACTAAAAAATTTTGGGTCTGTGCTAAAAATATTTAGTAGGTACCATGAAAAAATTAGGCTGTTTAAGCTGTATAGGTTTGGTATGGTTGATAATAAATAATATTTCTATAATATCTTTTAATCAACTTGACTGATGAATAAGGGGTACCCCTCCCCCCCTAAATATAAGCAAATAAAATAATTAAATGAAATATTTAATATATATTACATTTAATTACTCTTATCATATGATTTTTTGTTAATATTAAAATCAATTGCTTATTACTAGTTCATTATAACTTAATACTTTACCAATAAGATTTTAGCGCAATTAATGCTTTTTATTTTTTTATGTTTAATAGATCATAGTTGATACAATTTTAATTAAAGTTACCAACCTTATTATGAGCTAACATAATAAATAAAAGCCTATAATATTGATATTATGTTATCATGTCTTTATTTCAAAAGCAAAGCAGTAAAACATGTTTAGGTGAGGCGTTGTAATAAATTGAAGGTAATTTACAACATTGAAACCAAGGATTATACAACAAATGATTACATAAAAGTCCTTAATCTTTTTATATAATAAATACCTAAGCTTTTGACTAAAAATTGGTCAACATCAGAGTTTAACTAATATAAACAATAAAAATAAAAAAAAACACAATTTACAAAATACTTTAATCAATATAAGTTGTTTGTATTAGTATTTAAAAATACTTCAAAATCTTGTTACAGAAAACATAGTTTACCAATCCATACCAAGGTGCAATATAAAGTAGTTTGTCAATTGTGATTTTTATTCTATAATTTATAAAATTCTGATGATGGCTGATTTTTAATCAAAAGTTTAGTTATTTATTACAAAAAAAAAACAATAAAGGATTTTGCCGTAATTATTTATTACATTTGTTACAATTATTTATTACATTATAAGTCCATAAAAAATAAACATTTATGTAATCTAAAAATAAGTTGTACTTTTTGGGCAACTTATTTTTTTCATAGGCATCAATTACCTTCACCCCCTCATTGTGACTATGCATAAGATTGCCACTAAACATGCCATGTATGGTAAGGCATTAAATCATGGAAAAAATATTATACATAATTTTCTTACAAATCAAATAATTACCAAGTGGAAACAAATTAATTTTCCAATGCACCTCCTCAAATGAGAAAAAATGTAAAAATATGAGAAATAAATAAAAGTTAAAATTTTACATGAGAAAATTTTTAAATAAACATTAGAATCTATAAAATAATAATATCAAACTTGAAACATATGGGTCTATAGATTCTTATTTATCTTTTAATACATTCTTTTAAAAATAAATATAATAATTTAACTATTAAAAAATTAAATAATAATAATAAAATTCCATCGCCTCCAAAAAGCCCTTGAGTAAGAGCCGAGGAGAAGGGATTTTATTCATCTTAAATTAGAATATATAAATAAATAAAACAATAAATATATGTACAAATAATTTATCTTTAAATATACTTGAAAATTTACAATAAAAAGTAAATTTTGTGTATGAAACATGGTTACATATTTGGTGAAATATACTCTTAAATATAGCTAATATACACTGGCAGTTTTTAGTTTAATTTTAAACATATTTTTTAATTTTGTTTTTAATTTGGAAAAAATTAACATTTTCACATATATGTTATATACAGATTAACATAATTTACCTACACAGGTAAATTTATAGATAATACAACAAACATAAATCTCTGGTAGGGGTAATTCCCAAAATATGTAATATTGTTACCTGTTATTTCATGCCTTCTTCAATATTTTGAGTTAAATGATCTGGTCATTTTTACTGGAAGCCATGACGAACGCACATAAAGTCTAATTGTATTTCCATTATTATTTTCACAAAAATGCAAAAAAGCAATGTGGACAGTTAGATCTATAATTATTCACATTGCATGCAATATATACAAAATAAAACACACTTAGATACACCTGTTAAAAATAGATGATGTAGGTGCATAGAAAGCTTGTTAGTCTAACATATAATTTGCCGTGGTATAGAACATCAGACTAAACCCGCAACAATGTCATGGATTGCAGATTAGTCTAACTCAGTTATTAAGAACCTTTTAGCTAGAAATATGTGAACCTCCTCTATGAGTAATATTTATAGGGTTATAATAAATCAGTTTATAGTAGTCTGCTTATCACGAATTGTTTGCGTTCCGTTTTGTATTATAGACGTTGGAATATGTAAGTAGTAATTTTTAACTGATTTTAACTTAATATAATTTATTATATTATGTTAATAGTCAAAGGTGTTCGTTCACATTTTCGATGTTTCAAAATTAAATTGATAGGGCCCCTCTATGCCTAATTGCATGAAATATTTTAATATAAAAAATATTTTAATGTAAAAAATGATTAATAATGTATAAATAAATGAATTTATTATTTTTTATATTCGCAATCGCGAACTCTCATTTCTGAAAGATCCCTTTATTTGAATATCACACAGCATATGAGGTGGTAGTATGTAGGTCAGCTTGGTAGTCATCTCGGTCAGAAGAAACTCATTGAAACCCTAGAGATAATATTACTAGAAAAGCCTAATCGGTTAAAATATGGAACATCGAAAAAGTAACCTAAACACAATTATACACGATTACAAGCGTAATCATTTAAACAGTACAAAATTATAGTAATGCTTACTAACGGAACGTTTAAGTAGAATTGGTAAAACATTTTTACCAATATAACACAAAACTCAAACAATGTGCCAGTGATATTCAATCACCTTAACACATAGCACACTCTTGGAATTGGTTACTCTTATTATTCTTGGAGTTTTAGTCAGTAGTAGTTCTATGCCACGATGTCTTTTACTTTCAAGCTAAGATCAGGTACCTCCTTATAAAAGGAGTCAATCAATATTTTCATTAAATAAAGTTTAAAATTATGTGAGTGGGTTTCTGTTCAGAAAGCGGAAGATTTATTCCGTAATGACAGAACAAGACGGGTAGAGTACCAAACAGCTCTTCATGTCCTGTCCGTCGCGAGCAGCTTGCACGTACTTGTAGAACCTCTGTACAGCTGGATTCGAGTAGGTTGGTTTCTGAAGTTCAGATGCGTCCCTGTAACATTAAAAGAAATATTTTTACATGATTTTTGCAATGTAAATAGAAAACTTGGGATAATAATAGTAATTGTAAAATTCATCGGTGAAGTGACAGTTAGCTTAGAAAGTAAGCAACTCCGTTGTACCTTGACTGTTGAATTCATAAGATTAAAGATAAAATTCTATAGCTTATGAAAAGTGTGGAAATAACATGTCTAATCGACAGATGGGCGGTAACTTCACTAGTACAAAAAAAGTAAGAACGAGGCGTGTCCTTATAGAATTAATGCAAGTCTTAAAATAAACATCATTGACTACGAATTAATTATTCGTGGACTTGATGTTACTTCTATAATATAAAATGAATATACCCACATAGTATGTACTATATTTACATGTCACTTTTACTCGAAAAACGCTTAAACAATTTTGGCTAACTGTCCCCTGCGTGGGAAAGGTGAATAGACCTTTCATCTGTTTGTACACACAGATTTGGTTTCTTGTATGAAAGGGAACTTGCATTTCTTAGTTGGTGAGACATCCTCCGGTGTATCAACCATCCCGAGACTTCTGGAAGAGGTGGCTCCTACAGGCCAGAAGGAAGTAATCTACGCAGGCTAAGGAAATCAGGCCTGCCAAGAAGAGGTCAACATGGCCTATTAGCCCGACATAGCTTATGAACACAATTACTTCTTCTTTTCTACTAATTTCCTTTAGGGCTCAAACAACAGGTTACATTAAAGAATGTTTGTCCCCGGCAGTCAAGTGACATTTCTATATATTTCGACGTTAGAAATTACACTCTAATGGAGTGTTTAATGTTAATGTTTAATGTTACATGCAATTAAAAGTTGCATTTAGTTTTAGATTGCTTCAACCAGCTAAATGGTAGGGCATGACACTCCTTTCTCTATAATAGTTGGTCTTTGATCTCAAGTGAATATGATAAATCCAACAGGCGCAAACATCTTCTGAACACATTATCTGAAAATCCATGAGATCAATTCTGAAGCTAAGTCAAATGTACCTGGATAGTTGAGCAGACACGAGGTTACTATGAGGCGAGAACCTATCAGGCGCCTTGTACATGGAACAAACCAACCTTTCTTTACAACCTTCTTCAGTAAAACCAAGTTGATTGAATATTTCGTCTAACTTGGTCAATATGGGTGTGTAGAAAGGGTCGTATATCGGACTTCCCATGGACAACGTTCCTTTCACGTTGTTGTTGTTGTCGTAAACCTAAAACACAACAAACACACTAGTAGTATCAAGGTACATGTCTAGACGGCTAAAATATAATATCGATCAGGATTGAAAGAATTTGGAAGCAACGAAAATACAAATATTTATATTTTGTCTTTTATACATTCCTATTGTATTATAACGTTATATTACTTATAGTTTATATGTTGGTGTAAAAATGAATGGACTATTAAAGGGAGAGGGCTAGGGGCAATTAATGCCAAATTATAAGATTGGGATCATCAAAAGTACAAGTGAATGAGGTTTCAAGATAATTTCGATATATTGTATGTTCTTTTTAAACAGAATTTGCAAAATCACAACATACAAAAACAAATGCTCCTACTTTTTGTTTATTTGTTTTAATTCAAATCGAGACATTTCAACCTTATGTTTATTAGATAATCATTTTTTGTCTATTATTATACCTTTACCATATCCTGATGCCTATAGTAATATTATTACTATGAATTACTATTATTATTATACTATCTACTATTATTACTACTACTATTACTACTATTATTATTACTATCAATCACTTATATAATTACATTTGAACATAATTTTATGATCTTCTTTTAGCCCATGGTATCATTTTCTTTATTTTGTAAAAACTTAAAAATTGTTACTTTTGTTATAATTATTATAAAAGTGTTTTTATGTGTTATATATATTTTTTAATTGGGCTAAATGAGCCCGTTACCATATATGTAAATAAACAAATGAGATAGCACCTCGCTTTGCTAACCTAAATTTTGGTTATCATAAAAAAAAGTTTGACAACATCGTTTATCATTTTAAACCTCCGCCTCCCGGTAACCTCTGAACTGATACTAATTACGCCACTGGTCTAGGGTTATAAACTATATTTATTGATAATTAATACTGATTAGACCCATAGTACTGAGGAATTTTTGTCGTAAAACATATCGCCCATATATTTTCGTCTTAAAGGAATTTTCCCGCATAAGCTTTCGTCTTAAAGGATTTCGCGCAACTTTCGTCCTAAAGCATATCGCCCATATGCTTTCGTTTTAAAGGAGGTCGCGCAACATTCGTCCTGAAGCATAGAGATGTTATAATTAGAGGGTCCCTGTAGGTAAAATTTTGAAACATCGAAAAAGTTACCTGATCACCTTCGCTTATAAATATAATCTAACTATCAGTACAAAATAACAATAACTTTTATAGTAAAACGCTAAAAATATAATCAAAACATAAAACATGTGTGGGCAGCCGAAAACAATTAATTTATGATAACCTTAAATCACTCACGAAGGTTTCAATGAGGTTACACAGAGCCCCTGAGAGCCCTAAAAAGATGTTTCAGGCTACTTAATGTATTGAGATAGGCAATGCTCTCTCTATAGTATAAATCTCTATGTCCTAAAGCATCTCGCCCATATACTTTCGTCGCAGTATTGTAAACAGTTATATTTAGTTTAATACTAATCGCACCTGCTACAATAATTACAATATGCGTTAAAGCGTAAATAATAACAACTTTCATTCGTGCTATTGGAGTGTCGGCAATATAAAACTATAATGCGTTTAATACCATACAATTCAACTAAATAAATATAGGGGACAATTCATACGCAACTTATTTGCATACAATCAGATTATAAAGGTAATGATATTTAATCTATAAGAAATGTTTTCTTGGTTCATTGAATTCTCACAATAATAAAGGAAAAAAAATAAAAGTGATATCAATTACAGGAAAAGTAGCTGTTATAGGAATTCCTTGTAATAGGATAAACACCTGCTGTTTTCTTATATCACAATGCCTTCCAGACATAGAGATATATTACAAGAGGGGCCCTAATGGTTGATTTTTGAAACATCAAAAATATAACCTGACCACTTTCGACTATCAATAATGAAATGGACTGAACAAAATTACTGTGAATTATATAGTAGAACGCTGAAAATATAAATCAAAACACAAACAATCCGCAAGGAGCCGAAAATAATTGATTTCTTATAACCTTAACTTACTCTTAGAAGAGGTTTCATTGTGGTTACACAGAGCCCCTGAGAGCCTAAAAAGATGTTTGAGGTCTCTCAATGTATTTAGATAGGCTATGCCCTACCTAGTATATATCTCTATGCTCCCAGATAGTTAGTATGTAATTTCATACAAAATATTAGGGACGTCCTTAGTGCCCCCAATCCTTGGTTTGTTGGTATTAGTTATTTTAGCTATAAATACAAAGACAAATTAAGACTACGTCAGAGCTAGGCGACCAGTGAGGTTTATCAAATTTCTTCACGAGTTTAAGTTTAATCACGAGGAAAGTACACGTATATACACTCATTCTCACCTCACATCCATTCATAAATTTCCCAATTTTTTATCCAATTCAGGCGGTGAAACGTGGAAATTTGATGGAGTTCATGTGACAATTTCAATGCTTTCCTCCCAATTAGTTGGAGACGAAGGAAAAAAAGTATTAAAAAAGCGACATCGTGATTTTTAGTGTCTTGTTCACCCTCCACTAGAATTAAAAAAATATCTAATAAAGTCATAAATATAAAAATTTTGACCCAATTCAGTGTTGACATGTATAATATCGTGTAAAAGCAATAATCTAGGCATCATCTTGCACGAATAAATTCAAGAAATGCACTTACTAGTGATTACATCGGTTGCAAACATGCATCACAGATGCAAATTTTACTCTTAACACTTTCCCTTCTTGTAATTCTATTTGAGTTTATCTATTCAACAAAATGCATTTTTCATTACGCGGATTCAATCTAATAAATCTTCTAGGTGCCGGAGGTACAATTATAAATCACCTGTTATGAATAAATGAATAGAATTATTTTAATTAGTTCAGTATTTCTATTTACTAATTGTTTAATAATTTCATCATCTAAAGATCAATTCTGTAATAAATATAACAATCTGCATTGGAAAGAGACATCGTTCTATGAATTAATTCCAGCGTTTATTTCTGCTGGCAATAATTAATTAATTTTGTTATTTTTATTATTTCGTTTTTTATACGTTTATTATTTATTTTGTATGAATAATATTAGGGTCAATTAAGAATGTGAAAGAAAGCAGTAAAATTACACAGTCATCATGACAGTGCACTTTATGCTATGTACATGACTTGCAACAATATCATAGCAAGTCATGCAATCACACATAGAGATATATACTAGAGTGGGCATAGCGTATCTCAATACATGAAGAGTCCTGAAACATCTTTTTCGAGCTCTCAGGGGCAACTTCATTTAAACCTCTTCTAAGAGTGAGTTAAGGTTATAATAAATCAATATATATTTACGCAATAAATAAGTACTCTAAGTTTCTTCTTAATACAGCAAGTATATCCATGATTTTTATTGGATCATGATAATTAGGCAGCATTGGATGGGTGATAAACGAGATGGAAACGGATCCAGTTACTATCTGAGGACGAGCGAAGCGAGTTCAAAGTCGTGTTGCACTATAAATTTGGTGATTTATATACTTGGAGAACGAGAGTGGCGAATCCATTGTGATGTTGGAAAGTTTTAAGGTACCCTACCCAATTTTTCCAGTTCGTTTTAGCAAATTTTAAAAAGAAAGTGAATTTTTTAAAAAAAAATATAACTGAAATGGAAAGTGCTTCAGTTAACATAATTTCATTAACACTTTTCACAGATCTAAAACAACCAA
Source organism: Microvelia longipes (assembly GCA_018340805.1). Lineage (NCBI taxonomy): Eukaryota > Metazoa > Arthropoda > Insecta > Hemiptera > Veliidae > Microvelia > Microvelia longipes. Next base: position 25,989,600 of record JACMZG010001913.1, read on the forward strand.
AGCAGAACAATGTTCCCACAAAAATCCGAGCTGTTAGAAGATATAATATATTGTACAAATAGAAAAAACATAAGATAAACAGATATTGACAGTTAAATGTGACACACAACAAGTTTAAAGTAAAAGTAAAACCTGTGTAAAGAACCCCAGGATGACAAATAATTTGTCAACTTCGTTCTCGATTCGTTTAGTAACAGCTTCCGCTTATTGGCTTTCTTATCTTGCTTTCATATCCTCATTATTTCCTATCCTTATGATTTCCTATTAATGTCATAATTTCTCATCCTTATGATATCCTATTAATGTTCTAATTCTTCATCCTTATGATATCCTATTAATGTCATGATTTCTCATCCTTATGATATCCTATTAATGTTATAATTTTTCATCCTTATGATATCCTATTAATGTTATAATGCTTCATCCTCATGATTTCGTATTAATGTTCATATTTTCCATCCTTATGATATTCTATTAATGTTATAATTTCTTATCCTTATGATATCCTATTAATGTTATAATTTCTCATCCTTACGATTTCTTATTATTATAATAGTAAATTATTATATTTTTGTCCTTATAACATCTAAATATTTTAATTTTATATCTTTGATTTCTAATCATTAAAATTGCTTATCCTTTTGATATCTCACCCTAAATTTTTCTAATCCTTATGACATCCTACTTGTATTATTAGTTTTTATCCTTATGATATCTAAACATATAATTTCTAATATTGAATGTCCTGATCATCTAACGCATAAGGAGATATCACTTTGGTCTCGCTGCGTTCGACCTCAAAATAAAATGTTAATCTAAAGCCGATAGTGTTGTGACTCTGGCCTCCTTTTCCTCGTCTTCTGAATGTCATAATTACTCAAATTTTAAAGTGATATTACTTTCGTATCTCTACGTTCAATTTTTGATGATTAGTTTTTAGTTATGGTTGATAAAATAATTAAGAAGTATTACAGTCGATATCCAATTAAAACATTTCAACTAGGCTTCTAAGATCGCAGAAGCTAAGTTCTAAGTTGCTATTACAATGTATAGCTATTACTCATTTAAAGGATTTAAATAATTAAAAAGTAATTTGCCATGTATGACCACTACTATTATAAAATATCAGTTATTAAATGACACGCCTGAAACAGATAATTATGATGAAACTTTAGTTTCGCCATAATTATAAATTGTTTTAGGAAGAATACAAAACTTTAAAAACGTCAAAGGTTTTAAAAAGATTCATTTTTGGTGGATTTATAAAAATAATAAATAAAATCCTTGGTCAATAAATTTGCACCTCGGTATGGTTTGGTAAGCTATACCAAACCATACCAAGGTGCAATATGAAGTAATTTGTAAATTGTGATTTTTTAATTTATAATTTATATTATTAAATTCTGATGATGACTGATTTATAGTCGAAAGCTTAGTTAATTATTATATATTAAAAAATATAGGACTTTTTTGTAATTAATCAATTTTTATTTTTTATAAGTTTTACTTTCTGATAAAAATTAGCTAACGATAAAATTATACAGAAGGAATGAATGAATAAAAGAATAGATCCGTAAACAAAAAGTGTAATAAGCTTAGATGTTTGTATTTATAAAATTAAACATTAAAAGTAAAAGTAATATTGTAATGTATAAAGTAAAAGGAGTGTAAGAGAGAAATGTGCGTGTCGCGACGCATGCTGCATAAGTCCGAGACACAGTATCGCATCAGTGAACATGTAAATGAACTATCTCATACATACGACAAGATTTTGAATAATACGACAGTATTATCCAACATTTAGTCAAAAATATGTAATAGCCGTAATATTTTAATTGTCACGATAGACAGTGAAATGTTTTAAGTAGTTAACGATTTTGCTACTGTCGATAAAACTACGTTCCCTCATTTACCTATTGGAAAATTATAACAACTGTTCGCAATATAAATCCGAAACCGGTAATTTAACTGAATCATCCGCTTTAGATGTTTTACGTAGTTGTCTGTTTGTGTGTGCGTCTGTATGAGAATGTGTCTGTTGTCATCGTAACTGTTATCAGCGTTGTATTCAGAATGTAAAACAATAGGAAACGCAAAAAAACGCATCTCAAAAGGTAAGTTCTGTCGAAAATAAGGTAGTACAATTTTCGTAAAAAATGCGTACGTGACGTACGTACTAAAATGTGTTTAAGCTAGAGAGTTGAAAGTTTGTTTGAACCTTAATATTTCGATCTAGTTGTGCTATCCGGATAATATTTTATAACATCATTAACTGTCTGTAATTACTCCGTCTAATTTTTTTTAAAAATCAATAAAATATAATAAAGATGGATATGAAACTTGGCACTCAAATAGTACTATATGAGATCAAACACTTACTCAGGTTAGACCTATCAACAGCAGTCCAATTTTTATCGAATAACGTGTATCCGTTAAAAAAAACATTAAACACGAGACAATAATTAAATTGGTTAAAATTTGTTATGAGTTTTCGTCATTATATAATTTACAAGTATACTATGTTTTATGTTAATTTAGCATCTTTGAGGAGTGAGTTAAATCTTTATCTTTGAGGAGTATCTAGCGTGGTCAGTAGTCGGATGGGTAACCACTTGTATCAAGATGAGCAAAGCAAATTTAAAGACGTACTGCGATATATATTAGGTAATCCTATATTCAGAGGACGAGCGAAGCCAGTCCGAAGATGTCAGGATGAGCGTAGCAAATCCGATTCGTTGAGATAAAGTTCCAAAATACACCTCTTTTTATTTTTCATTTAAATAAAATCTCCATCTCAAGATAGTTTTTTGCAGCCAAATTAATTAAAAGTTTAGAAGCAAACAGGTGTTTATTTATTAGAATAATACCTTGTACTCAATTTTCTATAGTAATATCTATGATTTTTAGGAGAATGTTATGATTTGTGATTCATTCATAAATTTATGGAATTATTATAGTTATTGCGTAAAAATTTCCATGGAAAGTTATTTATGACAACTGGAAGTTAGACGAGACGCCTGATGAAGAGACCGGGAGAAATATGAACGAAACGTCAGACGCTGTGTTTAATCAGAGCATGATGAAATTATTATATTATATTAGAGATCCATCTCACTCTACCCCTACCTCCTGCCACTTTTCATTTCCAATATCTGTTTAGATTTCTAATTCTCTAACTTCTCTGACTCTAGAAATGAATATTAATGGAGAAATGAATCATATAAAGAAGAGTCATAAACAAATAAAAAGTCTTTGTTAAAATCAGGTACTGATGCCTCTGAACTTATACTTATCACATAGGATTCGCTACGCTCATCCTGTCTACTTCAGACTCGTTTGTTCACTTCGCTCGTCCTATGAATATAAAAATCCTTTAAATTTAAACTGCAACACGTCTTCGGACTCGCTTTGCTCGTCCTCAGATAAAAATACAAATAACAAACACAGCATAAATACACTGGAAGCTCTTATGACAACAAACTCGCACACAAACACACTTACACACCTACATATAAACAGATAACTATGTGAAAACCATTCAGGAAGTTTTAGCAACGCCTGAAATTGATAATGTAGGTAAAATATCGCGGTTGCGTTCACGTTACCTCATTTGTCCTTTCAAAATCGGTGAAAACTCCATTTTGTATTAGAGACTATCTTACCAGTCAAGTCAGTATCATATAGTCAAGTTTGTACCATTAGACTCACTGGTAGACTACTGATCTACTTTTTTAATAATCACCGGCACTGCTGATGACCGTTAACGGTTGAATGTCGGCTTTGTTATAAGTAATTATAATGAGTGAAGAAACAAAAACTTGTTTAGTTTTATTTCTTCTTACTATCATACCCGTATGTCATAGATTGACATACAAGGCTATGAACACGTGTGGAGTAAAGGAAAATTATCCAATGAAAAGCAATAATAAGCAATTTCTTTCCCCTAATAGCATTTAATGGCAGTCTAAATTTCAAGCAACTGGTCCTTAGTGTTGCCGAAGCATGCATGAAAACATAGTGCTAGCCTAAAAATAAATGGCTTAAGAATTTTGATTCGTTTTAGTTAACCAGAAACAATTTGGTCTTCATGTGACGTCCATCAGTATTTTTTGAAGACAGAAGGGTTAAAAGCTATTTATTCAATAATTAATTCTGGTGCTAAGGTCCGCAAAACTGTCAAATTTATTTTGTAGTAAATTGTCCAAAAAATTGAAATGCAAAAAATTGAATGCTTAATTTCTTGGTCAATAAAAGCCCACTATATGGTTATCATTAAAATATTTTAGCGAATTAATAAATTGGAAAATTTTTCGTGATTAGAAGGCACTGAATTTCTGAGGCTGATTTTAGACACAATACCGGGACCAACCTCCGTCATGCTATCTACTTTATATCGAGTCGTTTCTAAAATAAAATGCACAAATATAGAAGTGCTTAACTTTAATTTAGAGTGGTTTAATAAACCTTTGCACCCCTCATCATATATTCAGATTTTAATTTTTAATAAACTGCCTAGGCTTCCGCGGTTATTGTCATGAAGATTTAGGTCTTTCGATGGTGACCGCATTAATGTAGATGAAGAATCTGACGTTTCGCTTCCACTGTGGGAGGCATCTTCTGACATCCTTCTGGGAGGCAAAACTGAACTGAACAGTTCAGCTTTGTAGAGCATTGTGTTTCTATCCATAATGTCCTATATCCCTGAAGATGCCTCCCACAGTGGAAGCGAAACGTCGGATTCTTCATCTACATTAACGCGGTCACCACCGGAAGACCTAAATCTTCATTTTAATTTTTGTGCAAAATAAATGTCCCACCCAGTATTTTTAGGGTATTACAAGGATACTAGGGGCATCTAAGTCGCCTTCGAGGTTGAGGTCGTTAAAGCGTAAGTATATTCATACTGACCTTTGACACTAAGGAGGTTTAGGGTTCGCATCCCACTTTACGCTCTCAGTTTATACGATTTGTTTTTAAAATAAATTATTATAATTTTTTATTATACTTTGAGCTTAACGGTTACCACTACCATATGAGTTTATCTCTGATAACCCGCGAGGCTCTAAAGGGGATTATTTTTATTAGCGGTATCTTATCGGTTTCTACTTTTAGTCACTGCTGTAAGATCGCTCAATAATTCACATATCACAATGCTTTCATCAAACTTGTTCTTAATATGTCAGAAGACCAAACCATGACGACGACTAAGATTAAAACCACTAAATAATCATAATCACCTAATCCCGTATGCCAATACATAATAAAAGTAAAAGTGAAAGTCCCATAGATAAAGCTATAGATTAACTTGGTCTCAGCTATAGATTAATAATTAACAAGCGTTAAACTTCTTATAGGATTCCATACTCGTTGAAGAATAGTACTCTCACTTAATTTTTATAGAAATAGCTTTATTAAATTCTTCAAGATTAATGGGCCCATACCAAGACAATAAGGTTGGACAAACATAAATGAAGAGAAGTTAGTGATAGCTTTGTTAAATTCTTCAGTGTATTGGGCCAATACCAAGACAATAAGGTTAACATAAAAGAAGAGATGTTAGTGATTTGACACATATGATATAAATGCTGAAAATAGAAAATCATTTCAAAGTCAGCAAGTTTAAAAATGAGTTCACATTTTGCAAATAGAAAAAAAATATTGATGAAAAGAAAACAAAAATGTTTGAGGATTAATAAAATTATATGAGTCCATCATGAATTCTACAGCTCCAGAAAGAAAAGATAGATAATAGTAATTACAGTATAGGTGATATGTTCAGAAAACAGTGCAACATAAACCTCTTTCTTTTGAATAATATGTTTAATAATATGTACTAATATGTACTCGTATATGTTAAATAATATCCACTATGAACTCAAGCTGTAAGAGTTACCTTTGTATGAAGGTGCATGTTGTTAAATGCAAGTCGGATGATTTATTTGTAACGTTCTTGCAAAATCAACTTCATAAAATAGAGGTTTCCTAAATTCACATTTAAGTGTCTTAAAAAGTGATCTAAAATTTAACATTTTACTTCTCTATTTATACTGCAGGTATATATAAATTTATTACGTTTGCCGAAATTCCGAAAATAATTATACGTTTCATGGGTTTTAAGACCTCTTGAGTAGTTTTCACAAAATGATCTGTCTGATTGTGTGTCTGTCATCATCGTCATTTCCAGATTATTTATGCTAGAGAGTTGAAACCTTGTGAAAAAACTGTAAACAGGTGTAGTTGTGCTATCCGAAAAATATTTTATGACGTCTTTAACCCGAAATAATGACTCAGCAAAACTTTCGAAAATTCGTAAAAGAGGAAAAATGTTGCGATCGAATTGTGATTGGGCACGAATGTAGCCACATATAAGACTAACATATGTGCCAAATTTTATCTAATTGTCAGCGTTAGTTCAATTTTCATCAGATTATTTGTGTACGTTTTATGAAAAATTCTAAAATAATCTAATTAAGTTGAAATTTGGTTCAAGTACAAATTTATTACCTTCACGTAATAAATAAGTAGACTAAGTTTCGTTTCAATACGACAAGCATACCTATGATTATTTTTTGGATCATAAAAGGTAAGCAGCATCAAACGAGGTCAGTACCTGGATAGGTGACGAGCGAAGCAAGCCTGAAGATATTGAAGAAAAAGTGTTGTATACATTTAACGAATTGTATATTCTGAGGACGAGCGTAAAGAATTCAATGTGACGAGGAAGGTACCGCAAATCCGAATTTAGAGGCAATTAAGATTTGAAATTTCAATTAGTAAGGTTGAAATTGCCAAAAAAAGTCATTTTGCATGTTACCAACTTGTGTCTTTATATATGCATTAGAAATAATAAAGGTTGGCCATTTGAATATTTTTTTTTACTTGAAGTGAGAGTATGTGTTGCTTAACTTTCATTTCGCGTCTTAAGCTTCAACAATGCTAGGGAAGGTAAGTTAGCTCTTATATATCTATCTCATACAACGTTCATGGGGTCATTTAAGTTCCCTTATCGCGTCATCCCCTTTGTTGACTCAAGTCAACATTTGATTCTAGTTGTCGTCCAAACAAGTTTAGCTCATAAAATCGGACAAAAGCTGATAAAAAACTAGATTCATTTGACATCCTCTGCCTCGCCCAACTCCCAGTGCACCCAACACACATATCCACATAGCCAACACACATAGCCGCGCACCCTGTTTCCTTATCGGTGTGTAGCAAGGCGCTCGTCTTGTTTCTGTGACAGCTCCACCTGCTTCCCTTTCACTTGTTTTATCTGTTTCCTTGTTTCCATTCAAGTTTCACATCTCTCAACTTTGTTACTTCTTCAACTACTTTCTTTTTCTATTTATTTCTATATTAACCTGTATTTATTTATATTTTCTTGTAGTTGTAAACGTTTTATATTGACACAATTTTTTGTTGCGAATTCGGAAGTATTATTTGGCATGATTTATTCTAATGGACAATTTAAGTGCATCCTAATGACTTATGTACATGGGTATTATCAGGGTCTCTGTGTTGAATACGTTATGTCCGCCACCCTGACATTTTTGGAGTATATACATACAGGGTGGCGGTCTGTATGTATACTACATACAGTCACTATTTAGGATGTACCTTCAGTATCTTTATATTGTGCTTACATAGTCAAAACTATATAAATTCGGTATAGGCCAAACGGCCTTTACCGAATTATTTCAAAATGGGTACGAGGTACCTCGGAACGTTTGCTCATTACATCGGATACGCTACGCATCCTCAGAATAAACGTACACAAGTAATATGATAATAATTGAATTAATGCTCATATTGAGATAAACAGCTTATATGTCAGTCTTATGTGCGTCTCTTGGGTACATGCGTGTAAAATCTCAAATTTTCCCTGAGTCAATATAGCTAGTTAATGACTTTATTAAAATAATTTTTCGTATAGCACAACTACAGCTAAACACTTATTTTTGTTTCAAGTTTCAACTCTAGTATGAATACACCTGGGAGCTACGATGGTATCAGACACACACATCAAACGGACAACTTTGTGAAAATACTTAGGTGGTGTTAAGAACACCTGAGACGGATAATTCCGGTTTCAGGTTCTTTTGCAAACACAGTACTTTTTTACGGTATAAATAAGGGGAATACAATAATTACGAAATAAATTTGATGAAATGAGTAATTGAATTATAATGATTGGCTGATATTTGGCTGAAAATTTACTAATATGACTGAAATTGAATATATGGCACTTTTTACGAAAATAAGAGGAATAAGAGGATGAACTGATTAGATTTCGGGGTTAATTCAATAATATAATTAGGCAGACCGCTCTATGGCTGCAATTTTTTAATTACAAGAATATCAAAATTCTTTAAGAAAATATTGCTCTAGACCCCAATAACAAATGTGTTTAAGAGGGAACCAACCACGGTTACGTCTCAGTTCTCCGAGATTTGAAAGATATATAAAAATTAGCAAAGTTCAGGCCGGCTTGATTTTTATGATGCAGACAAATGTAATGGGAAAGCTTAAGTCATACTTGACAACTTGTTTTAAAATTTAATCTTTATACCTTAAAATCCAAATCATAAAATTTAACTCATTTAATTATTATTTGCAGATTAAAACTCAAAAATTTCATACTTTATTTGACTTATCCACCTGTTAATAAATTGTATTTAAAATTTTAATTCTTTCATGCCAAATAATTTTGACAATGACAAGTTTTCGCTTTCTTTTCACTTTTACTTCTTATGTTATTTATTCCGCAGATTAACTTTTATTTTCTTATAAGTTCATAAAAACTTGAAATAATTCTTCATATTTAATCTCGATTCCCTTTTAAAGCAGTTTTCGTTTTCTTCCAGTATTTCTTGTTTTCGATTTTGCACCTCTTTCTCTTTGTCACTTTTCTCTTCTTTGTGCTTGAATTTCACTTTACTTTCTTTTTATCACACGCATTGATTGCAATGATTAATTGTGATTGATTTATTCTAGTTTTAGCTTCATTTCCTTTATGCACTTTTTATCTATAGATTATTTAGAAAGTTGATTGATCTCTATATTTTATTATTGCTATGTATTTAGAACTAGTTTTTTAACTATTATCTTTATCTCTGAATGAAACAATTATTATTTTAGAATTTGTTCTGTCCGCAATTTACAATTTCCTTACATCCAACCAGACAAAAAAAATATTCTAAACGTTTTTAAAAATTTAAAAGCTCTAAGTATAAAGAAATTTTAATCAAATGTAATGCATATTTAAATGCCTAATATACAATTATTGTGTTTCTTAAATTTCGAAAGATTTTAATTTATTATAATATCATTCCATCAAAAGCTTCTCATAGCACTTTATAGATATTTATTCAAAATTGTCATTAACCTGGATATATAAGTTGATCGGAACTCTTATTCATAGCTTGCAATTGCATTTATATTCTGTTATATTTTTAACTTCATTTTAAGTTATTATTTTTATAATTATTTTTGCTTTAATTTGGTTTTATTTTCACCTTTTCATCCCGGATACTATTAGAGAAAATGATTTTAATTTTTAAATTGCTAATCTGTTTTATTTATGTTTACTGAGAATTTCTAACTATTATCACATTATTCAGTCACAATTGCATTTGTAAACGCAACAGACTAATAAGCAATAGCAGTTCCATTTTTTATATTAATTATGCTTAAGGTATAAGGCCTGTATACTTTTGATTAAGAATTTTCACCATCGTTGGAAAAATATAACTTGATCAATATTAACTAATAGTATTCACATATACTGAAAGCATAGCGCGGGCTTCGAAATCTAGAACTTTCGGTGCCGAAATCACGTTCGAAAGATATTTTTATCACAAAGCCAACACAAGATTAGTGGCCAAACTATTTAAACAAGCCTTTTTGTAAAACTATTAAATAATTATTTTGCCAGAGGGGGTCTAACAAAGAATCTCAGATATAAATGGTCATAAGCCTGTAACAAGACTTTACTAGGCCTCTCATCTCAATTAAGACTCAAAAGTCACATTATGTTTATATGTATGTTTTTATGTAGCTCTATTTATGTATTTTATCATATGTCTGCACTGAATAGTTTAACAATAAGAGCTTATCAATTAAACGACCTACAACAAGAAGATTAGACATTGTTGCAAAAAACGTAGCTTCATTCGATTTTTTTACTCTAATTTTTTTTATACGGGCCACCATAATAGCAACCATCAAAAAGTAATTTTTTGGAATGTAACCAAAAACACAGCTTTGACATACAGTTAATTCCACATGTATACAAAGTTTTATCCAAATTGGTTCATTTTTACGGGACTTTTTAGGAAACGTACAAACAAACATACGCGCCATCCCAATCTTCTTATTAAGTATAAGAACTCCCATACGTTCGTTCAATAAGAGACACTTGATCAATTATTTTAGGAACTGACCAATTACGTATTTTAAGTGATCCAGTTTCTGGTCTGAAATATTAAACCAACCCGCGAGTACGTCCTAGATACTGAACTCTACCTAATGATAAACTTTAACTTGACCGAATCATTAAAAAAATCCTTATGAGTTTTTGAGTTAGAAATAATTACTGTAATTAAATTTCTCTGGAATCTGGTCTTACTTTAGCATCGTTTATAAACGGAAATACATGAGTCAATATTTTAAACAAACTTCAAGGAGGTATTAATTCCAAATAAAAATGACCAATGACCAATGTGTTTCAGCAAGAACACGGTGGTCAGTAGCTGGCACAATTCAGGGTTCGACACCACAGTATTCAGGTGACAATGGTCTCAGGCTTATTAAGTATTGATCAAAGTACATTTTTTTGACAATACTCTTTAAATGATAGTTCAAACGTTCATGGTTCATATTTAAAAATTAACAGTTCAAATCCTATGCAGAAAACTAAAAATGGATCTATTATATGGGAGATGCGAGGGGGGGCAATATAGTTTATGATAGGTAGCTGTCAGATTTTTTTTATGAATAAGTAATAGAGAATTAACTTCAGAAAATTTAATTAATGAAGCTGCTTTTAGAGGTTATTTTATTTCACTAAAGAATTACAGCTATTTTTTAAACACTGTGCATAATTAAGTCAGTTTAAAATTAAAATGGCAAAAGGGTCTTGGATGTAAATTAACAAATTATTTTACTGAAGTGATTTAAAAAACAAATATAAAATTGATGGATTTAAATCTTTTTTAGGATTTATATGTTTTATATTTGATTTAATGTTTTTTATTATATTCTATAGCATGGAAATAGTAGTAGTTGTTGTAAACTTATATAATGTAAAAAGTACGGAAACACGCATCCAAAGGAAATTCGCCCGACATGCGGACCACCGCGCCAGAATTATTTTCTAGTTGTAAACTTATATTAAGTAAAAAAAACTATAAAAAATTATCGACCCTTCCAGGATGTGAACCCAGGTACCCTGAGTTTGAGTGGTGTATTGACTCCGGACCACTGGCATTCAACTCAGAGGCCCAAAAAACATCGAAAACGACACCCTACTCGAAATTTAATTCTCAAAGACCGTAATTTTGGTTTTCTATCATTTTTGTGTTTTTCGACTTTTTGGTAACTTAAAGTGGTCGTATCGACTTCGGACTGGTTTCATTCGATTCAGCGCCCCCAATTACATAGAAATTGACACCCTACTCGAAATTTCTTTTATCGACCTAAATTTGGTTTTTGGTAATTTACAATGGTTTTTTTTACTTTTAGGTCACTTAGGTGTTATATCGACTTCGGACCGGTTTCATTCGATTTAGCGTCTCAACAAACATAACTATTGACCTTTTTCGCGGCAAAAAATATTAACCCTGAATTTTGCCGATTATTTGAAAATTTCTCTGACTCAGCAAACCGGGTTAATGACGTCACAAAAAACTGGTTTTCAATAGGGTTTGTGTCCTCCCAAAGGTTGATTTTTGTACCAAGTTTGGTTAAAAAATATTAATCCGTTCGAGATAGAGTGTTTACAAGAAAGTGTCTAGAATACATATATATATATATATATTTATATATAATATATATATATATATATATATATATATATATATATATATATATATATATATATATATATATATATATAATATATATATATAAAGTCGTGCGAAACTTATTTTTTCGTTCATTAGGGACCTCTGAAACGGATTTGTGTCTTGGTCGAGGTTCGAATTCCACCATGACGCCTATCCCATTAGGCGAATTTCCAAAGGAAATTCCCTAAAAATCAAGAATCATATGAAAAGAAATAATCCAACTTTTATGATTAATAAATATAATGATCCTCAAATATCTTAATTAAAAGTAAAAGTCGACAAACCAATCTGAGTTAGGTTGAAATAAATCTGGGTTTCCTACCTACGAATTCATTATTAAACTCGTTCTTCTTAGTATGTTAAAGCAGCTTGCCGAGGGGATTCCACATGGGTTTGGCCATTTCTTCTTACAGAAGTGAAATTGGAGCCGGTTAAATTTAAAAATCACAGGTAAGTCTGAGAAGGCCAGTGACCTAGATGTGGTGCCACTACCCTGACCAATATTTTAGATCTTCTTATAAAGTTTAATTTATTCCGTGCATAAAATATGCACATCTAAAATCCTGGACACCATAATATGCATACAATTTAATGTTGGGGTATCTAATAATAAGTTGAAATAGTCTAGCAGCCAGACTTGAAAAATGTGACTCGTTTTGTACTGCTTTAAACCATACGTCTTTAAAAAATATACCTTACACAATTCTATCCAAAGTGAAGGCCTTCCTATTTTAGGTAGGCACACATTTTAGGTTTCATGAAATAAGTGATCCCCTGTTAGTCGTCGCAAAACTTTTTTGCAGAAAGAACATTTTTATAGCTGATAATATTTCTTCTAAAACGAGAATTTATTCCTCAAAATTAGGAAACTACAACCAAAGATATTGGATTTGCAAAACTTCCAAACAATTTGTTAATTTTTGCTAACAGCGAAATTCTTACGAGAAATGTCAACGGTTAGTGACTAGACTTATTTTTTCGTCATTAGGGACCTCTGAAACGGATTTGTGTCTTGGTCCGAGGTTCGAATTCCACCATGACGCCTATCCCATTAGGCGAATTTCAAAGGAAATTCCCTAAAAATCAAGAATCATATGAAAAAGAAATAATCCAACTTTTATGATTAATAATATAATGATCCTCAAATATCTTAATTAAAAGTAAAAGTCGACAAACCAATCTGAGTTAGGTTGAAATAAATCTGGGTTTCCTACCTACGAATTCATTATTAAACTCGTTCTCTTAGTATGTTAAAGCAGCTTGCCGAGGGATTCCACATGGTTTGGCCATTTCTTCTACAGAAGTGAAATTGGAGCGGTTAAATTTAAAAATCACAGGTAAGTCTGAGAAGGCCAGTGACCTAATGTGGTGCCACTACCCTGACCAATATTTTAGATCTTCTTATAAAGTTTAATTTATTCCGTGCATAAAATATGCACATCTAAAATCCTGGACACCATAATATGCATACAAATTTAATGTTGGGGTATCTATAATAAGTTGAAATAGTCTAGCAGCCAGACTTGAAAAATGTGACTCGTTTTGTACTGCTTTTAAACCATACGTCTTTAAAAAAATATACCTTTACACAATTCTATCCAAAGTGAAGCCTTCCTATTTTACGGTAGGCACACCATTTTAGGTTTCATGAAATAAGGTGTCCCTGTTAGTCGTCGCAAAACTTTTTTGCAGAAAGAACATTTATAGCTGATTAATATTTCTTCTAAAACGAGAATTTATTCTCAAAATTAGGAAACTACAACCAAAGATATTGGATTTGCAAAACTTCCAAACAATTTGTTAATTTTTGCTAACAGCGAAATTCTTACGAGAAATGTCAACGGTTAGTGTATTTTTAAAGTTGTGTTTAATAAAGTCGAGTGTTTGATAGACAAACACTCGATTTATTAGAATTTTTTTCTAGTAAATCGATAATTAGAAAATTTTTAGGATTAGGATAATAAAGGTACGAGAGGCCAAAATTCCACGGTCTGAAACAGTAGACTATCTGATCCTTAATCAGGGTGCTAAAATAAGTTGATCTAACGGGTTAAACACTTGGAGCACGACGGTCACGTTTTGCACCAGGCTCTCGTACTATTACTCTATTCATTGTATATTTAGACCTTTTAGGAGTTTCAAGACGATCACTTGTCAATGTTTTATTTATAAGTATACAGCACTTTTACCTAAGTCTAAAACAACAGCTCAGTGACATTTAAGTCTTAAATGCATAATAAACCACAGCTTTGAAGAAGTCAGGGTAAAATTATCATCTAGAGACTAAATAAATAAATCGGAATTACCTTTATATTTGGAGATAAATTGAGAGAATCTTGATATCTAGTGGAAGAAGTAGGGTTAGTTCTTCTCGTTGAATACGCGGGAGGTTGGTAGGTATCGTCGTGTTCGATACCCCATTGCTCCAGGTCTACGTTGTTTGGAGGATCTCCCATTCTGTTGTGCCAACCTGGTGGTGGATGGTCAAGGTACTCAGGTACATCGTGGTAAGAAGGTACATGGACTGGTACATGGTGGTGATGATGTGCCACCTAGAACATGGTAATGTTTGGTTAATATATAGGTAACACAGAGATAGAAATGAACGTGATAGAACTTGATTTTATTATTAATAGGAATGGAGGGTTGCGAGATGTAATCTCGCAGCTTTTTTGTCAAAAGTACACAAAGAAATTGAGGTATAGTAATAATTGAGGTAAAGTAAAATCCTAAAAAAAGTAAGCGACTTTAGGCCTCATGGGCCTGAGCACTTCCTTAACCGCTGAGCGGAGTCGGAACAAGGGGCCGCTGCATGCCCAGTTTGTCATATTACTCGTTTATAAATGTGGCGCACTCCTACGAAATAAGTGAATTTTTAAGAGTATCAGTCAAACAAAGTCAGGCACGGAAAATACCAAGCGGAGCATATTTCCTTTGTTATGCTTGCTTTCTTGCTAACTAATCCAGTTCTTCGTAATCGGAAGAGTAACACTACTACTTTTTTGTAAATTTTATTAAAGTTGTCACATAAAAGTGCAATTTAGTACCGTAGGGGTATGTCGCCCTTGCTTGAACATTTGCAAAAAAACGGGCACTCAAAACTCAGTGCATTCAATTCCTTTAAATATTTTAGCACATATCCTTTGATGAATCTAATAAAATTGACAAAAAAGTAGTGGTGCAACTGTTTCGACCACGAAGCGTAAAGCGAAACCTTGAGTAAGAACTGGATTGGTGAGCAAAACACATTTTTCCAAATAAACACCCCGGCTTGCGGACCCCCGCGCCTGAATTATTTGGTGGTTATTAACTTAAAAAGTGAAAATACAACAATAGAAAATAATTCCAGATACAAGATTTGATGGATTTTAATGGTACTTGATGGGTAATATCGATCATGAGAGGTTACAAATGGTGTTAGTAAGGATTGATAAATCATCTAAAGTTGAAACATTCCCAGAGGTGACAGAAGAGACTTTATCTCAGTACTGATAACTTCTAATACAAATTAACATTCGTGATCACATGAAATTGTATTATCTAATGGAGCATACACTTTCATTTCGGGCATTTTAAATACATTCAGAAAGCACATCATTATTACCTGGTGGTGGTGGTGATGATATTTAGTGTGATGATGATGATAGAAAGCACACAGTTTGAACAGATGTGCTAAAGCAGGGAAAAGAAACAGTAAGACTTTGAGCAGTAATTTCTTGGCTGCTCCAACTCCGAGTACAAGAGGGAAGAAGAAGAGCAGTTTGATTTTTAACAAAGCTATGATAAGCAAAGCCGCTAGAAAACTCGTCAGCAGCTTCCTGTTGAGGAATTTTTCTGAAAAAAAGAAGATATAATAAAATGAGAACAATCTAAATTTACATTTTAGGATGGAGGAATAAAATTTAATAGAAATAAAAACCAAGCATATGTTACATTCTCATAGCTTAAGTTATAGCACGATTTCAATACTACGAATACTTTGATGTCTACAATCAGTATTTTGATATATTCAGACCTCAAAATTTCAGGCTTTGGTTTTAAACATAATTAACTCATCTAATTACAAACCACACAGGTATTAAAATTTGCTCGCCCCAGAATTTTGCAAATTTTGGCCAAAAAAGTTAGCTAATGCTTGATGCTAAAATTATAGAAAATTTTAACTAACTTGTTAGTTAAAATTAATTTTAACTAACAAGTTAGTTAAAATTAAGTATATTTAACTATACTTTGTGGTTTTCACAAAGTTGTCTCTTTGTATAAGTGTCTACGTGTATGCCTTTAATCATCGTAGCTCCCCGGTGTATGTGCTTGTGATTTGAAACTTGGTGCGAATATCAATCTTAAGGTCTAGTTGTACAATCCGGAATTTTGTTATGACGTCATTAACCAAAGGAAATATAAGAAAAAATCAAATGCTTCAATCAATTTGAGATTTGACACGCGAGTAGTCGTATAAGACGAACAAGTGTCCCATGTTTTATCTCAGTATCAGCATTATCATACAAGTCATTATTAATGACTTGTATTCTTATTTTAAAACTTGATTTCTAAATCTAAAAATAATTCAATTTAGCTGAAATTTAGTGCAAGTGTATCCTTATACGTAATTAATAAGTGTATTAAGAAATTATTTAAATCGGAAAATATATATACAGTTTTTGTTAGATTAAAAAAAATATGCAACATCGAGTAGGGTCAGTATTTGGATGGGGTACTGGTTGAAATAAAAGTAATGCATATAATTTCTAACGACGAGCAAAGCGAGACTGACGTAGTAAGACGAGTGAAGCCAATTCGATGTGGCGAGAAAATACTTCCGAGAGACCCCGTATTCGATTTTTTACTATTAGCAAATAAGAAAGACTTAAGGCACGCTGGAACATATTAATTTATGCTGAATGAATTCTGTCATTTCATACATGCATCGCAAGTATGTGGTTATGTAATAATTTTTCTGAGTAAGCCATTAGCCCAAAAATATATTTAACGATTTTGCAACAAGATGACCCAAGTTATTCTGCTCTTTTTGGCAAGATCAAAAAACTGGAATGTTTTGATGTTCAACCATTCCATTTATAAGTACGTTTTAATTGTTGACCATAACCTTGAAAATAACAACCTATAGGTATCATTAGAAGAAAGTTGACTTAAAATAAGTTGTAACTCCAGATCACGATTACTATATATACAAATCAACTTCCTTTTTTAAGATAGTTCGTATGAATAAAAGTCGTAAACCTAGTTCACTCCAAGCAGACAGACATAAGGGGATCAAGTTTGTTGCTTTCGTCGTGCCAGGAATTTTAATCAAGTGAAATTATAAATTGTCTTCCATATTTAGTTTTTCAAGTTGCAAATACGGATATGTGAATCACTGAACATATTTTCTCTAGGTTTGGTTCACAAGGCATGAAGATTACACCTTAAATGACAGCAAATGTAGGTCGTTAGATACATTTTTTATTATTGGTGATATAAAGTAGAATCTAGTTGATGATATTTTTACCTGATCCTGTTTTTAATAGTCACACATGCAGTTTAAGTTCTACTACTATAACCCGACCGTCTGTGCCTTCTTGTTAAGTATCTTATACGTATATTTTTTATATGGGCGTTGTTTTAAGTGAACGCTTCAGGAAAATGTTAATAGCCTCATCTGTAAATCTTGCAAGGGTCTTGAATAAAGGGACGCGCTAAATCGATTTACCATATTTGCCCTGAAGAGTTTATATATTGTGAATTCGTCTTATATTTGTTAAACACAACCTGCGTTTCGCGCTTTTGTAATAACCATGCTAAGGAAGGTAAGTTGTTCATGGAGCCAGTAAGGTTTCCTTATCTCATTCTTCTTCAACAGCGCAAACGCTGTTGAAGACTCCAAAGAGTCTTTGACTGGAAAATGTCAAATAGCATACTTAAAATCAGTCTTTTTATTAAGTTCTTTTCGTAAGTCTTAATTTTTGAGTGTGTCATACTCATTATTGTGGGTTAATGACACCATAAACATTTCAACATTAATCTGGTTTTATATCAAGTTTCAATAAAATGAAAAAAGCGTTAGTTATTGAGCTCTATTGAAATATTTAGAAACAAATGCCTCGTACATGCATACATACACATACTAATGGAAATGAGAATCAACCATCATACTAATGGGAATCAACTACTCCAGTTCTAACCCATCAGATTTTATTATTAGTTTGATATTAGGCAAACCAGACCAATATAGAACTGCTTGATTCAGTATCTCAATTTTTAAGTTGATTTCATAACTAACATAGCATTGTTGTCTTATGAAACTCGAGATTTAAGGTGTCCGGAAAATAGAGACACGGAATTTATCTTTAGAGAGGATAAAGCGATTTAAAAAGTCAAGAATGCAGTGATAAATATGCAAAAGAAGACATTCTGCAACATCTACTTTCATACCAATTGCACTTTTGGATAATTCTAATTTCACTTAATACTTAATAATTTGCCATTATTAAATTAGAAATTGAATAGAATCCAAAAACCAACAATAAGTACAATAGGATTGGCTGTTTCTTAGACTAAGATCCATTAAACTTATTTTCTAGATCAATAGCTCATTTGATTGTTTTGTTATTGTTGTTTTCTTTAAGAAGGACTTTCTTCTGCCGATGTCGGGCACGAGACTTAGTTTGACTTAGACAATCGAAAATTAAGAAAGTAAATCCGCTTTGGGTTCCTCGGGTTAGTAAAATTCGTAGTTTTTGTATTAATGCACTTTAGGTAGATACTTTTGATATTTTCGAAAAATTTTAAAGAATAATTCTAGATAACCTAACAAAAGTAATTTCGACTACATACAGGA
The DNA here is from genome assembly GCA_018340805.1 of Microvelia longipes. Lineage (NCBI taxonomy): Eukaryota > Metazoa > Arthropoda > Insecta > Hemiptera > Veliidae > Microvelia > Microvelia longipes. Next base: position 26,008,500 of record JACMZG010001913.1, read on the forward strand.
GTGTACTGATTTCGTTGAGTAAACTGAATTCTCCTCGTTGTCATTGCAAAAAAAAGACCTTCGACATCTTGGTCACTCCGTAGCCTCAGTGCTACGTTTCCTTATACCTAGGTCAGGAAACGTCAAAACTATAAATTACCTAATATAGGGATATTAGGTAATTTGAGGGATAGTGGGCAATATCATCGTACAAATGATGTTCATACAGAAGACACTGTTTATAATCATACTAAAAAGCAGGCTAAATCAATTCCTAGAGAACTAGTAGCACTAGCTGAAACCAATCTTTCCTTACAGTAGATGAACTTTTAGCAGAATCTTTCGTCCATAAAAAAATTATCTTATGTTATCTTTAAGCTAAAAACCTACTTAGTCCTTTATACCAAACTTGACATTTAAAGACAAGTGGATTTCTAATAAAATTTAAATCTTCGGTAACATCCTTTCACTTGCATATGAATTTAAATATGTCTAAAAATGATTTAGACAAATTTAGGACACTCAGACCGGAACTTGGCCTTGTGCCAAGATAGCATGACACCCAACTACAACTCTTTAAACCTGACTAGAAGATATAAAAATATATTGTGTATATTAGGTGGAGTAAAAATCGAAGTAATCCAATATATTTATCTATCCAGGACAGAATCGTCAACGACTTATTTCATAGTTTCACAAAATGACCGAAACATCAGGTACGAAGTACCCCAGAACATTTTCTCACCACATGGGATTGGCTTTGCTCGCTTTAGAATGAAATAATCAACAAATTTATCCTCCAACACGACTTAAAAATCGCTTTGCATTCCTAAGGCAGTATATATTCTGCCTGTGCTATGTACTATTACTCTCAGTGGTCACCAATCCAAGCGCTGATTTCGCTTGATGCTACTTAACTTTTATGATCCATCAAAAACCATGGTACATTTGCCATAGTTAAACGAAACTTAGATACTTATTTCTATTTAAAGAGACGGGGGTGTACCAAATTCCAACCCATTTAATTATTTTTTAGTTCTTTACTTTTCCTTAATTATACCTTCGGTATATAAGAAAAGTATCGTTTGCAAACAAAATCCAAACCCGTGATGTCACCTGCATTATCCGTTATAGGCGGTCACCTGCATTATCCGTTATCCTAAGCGGTTTTTACAAATTTGTCAGTCTGTCTGATGTGTGTCTATTATCACCGTAGCTCCCAGTGTATTTATGTTACAGAGTTGTAACTTAGTACAAAAATCGTTCTATAGGTTTAATTGTGCTACCCGGAAAGTAGTTATTTATGACGCCATTAACCCGCAATAATGACTCAGCGAATTTTCGAAAAATCGTAAAATACGGGAAACTTTTGTGACCAATTTAGATGTAGCTATGTATAAGCCTAACATATGTGCCAAGTTTCATAACATTATCAGCATTAGTTATTTTTTTATTAAATTACTTGTGTACGTTCTTTAACAAAAAAATTAAAAAAAATGAAAATAATCCAACAGACGTCAAAAATAAGTACACTAATTTTCGTTTCTATACGACAAGTATATCTATGATTTTTGTTGGATGGTATAGCATTGAGCTTGATCAGTGCCTGGATATGTGACCTTTGGGAACGAAGCGAATGTACTTTCTATCTTAAAACGAGCAAAGTGAGTCCAAATACATGTTGCAGTATAAATTTAACGACTTGTATATTCTTAAGACAAGCGAAGATGGGAGGGTGAGCGTAGCGAATCTGATGTGACGAGGAAAAGTTCAGAGGTTCCCCGTCATTTAATAAAATTGAACTAATGCTTATAATAAATTAATCTTAGGATATTTGTTGGTTTTATCAAAGAATACAAGTTTGCTACATTTCTAATTGATCAAAAACATTATTATTGTCGGTTATTACGCCATAACAAGGTCTAGTTTGATAACACAACTAGACCTAAAAAAATACCTGTGCCAATTCTCGGCTCTCTAGCATAAACATACTGTGGAGCTACGATGTTAACACACACACATATAGATAGGAAAATTTTAGATAACCACTCATGCGGTTTTTAAAACACCTGAAACGGATAATCAGGTGAAAACTTGGATTCCAATTTTTAGTGCAAACATAATAATTTTTCTTTTATTTCTTAATAACTTTTCATTTACACCTGCCGTATAAATGAGGAAAGTATTAAATACAAGTATCTGAGAAAATGATGTCATCGCATTCCAGATATTACTCATAATTTTATGATGTTTCTACTATACAAATCAGTATTTGACGGGATTCTCGAAGTTATAACCTCAATCCTTTTTTGATTCTTTCACTGTCCTGGTAACCAAGACATTGAAAATAAAATATCAATCAGGAACCTTAAAGCTATAGAAATTATAAGTTTGTACAAGTCTTCTAAGGAATAAGAATCAAGTTTTAACAATTTTAATTCAAGAAATTCTCAAATAGTTTTCATTAAGGTCAACAGACAAGTTTTTCATGATGTTCACAGTTTTTTTAATGATTAATAACCGAAGGTGAAAAAATGGAAATTGTTTGCATTTGCAAGGAAGAAATTGATGATTATCTGTTTTAGATTTTGAATTAAAATGTTTTTTAAGTAAAGGTATTTACCAGCATTTGTTGACACTTTCAAAACAATCCATACCATACGTGATATCCTTTAATAGCTTAGCTAAGTTGCCTTTTAGCAGATTCTGGTTATTATGAGCTGACAAATTTACAATATATGGGTGCAGAGTACTTTGAAACTTTAAAACTCATCAATCCGACTCACATCGATCGTCATCAGAGAGCATTATCACTTATTTTTTCCTGATGTCATCTATCGAGGATTTGAACTTGCTCGACACTGCCTAACATTAATGATCCAAAATAAACCTTAGATATGCTAGTCATACAATAATAAAATTTAGTATACTTGTTTAATCAAATAAATTACTTATTTAAAATTAAATTTATCCATAAACTATGGAACAAAATTAGTTATAACATAAAAATTAAGAAGATTGGAAATCCTTGTAGTGCTTGAATAAACGGAGCAAACAGAAAACAAAATTTTGTTTCAAGAAGAAAAATATGTTCATATTATAAAGTAATAAATACAAATCTAGTAGATTAATAAGAATGTACTAATAAATTTGTTGAAATGTATTAATAATGTATTTTTTAATTGTAAATAAAGTTTTATTATTATTATTTTATTGCACAATTCTTTTCATGTATACCTATGGTATGTATAAATGAGGAATATAATAAATTGTTGGTAAATTTTTATTCTTAAGGTTATTTTTTTGAGGAAAGAGACCACTTTTAAACTTGCAGGACCATGCTTTACTATTAGACCTTCTATTTAAATAAGTAAAAGCCCTATTAATGATCTCCCTGAATATAAAGCCTCGAGTGAGAGATTTGCGGATGATACTGCATATGCAGTTAATACGAAAAACCTTGATAAAATAATTAATAAAAAATTCTGGCGCGGTGGTCCGCATGTCGGGCGAATTTCCTTTGGATGCGTGTTTCCGTGCTTTTTACATTATATAAGTTTACCACTACTAAATAAATAATTCCGGCGCGGTGGTCCGCTGTCGGGCGAATTTCATTTAGAATGCGTTTTTCGTGCTAAACAACCCATATCTTGCTTATGCAAGAACCATGCCATTGCGTGGTTCCGGTTCATGCTGTCAAGCACTGCTCGTAACTCATTTTGTCTGTATTTTCCAAAGGAAATGCGCATAATTATCTAGTTAGTTGTAAAAACTATGCCAAAAATTTAAAAGTACGCCACTATTATTTGCACTAGTTTAAAGCTTAGGTTACTTATCTTTAAGCTTAGTCAGTTATCTTTAAAGGTTTTAGCGCATTTCCTTTGGAAAATACAGACAAAATGAGTTACGAGCAGTGCTTGACAGCATGAACCGGAACCACGCAATGGGCATGGTTCTTGCATAAGCAAGATATGGGTTGTTTAGCACGGAAACACGCATTCTAAATGAAATTCGCCCGACAGCGGACCACCGCGCCGGAATATTTATTTAGTAGTTGTAAACTTATATAATGTAAAAGGCACGGAAACACGCATCCAAAGGAAATTCGCCCGACATGCGGACCACCGCGCCAGAATTATTTTCTAGTTGTAAACTTATATTAGGTAAAAAAACGATAAAAAACTATTGTCCCTACTAGGATTTGAACCCAGGTACTCTGGTTTGAGTGCTCGCATCCAAAGGAAATTCGCCCGACATGCGGATCACCGCGCCAGTATTATTTTCTAGTTGTAAACTTTTATTAAGTAAAAAAAAACGATAAAAAATTATCGACCCTTCCAGGATGTGAACCCAGGTATTCTGGGTTTGAGTGGTCGTATTGACTCCGCACCACTGGCATTCAACTCAGACGCCCAAAAAACATTGAAAACGACACCTTACTCGAAATTTCATTTCAACGACCGTAATTTTGGTTTTCTATTATTTTGTGGTTTTTTCGACTTTTTGGTCACTTAGAGTGGTCGTATCGACTTCGGACCGGTTTCATTCGATTCAGCGCCCAAAATTACATAGAAAACGACACCCTACTCGAAATTTATTTTTTATCGACCTAAATTTTAGTTTTTGGAATTTACAATGGTTTTTTCGATTTTTTAGTCACTTAGAGTGGTCGTATCGACTTCGACCGGTTTCATTCGATTTAGCGTCTCAAAAAACATAAATATTGACCTTTTTTGCGGCAAAAATATTAACCCTGAATTTTGCCGATTTTTTGAAAATTTCGCTGACTCAGCAAACCGGGTTAATGACGTCACAAAAATCTGGTTTCAATAGGGTTCGTGTCCTCCCAAGGTTGATTTTTGTACTAAGTTTGGTTAAAAAATATTAATCCGTTCGAAAGATAGAGTGTTTACAAGAAAGTGTCTAGAAATACATAAATATATATATATATATATATATATATATATATATATATATATATATTATATATATATATATAATATATATATATATATATATATATATATATATAAAGTCTCGCGAAAAATTTTTTTTCGTCATTAGGGACCTCTGAAACGGATTTGTGTCGTGGTCCGAGGTTCGAATTCCGCCATGACGCCTATCCCATTAGCGAATTTTTTCCCAAAGGAAATTCGCTAAAAAGATGACATTGTAAAGCACGCAAATTACTGGTAAGTTTAAATGAGTCAAAAATCCAGATATTAACGCACATTCTTAAATATAATTTAAATATTAAAATACTTCAAGTGTCCCTTGATAACACACTTAACTGGAAAGCTCATATCAATGAGTTAAAAAGTAAACTTAAATATTAAACATTCGTCTATTTTATTCTTGCTACGTAAACTTAGTTTAACTTATTGATGCTTTAAAGCTTGCGTACCATGCGCATTTTCATTCAAGTATGCTCTATTGTAATAAAGAAGGGGAAGCAGCCCTCGTAGCTAACAGTCTAAAATCGTATTTGACACCAAAATAGTGAGACTACTACTATATTACGAATTTTGGACACACTCCCATTTGGACCTTCTAACGAGCCGTCTCATTAACGTATTGTTTAGAAAGGAAAATTACTAATAATTCATCGTAGCATAGTTAATTTGCGATTGAGTTGTTTGTAATTGATTCGTTCCACTGCATCTAACATAACACAGGATCAAGCAAATGCAAGTGAAAGTAATTGTAACACGTAATCATATGCAACGGATCAGATTGCACTGTATACTGCATCATTGAAACGTTATTAGGGCAGTAGTGCAGTTTATTTATTCCAACAATATGGTAACGAGAGCCCTAATGACTTATATCCACTTCTCAAATTCACTTATTTGTTATAAATACAACAAAAATTTGAAAACATACAAACAAGTATAATTTAAAGTTATTTTTTTTTTTAAATTCTGTTTATAAAAAACGAGTACATGGTACCTCGTTTTGGAACAAAAGAAACTAATCGAATAATTTGTAAAATAATCAAAACTCAAGTATAGACATATGGAATAAATAGATAAATAAGAAAACTTTAGCATATAAACAAAGAAATAGATAATTAAATAAACACAACAAAACTTTTTTTTAAAATACATAAACAAAATAAATGAAACAAATAGAATTTTTTTGATTTATTAAAAAAAATAAAAATGGAATCTTTACCTTAATCAAATATGGAGTCTTTAGTTAATTTTACAAAACTAGATATCGAAAAGGGGAGTCTTGAGTTAGTTTTACGTCATGTGTGCTTAGGTTTATTCCAATTTTTTCACGTGTTTTATTAAAATAGAAATATGTTTGACCTCAAGTATACCAAATATATTGTATATTTTTGTGTACTTATTGGCAAATAAAAATATTTTTAAACTTATTTGTTCAAAAATGAATGGGAATGTTACAAACTTAAAGGTGAAGTTAAGATGATAAGTAGGTTTCTTAAAATAGCTTCCTAACCTGTGAATTATAGCAGGTTATAGTAGTTATACTTTCGCTTCTTCTCCTCTCTCTCTCTATCCTCCGGTATTAAGTGGCTTTGAAAGCTCTTTAAAAGTAAAACCAATAATTTGTAAATTTTAGAAGGATCTAGATTGTTTTTTTTTTTGGTAATAGGATTGTTTCTTGAGATCGGAAAAGTGTTGGGTCGACTTTCACACGAGAATGAGCTAGTGGTACATGATGGGATTCGGACCCCTCATGGAGCGACGTGAGTATGTCAGGGATCACGTATACAAAAGACGTTTTTCTTTTCACAGGTGACATTCTGTAGGACAATGAATTGATACTGCGCCCCCACTGGATCAAGATCGTCCTTTTAGATCATGTGTACTATCACTGATCTTATTTTTTGGTCTTCAATTATCCTCATATGGACAGGTAGTGTATTTAGAAATCTTTGGTATATTGATAGAACGACATATTTTACCCTTAATGTAGAAGTAAATGGTGTTTTTAAAGACTAAACGGAATTTTCAAAGGGGTTTCTACTTTGAAATTTAACTAAAATTAAGCTCTTGGACAAACTGAAGTTTTATTTCTTGAGACCTATTTTTCTATTCCGACTTAGTAGAGCACAGCTAGAAAAAATTAAAAGGAATTCCGGCTAAAATCTATTTCAATAAATCCAGCCAGATAAATTATGTTAAAGTCCTTCTGGTTAAAATACTTCTCAATAAATCTAACCGAATAAACCATATTAACGCCCTTCTAGCTAGAATACCTTTTAATAAATTTAACCTAATAAATAATTTTAAGGTCCTTCTGGCTAAAATACTTTTCGGTAAATCCAATGAAAAAAATCGCGTTAAGTAAGGTCTAGTCTAGGTCTAGTAGTACTTTTTCTTGATACTTCGGACACACTTCAATGGTGTGTAATAGTCTTCAGAATATTATTTTACTCAAAGCTTAATGCAGTAATACATCGACCTAGCAGCGCAAAACCTCAAAAATAAAGAAATCCAATTTCTTAAGTTTAAAAACTATTTATGATAGAATTATGCAAAATATAGGAATATGACAATATCAAAAACTGTCACAAATATTATACTCAGAATGCAATAATCTCGCAAACCTTTAATTGAATGCGTCATGATTGGTGCCGATCAAGCCAAACTTTACTTGTAACCCAAACTGAGCCAATACAGACTAAGCAAAATCTAAGAAACATCAATATGGTAATTTTATGTTTACTTACAGCCGGTTCGAAAATAAAATTACGCTTTGTAAATAGATGTAAATGGAGATCCATCCGTTAACTTGATAAATAATAAAAACCCAGACTATACCTGACCTACTCAATCCAAGATCCCTAAAAAATGAAATCTCATATAAGTTGATTCCACTTTTACTTGTGCAGTGTTCATTTACGAACATATAATTTTATACAAAATAAAATTAAATGTACGCAACTAAACCAGGTTCATTTGTTGTTCTTCCTAAAGTTGATTGAAATCACGGAGATAGTATTTCGAGTGAAACTAAAAGGAACCTCTCTTATTCCCCCACTCTCTTATTAAAACAGAAGAATCATACGAACTGCACTTCCCCCACTTACCAACTCTGAATTCTACTACACTAGTTTTGTAGTTTCGATGTGTCTATACTGCCCAAAACTGTTAATTTTCTTATCAGTTCAAATCGTGTTATGGTTATGATTTCATCAATTATATTTTAGGCGGTTGAGATCTGCTGGCAGACCACGCCATCTGTGTCTAATAATACCCTTAATGGATCTTTTTTTCAGGTTGTAGATGTGTTTTTTAAATATTATTTCAATAGAAATTTAGAAAAAGCAACATTTTGAACGTCGTTGGGCATGTGTGTAAACCATAATGAGTTTTTGTGTTTACAAACAAATTCAAAATCTAGATTTCACATGGATTGTCCGATTCAGGTGTTTTTATGAACTCCTGAGTGGTTTTTTTAAGTTGTCTGTCTGTATATATGTATGTGTGTGTGTTATCACTGTTGCTCCTAGGGTTTATATGCTAGAGAGTTGAAACTCGGTACAAAAATCAATTTTTAAATCTATTTGTGCCATTCAAAATACAATTTTATGCCACGTCATTAACCGAAAATAATGACCCAGCAAAAATTTCGAATGTTCATAAAAATGTTTCGACGGATTTGAGATTTAGCACGCATGTAGACACTACACGCGTGTCTAACATGACTAACATAAGTGTCAAGTTTTATCTCATTATCAGGATTAGTATCCAACTGGGTTGAAATTTGGTAGAAGTATATATCTTATACCAATTAATGAGTATAAGTATAAGTTAAGCAGTATCAAGCAAGGTCAGCGCCTGGATGGGTGACAGCTGGGAATAAAATTAATGTCATTTCTACCTGAGGAAGCGCAAAGCGAGTCTGAATTAGATATGCTAAGCGTATAGCGAATCGGGGAAAAGTACCTAGGTACCTTGAACCCGATTTTATTTATTGTGACGCTGTTAGTACAAAATTAGGAGATAATATTTGCAAATCAGACTTGCCTATATAGAGAGCAGCCAGTTCTTTAATGCAATAGGTAAAAGCTCGGTGATTCTTATTATTCTTCTAGTCTCGTAGGAAAAGAAGTTGATATTATCTATTTTTATTATTTACTGCATTTTATTTATAAGTGTTAAGTTGATTGATTAATATACACTATTATACTATAATAAATAAAGTGAGCACTCATATAATTATGTTTAAAAGTAAAAAGCTTGGGGTTTCCAGCTATGTAAAAAACGATTTTAAATAACCCCTTTTTTTTAAAGTTTATTTTAAGTGTTACTAACTTAATAGCTTTGAATCGCAAATAAGAACTAGTAAGTAACATACGATTTATTTTTTTACGTAGATAATTTAGCAATGGAAAGTATGAGTCTGTTATAATTAAGTAACAGACCCAGTGCTTTCAGATCGATTCCTGAAAGCACCAATGGTCTTATTGTAAAAGTATTATTCTTCTGCGCCTGCATTACTACTCATCTACGCCTGATTTATACCTCATCTCATGCGCCTGATATGACTTGAACACAAATAAGTTATTTAAGTCCTGAATTCAGTAAACTCGATTTATGACTTAACTGGGTAGCAACGCGAAATGAGCCCATAACTACAATTAAAACGAAAAGCTTTTCTCTATAATATCCTCTAAAGGCGTTTCCCGAATGAGTCAGTACAACTGATTATGTCGTCTATATAGATCTGTGTAGGATTTCCGTTATAAAACTTCTTTCTAACATTATTTGGACTTTCTAAACTTTTCTGACAGTATAACATCATTTGTAATTTGAGACCAAGTTACGCTGGTTCATTGAACGGACCTCCACTACTGGGTCAGTCCTCGTAATTTAAAAGTTATTTTAATAAAAATGAGGTAGTATTCCGGTTTGCAAAAAATAATAATTTCGGGTTTGACGTAGTGGAACTCAGTAATTTTGTATCATCTACTAAAACAACAAAATCACAATTTGCACCGCGAATCAACAGGTTAATAGGTTTTGTCAAGATTAACAAGTAATCTTAGTTCACCCATTTTTTATCTAACGAAAAAGATAGAACAAGGTTATATATACAATAATTAAAGAAATATTAGCATCTATTTATGTTTTGATATAAAATATTATGTTAAAATATCTTGATAGCAAGATTATTACCTACATTCTTTACCGATCTGCTCCAAATGGTTCAGTGTTTTCACAAGGTAGGACCAAAATTGTAATTCTTCTGCTACTGTAATTCTTGTATAGATTTTAATTTTCATATTTGTTATTCACAGAATAATTCTTGCGAATAGAATAATTCTTGCGAATAGCTACGTTAAGGAATGTTTTGTTTTGAAAGCATATTTTGGGAAACATAATGCATTTCGGTTTACTTTATGTTGTCTTTGGATAAATACTTGGATGCCTTTTATCGATACATTTTAGTTTATTAATTGTTTTGAGGAGAAGCCGGTCCAAAATAATAAATAACAATAATTTTGGACCGATTCCTCTATAAAACCATTGATAATTTAAAATAAAGGTCCCAATAAAGTTTGTTGTTATTTAATTTAAAGCATTTTGTTTTTGATTGGGTGGCAATATATACCAATTATCAAATAAAATTTGTAAAAGTAATAAATGTATGGTTGTATTTACCGTAAGTTGAAGAACAGCTACCGTCGATACTTGCTGTTAGATAAGAATATCCCTGGACTGATTTCGGCTTAACACCATCATCAGCAGGCGGGTAACACTCCAGCTCTTAACTAATAAAGTTGACTGATATAACTTTGACACAATATAATTGTGACGAAAGTAGAATGATGGAACAGTTCACAGAAGTAGCATTGCATTTTGCTTGTTACATTTATATTGAGTCAACTATACATGTTTTGCAAAACTCGGTGATTCAATGATTCAAACTAATTAAGTTATATCATGAAATGATACAAGATATAACTTAATTAGTTGAGAGCACGAGTGTTGCCCCGCCTGCTGATGATGCCGTTATGCCGAAACCAATCAAGGGATATTCTTATCCAACAGCAAGTATCGACGGTAGCTGATTCTTCAATTAATAATTACTATTTTTGATTGCAGACTAATATTTGGTTAAAATAAGAAAGGAATGAAGCCAAGGAGGAAACAATTTTAAAATTCCCTATAGTGTTCTTCCACTTCGGCGTAGTTCGTAAAGTGTTTTTCTTTGCTACTAAACGTTCATACTTTGTAAGCTAATATCTTTTTTGAGGTTCCCTTGTACTATTTGGGAAAGGGCAACCACATAAACTTCATTAAGCTAATTTTCAGGGTTTAATAATTCAGGAAACAAGAAAAAGCTCTGAAAGTAATGATGTTTTCTCCTTTGATGTGTAAATAACTATATCTTTAGAATTTAATTAAAAAGTTTGCAGAAAAAACTAAGCTCGTCTTTTTAAAAATTAAGAATATGAGCTTTTTCGCTTGTACGCTTTTTTGCCTATTCAAATTATCTTGCGGTAAGAAAATGTTTAACTTCTTGATAAAAAGATTTGAAAAACCTACTTCAAAACCGCATCTTCATAAAAGCCACAAAACTAGCGAACGAAATAAGTTGATAATAATAACTCTTAACGACTGTTTCTTTGTATTCTTCTTTATATTATGTTAACTTTTCCTTTCCTTCGTTTTATTCTTCTTTACAAGGTCTTCAAAGAAAGAATGTCGCGGTCAACCATCTTGTTGATCCACTGTCATTTTCATCCTCGTACCATTATCCACGATAATGACCCCTGTCCAATTCTTTTATTTACCCTCGAGATCTCACTTTTTCTTTTTTCTTATCAGGTTAAGATGTAACATTTTTTATAAATTTAAATAATTTTCTTTTACGGGGTGAATACTTTTAACTCTTCCGTTTCTATGAGGTCCATCGAAAATTGGCCAATTTGAAATATTTTTCTACTCCACTTTATATATTTATGACACTTAATAATTTCGTTGCTTTGATGGAAATTTTGTTTTTGAGTATAATCTTAACCAGCTTTATAAGGACCACACGATCGAAATAAAATCATATAAATATATTGATCCTCCTGTGTTTATTGAAGTAAGTATTTAAGTCCATTGCTATCTAATATTAAGTACTGACATACATATATTGACGTCCGGATATGACGGACGATTGGCAATTATGCTATCGATACCATATTCTTATATCCATCAGGTCTGACGTACAAATATTGAATTTATGCAATTGTTCAGTACATGTATCGTGGATTATAAAATAGGTACTAAAAGATTGAAAGGTTAGAGATAAAATAATATAAAAACCGAGCTGGGAATTCAAGACTAACCCATGTAAAAAAACGTGCGTGATTAGCTGATAGTTGAATCAAAAATATAAAAATCAATAAATTGGAATAACTGCGTTTAAGCCCTCTATAGGATTTACCTTTTTTGTGTTCAATTTTGATTGACAACACTGATAACTCATGGTGTGTTTTACTTTTTTTTATCGTGTTTTTGTACAATAATATGCAGGCTAATTTAAAAGTTTATTAAATTCTGTGAAATTATTGTTACAATGATTTAGTTAAAGAAAAAGAAACTGTATTACAAGTACATCACATGTTTTTTAAGGTTTTGAAAAAAAACACAGACGAAAGTTTATTGCCTTCAATATAACTAAAAATTACAATTAATAGAATTATATTCAAAAAATTAAAGTAAATCATTCTTACATTACAAATGAAACTTAATATTTGAAGAGAAAAATCTCTTATCACTTGCAAAAATATAAAAAGTTGAGTAGAGCACACAAAAAATAAAAGTTAAACTAACCGCTCGTTTCATATAATTTAATCAAACCTAGTACTAGACTAGTATACTTTCTATAAATTTCTTACACAAATAATAAACATTTCATACTTTATAGTAAAAAAGAGCAAAGCATTAAAAACAATAATGTTGACTACAGTAAATCATTTATTTACATTTACAAGGGTAAAACAAGATGGCCAACTCCGTGGTAGACAAAATGTGACATTACTTTAGTTAAAGACCACAGTATTAAATATTAAGTTTTAGGTGGGACTGGTCTTAAGAAAATAAAAATCGACTTACCTATTTTTTTATGATTCTTAATATTATCTTCCTTAATTTTTTATTTTCTCTAAATCAGTTTGATCTAAACTCATATTTTTAAAATAAGTATTAGTTTCTATTTTGTAACAATATTAGAATGTTTTCCATGAGGTGAAAAAGCAACGGTTTATTTTGAAAGTACGATAAGACTCAAATACGAAGTATGGCGTCTTCGGAACTTTTTCTCACCATGTCGGATTTACTACGCTTATCCTCACTACTTTGGACTCGTTACGCTCGTCCTTAGAATAAAAAGATCATCAAATTTACATTGCAAAACTTCGGGCTCGATTCGCTTGTTCAGACGGTAATAACATCCATTATATTACACCCATCCAGGACCTGACCTTTCTCGATCCTGCTTAACATTAGCGATCCAATAATAACAGTAGAAATCTAGCTGCATTGAAATTAAGATTAGTAAACATATTTATCACATAAAGAGATAAACTTCATGTAATAAACCACATTATGTGATGAGTCGTAATTTTTTTTAAGAGTAAAATGACACCATTTTGATACGCTAAGTTTTGATAAAGCAACAATTTAATTAGTTTTTTCTCTCACAATCACAGGACTTGATTTTTGTGATAAGTCTCATTTTTGTGGCAGTTTAAGGTTTAGCGTTCTTGCAAGAATTGTGCACATCTTTACACTCATACATATAAGCAATTTTTGTTTCGATTCTTAGGATCTGTAGGTGAAACGTCAGCATTCGAAAAAAAGTTTGTGTTATGTTTTTTGCTAATAAGGTGCTTGTCTTTCCTTGTAGGAGGTAGGACAACAAAATTAAACTTTGACTTTAATAACTAACATTTTAATTAAATTATTTTAATAATTTAATTATTAATAATTTAATTATTATTAAATACTTATTTAATATAATTAAATAATTATTAATTATTTGATTAATTAATAATTAAGGTGAAGAAAAATTCTTTGTAAGAAGAGAAACGGATATACACGGAATTAGTGAGAAGAACGGAAACAGTAAAGAAGGCAAAAACAACTTTCATTTTCTACTACATTATTAAGGTACATATGGGTACTCGTTAAGGTACCGGTTGTACCTGGGTCCGAGATCCACACCGTGTTCATGTACTTGCGGAGAAATAGCCTCAAGGGTATTAAAAACTAGGAATCCTTTTGAGTTAACAAGGAAATGATAAACCTTGTGACGTAAAACATTACCTGCTACATGCATCATTAATAACTTTTTATACAGTCTAGAGTTAACCTCAGGGGAAGCATAAAGCCAAAATAGTGTCCCTACCGCTGTAGTCCAGGAGTCGATATCTACTAGTATATCACTAACGTTAAGTAGCATCAAGTAGAATCAAACCTCAGAGCCTGGATGGGTGACCTCTGAGAATAAAATGGATATTATTTCTATCTGAGGACAGGCAAGATGACTTTGAAGTCAGACATACTGCAATAATATAAATTTTGTGATTTCCATTTTTTGAGGAAAAGTGCACCTAATTTGATGAAAGCTTATGGTGAGGAAATGTTTCGAGGTACTCACAGCACACGATTTTAAAATTTAATATCTCTAGAGGTGTATTTATCCACAGATGTAATTAAAGTTCTCGTTGGACTCTGTTTATAACAAAATTATTTTTTCTAGCTTTAATTATTTTTCGTAGCTTTATCGAAATTTGTATAATTTCATTCACTCGCAAGGACGAATTTTCGAACCAATTTTATTTTAATTCGGCTCAGCTGATTGTCCTGTATTGTGTTCACGCAATAAGGCAATATAGACACAAATATATAGATAATGAAAAGATGACATGAATATAAATTTTTAATCTTTTTTTCATATGATTTCTCCTCTTTTTGGTACAGTTTCCTTCCTAAAATAAACTTTAATGCAACAAATTAGTAAATAGTGCAATAAAAATTTCACTTTAAATTATTTTATTCTGTAATAAAAATTAATAATTGTACAGTAATTTTGTTTATTTATTTAACTTTAATTTAATTATATATTTTTTAATTTTAATTTTTCTTACTTACAATTTTACGATTTGTGGGATTTTTCATTGCTTTCTGTAATTGTTGTGTATTTTAATTTGCATATTTGAAAAATAAAAGAATTATTAAAAAACACGAATATTTTTTTTTGTAATTTTGATTCTGCAGGTGCTTAAACATGATCATATGGTGAAATTAGAAGTTGTCAAATTTTCCTTACTACAACCCATCTCTTTGATATTATAGAGGATAGGGAAGTAAAGTATTTAAAAGAAACTTCTCTTCAAAATAAAATGTTTATCAGCAAAACTCGAGGTTATTAGACTTATAGGTGTTCTGTAGTAAATTAGCTGCATAGTCTATATCATCAGATCAATTGGGTGTTGGTTACGGGCTAAAAAAATATGCTTAGGTTTGATATGAAAGGCCATAAACTATGACCACCTATGACCATTCCAATGTTCCATAGAAGCAAAGACACTACTGGATTTAATATCCTTTCTTCAAGTTTAAATAGCGACCTGAATAAAGCCTTTAACTTAGTACCTCAAGTTCGCCAACCTTTCGAAGCTACTAAATTTCATCTTTATATAAATGTCATCTTTTAACTTTAAGACCAACGCAGGTGGGTAAAGTTAAAATGACAGAATACCCTTTCGCAATACAGCTTACAACCTAATGTAAAAAAATATCTTAAAATACATTATTCAAAACTTCATTTAGATTTTATTATAATTTTTTCTTTACTATAATTTTATTTTCATCTACAGATTTTTTTTAAACAAGTTCTTTATTGGCAAAAGTAATACAATATTTAAAGTTTTCAACTACAGATTAAAAAGTAAAATTGAACCGGGGTACCTCTATGAATCATCAAAACGATATGCCGCAATAAGGTGAAACACTGATATCCTAATAAAATAAATATGAAAACGACATTCGAGAACAGTTTTACTTTTTTTCATATTTACCGTAGATATGAAGAAAAAGTGTTTTGTTTCCGCTAAAAACCCGAAACGGGGATTTTACCTGATTCATCCGCTTCATGATGTTTTAAGAACTCGTGAGTTATTTTTTACAAACTTGTGTGTCTGTATAACCAACATTCACATCCTTCTATTCAATCAACAGCTTTTATATTTCTTCTTCGTAAAAAAAATCTGCGTATCTGACTTGATATCATGTTTTAAGTTATCTATTGTGAGATGTTCCACTATTAAGCTCAAACAAATAAATAAGTATAGTCAAAAGTATTATTAGTGGACTAGGTACCAAACAAGAGGTTAAGCGAGGTCTTAAAAACGATCTCACAGGTACAATATTTACTGACCCCTTTTCTACAAATATGCTAATTAAGAGAAAGATATTCTCATATATTTATTTTTAACCAACTCACTCAGTACAGCTGTCAGGCAATACATATCTTATTATATGTAATTAAGAGAGCATAATTATTTAGCACTAAGTAAGAGAGCAGAACTATTTAGCACTAAGTAAGAGAGCATAACTCTAAGTAAGAGGCACGTAAGAGAGCGTAACTATTTAACACTAAGTAGAGCAAAACTATTAAGTAAGTAAGAGAGCAAATTATTTAGCACTAAGTAAGAGAGCAGAACTATTTAGCACTAAGTAAGAGAGCATAACTATTTAAGATTAAGTAAGAGAGCATAATTACTTAGCACTAAGTAAGAGAGCGTAACTATTTAACACTAAGTAAGACATAACTATAAGACTAAAGAGAGGTAACTAATTAGCACTAAGTAAGAGAGCGTAACTATTTAGCACTAAGTAAGAGAGCGTAACATTTAGCACTAAGTAAGAGAGCAGAACTATTTAGCACTAAGTAAGAGAGCATAACTATTTAGCAGTAAGTAAGAGAGCATAACTGTTTAGCACTAAGTAAGAGAGCAGAACTATTCAGCACTAAGTAAGAGCATGATCATTTTTGGGAAAGAATTTATTTTTAACCAGTAACTATCCCGTAAAAAAAGGATCCTATAGGTTTAAATTTTAAAAAATGAAATGTTTATACTTGGAAAATGATTGGCAATATCAAAATGGAATTTAGTGAACTAATTTGTCATATTTTTGACAAAAATCTATTCAATTGGTCAGCAGTCCGTTTTTTAAAATTTTTGATGACAGCAAAATAAAGTGCTTTTAAAAAAATATTATCTTCTGGTCGGCACGACTAGACTAAGTCTGATTTTCGTGCCAAGTTTCAATTCTCTATCATAAACACAGAGGTAGTTATGCGTGTCACAAACACTCACACAGGGAGACAGAAAGCATTAATAAAACAACTCAGTATGAAATAAAAATGCCTCAAATAGGAAATTATATTAAAATTATAGTTTTAGAATTTTAGGATGAACACAATACATTTCCATATACCTACTGCATAGGTGACGATAGGTAAAAATCAAATATTTTCCTCAACCTTTAACCCCGTATGTAGGCCACGTGATGCAGCTGTGTTATCAAACCGCGGCCTGCAGTCAGATGTCACTTTCTTGTGTTTTCCCCTTTTATCACACTATAAAACAATCTCTGTTTTCACTTTTTTAATTTATATATTATATATATATATATATATATATATATATATATATATATATATATATATATATATATATATATATAATATATATATATATATTATACTGGCTTCCCAAGGCAAGCTGATTCCAACGATTCTTGTTTGTATACGAATGAACCCTTGTTACTTAGATTAGAGTTCATATACTTACTAAGCCAATGAGTTTTAACCATTTGCAATACCCTGTTTCAAGATCATTTAAAATTGCCTAATAGATATTATCTGCTGTCATTACAAATTATACATTTAAATGAAAAACATCGGGTACCTCGGAACTTTTTCTCACTACGTCGAACTCTCTTCACTCGTCCTAAGAATATACAAATAGCCAAAATTGTACTGCGATACATTTTTGAACTCGCTTCCTTCGCCCTTAGACAGTAAATACATTCGTTGAAAAATATTTAAGAAACGTATAATATTCAATCAATTAAAATAAAACTAATAGTAAGATAAAACGAGGCACATATTATGTTAGTTTTTATATGAAAACATGCTTGATAGATCTTAATTTATTGAACAATGGTTCCGCGTTTCATGAATTTCAGAAAATTTTGCAAAGTCATTATTGCGGGTTAAGTACATCATAAAAAATATTTCCCAGAATGATCACCTACTAGACCTAAATATTGATTTTTGTACCACCTTTCAATTCTCGCATAAATTCGATAGGAGCTACAGACAAACACTCATACAAACAGAAATTTTCTAAAACCACTTTGGTTGTTCAGGTATTTTTAACTCTTAAAAATACTTAAAATGGATCATTCTAGTAACATTTCGTATTCGGATATTTTTTTGCAAACACAATACTTTTCCTGTATACCTACGGTATAAATGATGGAACTGTTGAATAATAATAAAGTAAATGCAAGGTTTGTTTTAAACTAACATGAAAATGACTTAATAATAATAATTATAATAGCAGTTAGATTTTAAATGTGTACACAGTTCTTCGACAGTCAATGAGGCAAGGAGTTTCCAATGTGATTCAATGTGATTGATCGATTTCTTGCTTATGTAGCATAAACGTTGAAAATGGCCAATCCCAGTGCTTCTGCGATTAATTGAGCATTGCTAGTACATATTTATACGTCCAACTTCAATAGATAGAACTCGTATTCTTACCCTTAGATTAAAACATAAACACCAACTGAAATTTCTCCCGTTTAGCTGTTAGATGACAAACAAAACTGTTAGTATAGGCAACACCTTACCAGATAATTTTAGTTTATAACCTGGTCATTGGGACTTTGCGTGAGGATTAATTCCATAATACTATGTAATCTAACACAGCTCTCATGGAAGTTGTAATTAATCTCACCAGTATTAACAAGCACCAACTATCCGTTAACTACAGTTAAACTAAACCGTCATTCCATCCATCCAGTTAAAAAAGCTGTATTGGTTAGGAAATTCGCAAGGAGAATGTAATAAATAGCCGCGATGTTGTTTATACGCCGCGATCAAAAGGGCAACTACGCTGATCATCTATGTGAAGGAAGACAACAGAGTTGCCGCCCGCTAGTGTGCGTTAGAGTTCCTCGCTATACGGAACGCTGTATACCTCTAGCCGCCGCTCTCACATGCAACCGCCAAATATCTACACCCGCCATATTAAACTAAACAGGTACCGCAAGTTTCTACACATTCTCTCATCCAATAACCGCTATACCGCCCTCCCTTTATACTATATTTACTGTTCTCTAACATTTATGTGCCCATTTAAATACCCAATAGAATCAGCATTTTACACTTATTTTGGTAGAGCTTTACTTGGCCCTATTGCTGGGTTAAATAGCCACCATAGTTTGGTCCTTCGATTAGCCCGATTTTTGGTTATTTTATGGGCAAATTTTGTTCTAATTTTAAATTTACTTGAATTGTTAAAAGAAATAACGTTTGACTTCCATTTATTTATTTTAATATTCTATGCAGAACTTTAATGTTCTATTGTATAATTTTAATTAAATTGTTTAATGGTCTTTGCTCTATTTACGCATATCTCAGTGGAGTTTATTATTTATATTCTAATTAATGATTCTTTTTTATTTAAATACGCGAAAGATTCTTTATACTTATAATTTTGTTTTAAATTATTATTTTCTTATAAACTATTATTTTGTTTTTATTTCAAGTTTAAAGTGTTTTATAAACTATCATAGATTTATAATTATTATTATCAAGTTTATATTTATAAAAAATATAATCTTAATATTTAGTAGAGATCGGTTGTGTGAGGTAGAATTTGTCTGGTGACTGGAGGGGGTTCCGACTCGCCCCTGGAGACTCTGGCTGTGTGCGCCCCGCTGCTACACGTACCTCCCCCGCCTTCACGAGTATATAGGAGTATATTACGCGCCCTTCTCACCGCCTCGCCCGTTTCACCTCTCCCCGCGCGCCTACTCAACCTGCGCCTACTTTTGCTATCTCCGCTTCTAGTGGACCGTTTTTCACCGGACCAACGACATTCTTTTTTTTTTTCTTACTTATTCTTTTTCAAGGGGTTTAATTATTTTTTCTTCAAGATTTTATTTTATTTTTTTTTACAATATTTAGGAGTTGTATAAAATCATTTTATTTTTATTTTTTCGTTTATAATTTTTAATAATGGAAGAAAAGCGTAAGCAATTACGAATTTTGGAGAGTAAGAAAAATAACTGTTTTCAACGTGCACAACAACTTTACAATCTGATTGCGACAGTGAGTACTGACCCAACCGCGAAAGAACATTTTATTATCCGTTTTCAAACTATTGCTGAAACTCGAGCTCAGTTTTACGATTACGTGGACAGGATAAATACATTGACTCTGGATATAGATGACCAACAGGAGCCTAATTTTCAGCCTCTTTCTGCCTTCGACGATCTTTATGGTGCCATTACCATAGCTAATGATAAATTAGAAGCTGAAGCTAGACCACCTGACCAACCGCCGAGAGTTTACATTAATAATGATAATTCAGGATTGCCGCGTATAGACATCAAGAAATTTTCTGGTAAAATACAAGACTGGCCGGAATTTCGTGATTTATTTCAGGCACTAATAATCAATAATACATCACTTTCCAATGCTAAAAAGTATTATTATCTTCGTACTAAGTTAGAGCCTGATGCGTTAAGAATTATTAGCGGATACCCGCTTTCTGCTGAACATTTTCAATCTGCCTGGACTGCCTTGACCGAACGTTTTGAAAATAAGCGCTTGCTTGCTGCACACTTCTTCGAAGATATATTTTCATTCGAGAAACCGCCTTCACAACCTTCAGTAAAAAGTCTTCAGTCGTTTTTAACTCACTTTAACGAAGCTGTTGTAGGTTTAGATAATTTAAACATCGAAATAAAAGTGACTTAATTATTCTTAATCTTGGTCTGAGAAAGTTAGATCCTCAGACTGTTAAGGCGTTCGAAAACGAATATGTGAAACCGATTTTCCGAGATATGATGACCTGGTTAAGTTTGTCAAAAACCAGTTGAAAGTTCTTGAACTTTCTGGTGTTGAGCGTTCGTCTCAAGCATCTACCTCTAAGAATTTGGCCAGTGATAATAAAAAATAAAAGTCCTAAAAGAATTCTAGTGACTAACTCATCATCGTCTTCTTCTCAGGGCTTACCTGCTACTCCATCTTCACAACCCGCAGCGCATAACTTCACTTCTCCTTCACAAACCGCTTATACCGCACCCGCGGTTACTACTAACTCTTCACCGCATAATACTTCACAATACGCACCTTGCCCTTTGTGTCAGGTACCGCATCCCTTGTTTAAGTGTTCTTCGTTTCAACGTTTAACTCCTGAACAAAGGCTACAACAAGTTCAAAGATTGAAAGCTTGCAATAACTGTCTTTCTTTAACGCATTCTAGCAGGTATTGCCGCTCTACTACTCTCTGTTACCGGTGTAACTCGCGTCACCATACCATGCTTCATCTGGAAAGAAGACCGCTAGCTAACTCTCAAAGTAATAACGCACCTAATAATACTTCGACTTCATCCGCGACAGCACAACCTCAAACTTCATGTCTTACAAGTCCAGAGCAACTGATAACCACCAACAGTGTGGTAATTTTAGGAACAGCATTGATCCATGCTAAGGCTAGTGACGGTCGGTATATTCCTATCAGAGCTCTGATCGATCCCGCATCTACACGCAGCTGTATTACTTCACATTGCGCCGCTATTCTAAAACTACCAGTTACTGAAAAACATCAATCGTTCTCAGGTCTTGGAAACGTGCCTGTAGTTGCCGGCTCAGGAATCACAGAGTGTGTTATCAAACCTAGAACCCGCTCGTCTCCACTTTTAAAAACTAACGCTATAGTTATTCCTGAAATAATAGGACCTACTCCGCCATTTTCACTTTCTAGCCAAGTTATTAGCAACTTCTCTCAGTTTAACTTAGCTGACCCGCATTTTGGTGAATCAGGACCGGTAGACTTCCTGCTAGGAGCTGACTTATTTTTAAATATCTTGCCTACTAAGTCTAATAAGTTTGTCAGACAAGGTGTTCTAGAGACTATTTTTGGAGCCATTATTATGGGTCCTTTACCCGCGTCTGAAGATCAACAAAGTATTACATCTTTGTGCACTTATATCTCTGATGACTTACCTTCTTCACTTAACCGATTCTGGCAACTGGAAGAAGTGCCTTCCGCACCGCTGAAGAACCCCGAAGATGACGTATGTGAACAGCATTTTCTCTCCACGTACAGTAGAACTTCTGAAGGTCGCTACATTGTACGCTTACCGTTTCGGAATACCGAGTTAAAGTTTCCTCAATCCCGCGAAGTTGCCTTATCTAGATTTTTATCTCTTGAACGAAAAATGAACCGCAACTCTGAACTTAAAGAACAGTGCTTCTCATTTCTTAATAAATACGCTGATTTACGTCATATGGAACTCAGTACTCAGGAAGCAGAGTATTATTTACCTTACTTCTGCGTTCACAATCCTCATTCCTTATCTACACCTGTACGCGTTGTGTTTGATGGCAGTGCTAAGAAGACTCACCTGTCATTAAATCAGGCCTTATATCCTGGTCCTAAACTGCAAAAAGAGGTTCCTGATGTGCTCAATAACTTTAGACTTCACCAATTCGTATTTTGCTGTGATATTATAAAGATGTTTCGGCAAATACTTCTTCACGAAGACGACCGGAAGTATGTCCACATACTATTTAGGGAACACTCGGAACTACCGCTACAAGAATATCAGCTTAATACCGTCACGTATGGTTTAGCTCCGTCACCATGGCACGCCCAAAGAGTTTTAATCCAACTGGTTGCTGATGAAGGAGCACATTTTCCTTTAGCTTCACCTGTGCTTCTGAATGATACGTTCATGGATGATATTTCAGCAGGCCACGACGAGGTTTCAACTTTAATTTCTACCGCGGAGGAGTTAATTCAACTTCTCAGGGCCGGCGGGTTTGAATTAAGTAAGTGGATAAGTAACTCTCCTGAGTTCTTATCTCATATCCAAAGTTCTTATTCGAGTCCGTTGATTATCAGTGATTTGCAAGATCAGTCCTGTAAAATTTTAGGTATTAGGTGGGAGCCTACCGATGATGTTTTTTCGTATCAAATTTCACCGCCTCTACACTTACAACACACTAAGCGCTCTGTTCTTTCAATCATAGCAGGAATATTTGATCCATTAGGATTCATTGCTCCATTAATATTTTTATTAAAATGCTTTATGCAAACACTTTGGAAGTCGGGTATATCATGGGATGATACTTTATCCGGAGAACTTAAAGCTGAGTGGGAGACATTAACTAAAGATCTTTCCGTGATATCTGAAATTCGTTTACCTCGATGTATCTTACCGCGTAATCCTGTATCTGCACATGTCTTAGGGTTCTCTGACGCGTCAGAACGTGGCTATGGATGTGTTGTTTTATCTTCGAGTTTCTGATGGCGACAAACCTAAAATTTCACTTTTAATGGCCAAGTCTAAAGTAGCTCCACTTAAAGGTTCCACTATTCCCAGACTTGAGCTTGCTGGAGCATTGCTTCTCACCCGCACTATCACAGCTTTACAACCAGTTTTATCTAAAATCCAATTAACTTCTATTCAACTCTTCACGGATTCGTCTATTGTTTTGTCATGGATGCACAAACCACCGCACACATTAAAGATGTTTGTCGCTAACCGCGTTGCTACAATTTTAGAAACGACTTCTATTGATCAGTGGAGACATATCAGTTCAGAGATAAATCCTGCAGATATTGTTTCGAGAGGTCTCGAACCATCTGCTCTTGTCAATTCACAAACTTGGTTTCACGGTCCCTCATGGATATCCTTCCCGCCTGATGAATGGCCTGAACCAGTATGGACACCGGTCCCTACTAAAACACTTCCTGAAATGAAAAGTCTGGAGAAAGTTTTATTTACTCAAGACGACGAAGAAGTGAACGACTTCTCCTGGATTGATCATAAGCCTGACTTTCCTAAAATTCAACGTATTCAGGCTTATGTTTTACGTTTCATATCGAATTCTCGTCAGAAAGATAAATCTCTACGCTGCACTGATAAATATTTTACAGTTGAAGAGTTGCGAAATTCACTTACAAGTTGCGTGTACCAAGTTCAGCGTGTATCCTTTGCTAACGAAATTAGTTTATTGAAACAAGGAAAGCTTAAGTCATCTCGCCTCCTTCAGCTTTCGCCATTTTTAGATTCTAAAGGACTTATTCGCGTCGGCGGTAGGCTTAAGAATACTGAGCTGTCATATTCCGCAAAACATCCGCTCCTTCTTCCAAAAAACAGTCATTTAACGCATACCTTAATAGATTATTATCACAAAAGTTATCTTCATGCAGGTCCTCGCACACTTCGAGCCTTGTTACAAAGATACTTTTGGATTCTCTCTGCACATTCCGTAATCCGTCATCGTATTCGTCTTTGTTTAGTCTGTTCTCGTTTTTCTAGTACTACACCTTCACCAATTATGGCTGACCTTCCATCTAGTCGGGTGACACCTTCGAGACCTTTTTTGCACTGTGGTGTGGATCTAGCTGGTCCATTCCAAATCAAAGAATGCGCTCTCCGCAACACTAGACGTTTCAAGGCTTATTTCGCCCTTTTTATCTGTATGGCTACCAAAGCTGTCCATCTGGAAGCACTTACAAGCCTTTCAACGGAAGTTTTTCTTGCTACACTAAGTCGTTTTGTTGCCCGTCGAGGGTTACCTACAGATATGTATTGCGACAACGGAACAAATTTTTGTGGTGCAAATCGTAAGCTGTCTGATATAGTTTCTTTTCTCCGCACCGAAGAAAACCAAGATGATATTCAAACCGCTTTGAATCTCCGGGGAATCAAATTTCACTTTGCCTGTCCCAAGGCTCCCTTCATGGGAGGGATATATGAAAGTAACATCAAGAATGTTAAATACCATCTTAACCGCGTTGTTGGAGATCACACTCTTACTCTTGAAGAGTTTATTACAGTCTTGGCACGAGTTGAAGCTGTCTTAAACTCACGTCCGCTGTGTGAAGTATCTCCTAGTCCAGACGAACTTGAAGCCTTGACTCCAGGACACTTCTTGACTGGAGCCCCGTTACTTGATGTACCAGAACCTCAACTTTTGGATGTTAATGTCAACCGACTTAAACGGTGGCAGAAAGTCTCCCGGATGGTTCAACATTTTTGGCAGCGTTGGTCCAACGAATACCTTTTGACTCTGCAACAACGTGCCAAATGGTTTTCGCCTAATTCAGAGAACCTTAAAGTAGGTCAACTTGTTTGGATAAAAGAGGACGGAGTTGCACCTCTTGATTATCCCCTAGGAAAGATAGAAGAAGTTTTCCCAAATCCTAATGATGGAATAGTTCGCATTGTCAACGTCCGAACACCAAATGGACTTCTGCGACGTCCCGTCAGAAGACTCGCACCTCTAATATCATCCTAGTTTCTTATTATTTTCGTTTTCTAGAAGTTATTTTCGTTTAATTTTTTATGTTTCGAAGAAGTAGTAATTTACTTATATACAGTTTATGTTTATAGACCGCACTCCACTGAGATTATTATTATTTTTTATATATTTTGAGAAGTATATTAATTTAGAATCAATTTTAATCTCCTTAAGAGATAATTCTTAGACTTTAAGAATCATCCCCAGCTGATTCTTGGCCGGCGGTTATGGTTAGGAAATTCGCAAGGAGAATGTAATAAATAGCCGCGATGTTGTTTATACGCCGCGATCAAAAGGGCAACTACGCTGATCATCTATGTGAAGGAAGACAACAGAGTTGCCGCCCGCTAGTGTGCGTTAGAGTTCCTCGCTATACGGAACGCTGTATACCTCTAGCCGCCGCTCTCACATGCAACCGCCAAATATCTACACCCGCCATATTAAACTAAACAGGTACCGCAAGTTTCTACACATTCTCTCATCCAATAACCGCTATACCGCCCTCCCTTTATACTATATTTACTGTTCTCTAACATTTATGTGCCCATTTAAATACCCAATAGAATCAGCATTTTACACTTATTTTGGTAGAGCTTTACTTGGCCCTATTGCTGGGTTAAATAGTCACCATGTATTTTTACAAGAAAATTTTAATAGAGTTCATTTTATTATGTGAGTAATTTTACAAAATTCGGAGCTAAAGGTCAGAGTATACATAGGGAAGGAAATCAGTTTCTTTTGTTCACACTACATCCAGTACCACACATTGTACAAGGTTTCGAACAGTACAGTACAGTACAGGTTCGTTGTACAGTATTGTTGTTTAATTCACGGATCTTGAATTAAGGGGATGAAGCGATAAGGGAACTTTACTGAACCCATGAACATCGTATGAGATAGAGAAATAAGAGATGAGTCCTGATGTCCAGATGTCCTGATGAGTCCAGATTTTTCTAAGTTTTATAATTGCACATAAAAACTCATTATAGGAAAGCATTGTGTTTGTTTTCTAAAAGATCTGAAACTGGGGATTAAATTATCTGTTACAGGTGTTGCTAAGACCTCCTGAGTAGTTTTTACAAAGTTCTCGGTCTGAATGTGTGTGTGTGGTATCATCACTGCTATCATCGTAGCTCCCAGTACTGAAAAGGTTGAAGAATCATTCACCTATCACAGCCCCCCCCCCTTCTCACTGTTTTATCCTCGGGAAACCTTCAGCCACGATGAATGGAAGTGAGAATCTCCTGCTACATCGGGATTCTCCAAATCCTCATCCTTGTAATGGTAGAGACAATAATGTAACATCGCTAACCAGAAACATCGTCCATAAAGACTTGTACAAAACTCAGGTAAATGAACGAGTAACAATTATCTTTGAACTTGGGAAGGAAAATGTGAAATGCAAGATAATCTTAACAATAGCGAGGTAAGACGGTGGGTAAAGAGGAACTCTGAATAATTAACAATGCTTTTATGTGTTTTTATAATAACAGTTACTTAATGTATTATGTCAGGTTTTAGTTTTTCGCGAATTTCCTTTGAAAATTCTCTAATGTGATGTTCTTTAATATTACAAAGTTTTCCTTGGATTGTTTTAATTTATCTAATTAATACTTATTGTTATTCAGATCTGATTTTAAAACTTTTCCAATTTTAAGATATGTCGCGTGCAGGAGGGGAAGAATAACGAAAAGGGCGAAACCAAATAATTCACACAGTCATTGTAACCACAGTTTTGCAATGACAAAGCAGTAACGACAGCCCTGTAATAATTGCACTGTAACAACAGTTTTGTGACGACAGCCCTGTTATAATAGCACTGTGACGAAAGCCCTGTTATAATAGCACTGTAACAACAGTTCTGTAATGATAGCACTATAACAACAATTCTATAATGACAGTCCTGTTATAATAGCACTGCAACGATAGTTCTATAACGAAAACTCTGTTATGATAGCCTAATAATGGCAATAATGTAGTTTTAACATAATCACCTTAGTAACAGAAAGTTTTAATTTAATTAAAAAGAACGCGATTATATCTTGCTATAGTTACCAAAGAAAGGTATCTAACCAATAACATAATGACATGAATACCGAAGCCGGTAATTACACCACAGAGATATTAAAACTGGCTTGAGAAAAGACAAAATTGGTGGACTTACCTAAAAGGTTTAAACAAAAATTTAAAGATTGATTTAACAAAAATTAGAAAAGGTTTGTGTATTTCTTACATTCCATCTGCTATTTCTATCTATACTGTCAATACTTGCCATAACAATTCTACATAATGAAATCCTTAAATTTTTACTTTGCTTATTTTCTAACGTGTTCTTCTAAAATTATTATTCGTACAAAATTGTAACATTTCTTATCTACCGTTCGCACATTATAATTCATAATTAATTATTAATTGTAACAATATCATTTATAAATATAATTTTATGTAATACTTCATTACGATGTTGTTAATGTAGCGGTAGTTTCCTCTTTGTGAATTTTAAGGAAAATGTTAATAACTTAATTCAAGATTCGTCTCAAATGAAAAGTTAAATCGATCAAAAAGCATAAAACAATGAAATATAAAAGCAAGTAACGTTATGCGCCACGCACTGCACCGGATCCGCTATGTTCCCAGATCTCCGAATTCTTGAGAACATGTCTTAAAATTAGGTTATTATTAGTCAGGGTGCAGTAGACTAATTTGCATAATATTTTTATTACTCGCGAGAAAAAAATATTTTTTAAACAATGTGTGTCAAAGGTAACTATACTACGGCATACTGAATTTAATTAAGTAAATGTAGGGCTCTCAGTTTAAGTATCCTTAAGGTTGTTAACAGTACCTTGGACAAGTTAGACAATGACTATCTTAAGCTTATGTTAATTCATTATGTTAGTGAGACTACAACAAGCCTTATGCTTTGCTAACGTTTATCTTAGTCAATCTACACCAGGCCTGGGCAAACTACGGCCCGCGGGCCACATGCGGCCCGCGGGGCATTTTTATGTGGCCCGCGGGTAAAATTAAAATGTTTGGAAAAAAGATAAAATAAATAAAAAATATCAAAAATATTAGGTATATAAGCAAATAAATTGTTTAATTCAAAATTATTAAAAGTTAGATATCAAAATAAGGAAATAATGGATTGTTACTTTAACTTTATAGTTTGGAGAAACAAAAACTAGTAAGCTACTAGTTCAAGAAATAATTACATAAAGAGCGGCCGCCTTTCATAGCAATTCTCATTGTCAGATTTGGCGAATTCTAATTATATTAGCGAATTTTTATTTTCACAATAATAAGATAAAAAAAGCTATTTTGCCTTCTGTGAATTGCCGAAAAGGAGTTGATAAAATACAATCACTTTGATCTTATATTTCATAGGAATACTTTTTAAAATTATTTTTACACCTAGTATTCTAGCAAAATTTGTCTTCAGTTATATTTTAAGATCTGACGAAGATACTCCGTTTTGTTTTTTCCGTTTAGTGCTAAAGTTCCCCAATTCTTATTCTTTGAGAATAAATTTGACTTTAGTAAAACACCAGCGTAACTGCAATTTGTTGCGGGTCTAGCATACTTTTAAATTTAAGGAATGCGGCCCGCGACTGGCTGTAAAAAGACTAAGCGGCCCTTTGCTAGAAAAGTTTGCCCAGGCCTGATCTACACCAAGTCTTGATCTTTGATAAAGTTAATTAATAATTTAAGAAAACTTGGACCGAGATCGGAATGAGATTACTCATCTTTCACATCTCGACTCGAGAACTGAATTAAAATCATAAAATTTAACTTATGGGTTAGTTA
Organism: Microvelia longipes; assembly: GCA_018340805.1. NCBI lineage: Eukaryota > Metazoa > Arthropoda > Insecta > Hemiptera > Veliidae > Microvelia > Microvelia longipes. The sequence goes on from JACMZG010001913.1 coordinate 26,037,885, forward strand.
TATTTAGATATATTAAGAGTAAAAATGCCTCATAATTGGCTCAAATACACAAATTATTTATATCATTTTTAATTAAAAAAAATTATAGTTGCTATATTCCTTAAGTTTAGCAGTATTAATAAATATTAAAAAATAAAATAAAGGCAAGGTAAAGTAAGATTTGTGTTCTTAAGCCAAAATTAAGGCATTTTCACTAATGGCAAATAATTCTAATGTCATTACCTAAGATTTAGTTCATGTTATAATGCTCAATTTTTACACATTAGGGAACTTATTCCCGCCAAAATAGCGGCTCCACCAGTAGTGTCTTAGCAGTAAGTAGTAATAGTAGAGTAGAAGTAGTAGTGGTAGTAGAGTCTTAGTAGTAGAGTAGAAGTGTATTAGAGTCTTAGTAGTAGAGGAGAAGTAGTAGTAGAGTCTTAGTAGTACAGTAGAAGTAGTATTAGTCATAGTATTAGAGTAGAAGTAGTATTAGAGTCTTAGTAATACAGTAGAAGTAGTAGTAGATTCTTAGTAGTAGAGTAGAAGTAGTATTAGAGTCTTAGTAGTACAGTAGAAGTATTAGTAGATTCTTAGTAGTAGAGTAGAAGTAGTATTAGATTCTTAGTAGTAGAGTAGAAGTAGTGGTAGAATCTTAGAAGTAGTAGTAGAGTCTTAGTAATTAGAAGTATGCAAGGAGAAAAATGAGTTATATTAATCCCCACAACCCAAAAAGACCAATCAAAGTATACATTCAAATTTAATTTCTAGTTTTTCGCAAAATGCGGTGTTGCATGGGACACCCAAAGTTAACTACATCACTAAAAAGTATCTCAAGTTTCATTATATGCGTCTAATGGTTTAACATTTAAAATAGTTCTTTAAGTTATGTAGGGAAGACATTTGGTCCACGCTGTATCCTTTTAATTTAAATAAGAATTCGTTAATGATTCACACCAGCCATCTTAAAGTGAAGTGAGTGCGCGACTGTCTATTCTCTTTGGACATTTCTCCATGCAACTAAGGCAGGGCAAGATAAAACATTATTAAAATTATTCTCCAATTTTAAAAGATTCATAGATATTCATAAAACATCCGCATTTTCACCGGCAGAATGAACCAGTCATACTGGCCCACAAAAGAAGCGTTTTCATAAATAGTAAGTTCTTTAACACAGCTATAAATACTAAATTAATGATAATAACCCACCATTATCATTAACTTCCATATCATTAACGGCTTAAACACATCATTAATGCCAGCATTTACTAAGTAGGTTCCTTTGTTTACTAAATAAAGTTTTCTCTTCAAATTATCAAAGTTTCGAATCAAATGGGATCTTAAATTTCACTCTATTTAAATTTTATATTCTTTTGTCTTTTTAAAACGGATTTGATCATACTTAAAAAGATAATGAATATTATTTTTCTTTCGATATTCTAGGACGGAAAAGGATTGAATTTGCAAACAACCAATGTCTATAAGCAACAAGCTGAACTCAATCCAAATTCTTACAGGTAGATCCCATAAATCTCTTACAGTCTCTAATTATTGTTTAAGTCTAGATTTTATGATTGAAGTCCTTTTCAAACTGAAACTGGAACTTTTCCAATTAATCTAGTTAATTAATTAATTCATCTTAACGTCGAATTAATCTAAAGTTTAAACATGCATCGGAATTAATATAGCTTTTTTAATCATGTTAAAGTTAATTAAAATATCTATCTTAAACTTGACTTTAATCGAAATTTTAAGTTTGTTGGTGACACTAATTTTTCCTAATCCTCATTTATACCGTAGATAAATGAGAATAGACGGAAGTATTGTAGTAGCAAAAAAATCAAAACCTGGATATAACTTGAATTATCCATTTCAAGTGTAAGACCATCTGAAAAGTTGTCACTAAGTTGTCTATATATGTGAGTGCGGGTCTATTATCACTAGTGTGTTAATGCTAGAGAAATGAAACTTGGTATAAAAATCATTTTTAGGTCTAGTTGTGCTATCCTGAAAGTATTTTTATAACGTCATGAACCTGCAGTAATAACTCTGCAAAAAATTTGAAAATTCATAAAACGAATGTAGTCGTATATAAGGGCATATGTGCTAAGTTTCATCTCATTATCAGCATTTGTTTCATTCGTGTCAAAGAACTTGTGAACAATAAGTGTAATACATGTATTCCTTTACAAAATAAATAAGTTCATTTTTATACGACTAGAATATTCGTAGTTTTTGTTGAATAATAAAAGTTGAACATCATCAAGCGAGGTAAGTTTCTGGATGGGTGACAACTGGGAATAAAATTAATATATTTACAATCTGAGGACGACCAAAGCGAGTCCGATGATGTGTTGTAGTATACATTTGGTTGAGTGAATCTGCGTAGTAAAGAAAAGTCTGGATGTACAAAAATAAACACAAACAAATACACGTAATAAAAATTACTGCTCAGTAACGTTTATTAGAACAATTAGAAGATATAAATTGAGGCATAAAATAATTTGAAGCAACCTAATGTGGAATTGTAATAGTCCAAGACCCAGGCCTAAAACTTTTTACTCATTTTGTTGTTTAATAAACTTTAAACAACATTTTGTCTATAATATATGCCTTTAACGAAGAAGGAAAAGCATAGTCTGTCTATCCAGAGTGGAGCCCTTCATATGAATCAATTCTGAAAGCATATGATACTTAAAAAACAACTATTAATACACAAAAAATACTTGTATTGCTCATTAAACTACAATGAAAGCAATTAAATGATTTATTAGGAGTTTTCTAATATTATTTCATTGGACCCACGGAATAAATGAGACAGAGCGTGAAATTTATATCTTGTACCAAAGAAAAACGAAAGTGTTATGTTTTCATTAACGTCATAAAACAATGTAGTTCGTAATTTTGTTGCATACCTAATATAATAATATAACTTTTTGTATTTTGACTACCGGGCATCTGAAAAAAATGCGTTCTTCCCCCTTAATACCCTATTGTCAATATCGTATACTCGTATTCTCCCTAAGAAATAAAACCGAAGATATGAGCTTGGATAAAATCCTTAATCATAAGGTCTAATAGAAAAAATAATTTTTGGAGGTAAAAGGATTCATCCCTATTCTGTCATCTCTATTCATCTCTCATTTCTTGCTGTTTTTCTTACATTTAAGTATGTGAATGTTTTTACATATATTTTTTTAATTTTCTTTTGTTTTAAGTTTAATCTTTTAGTTTATGTTTCAATAAATTTATTTGCCCTGATGACGACCAGGATCTCTGGTTGAAAGCTCGGTTGTTATTTTTCAACTATTTTTGGACCAGTCTCTTCATTTTTAATTACCTTTTTTTGTCACCATATAAATATAATTTTGTCGTCATATAAATCTTATTTTAATGATTTTTTCTCAATATTTATTAATTAATTCAATACAATAAGATTTTTTCTCAATATTCATTATCACATCCAATGTAATATGACTGTTTCTCAATTTTCTTTACCTTATTCATTTCAATAAGAATTTTTCCAACATTCAATTCTATGATTTATTTTCTCAATATTCTTCACCACATTCAATGCAGTAAGATGTTTTCTCAATATTCTTCACAATATTTATTGAAATGAGATTTTTTCACATTTTTTACATATAATAAATATAGGTTATTATATTTTTCATCATTTTTAATACAAGAAGATTTGTTCTCAATATTATTCTGTAAATTCTATACCTGAGCCGCGAAGTGGCATGCATAGAATTTGCCTTAGTTATCAGCTTGTTTTTATTTTAATATTTCTGTTTTACATCTGACTAATTTATTCATTTTTTATTTAAATATTTATTCTTCTTTTGAGTTATTACTCAATTTTTATGTTTTATTTTTCATTGTTTTTTTCTGTAAACGTATGTCTTCTATATTAATTATGTGATTTATTTATTTTAAAGACATTTTATTTTTACTAAGTTTTTCTCTATATTATTCTGTTATGTTATTATTTTTATTTCATCTCTTTAGATTTTTTTCTTAGTGTTTAATATTTATCATAATCAGATTTCTTTAATTTTTTATATAAATTACCTCTCTATGCTTCTATTTTACTTTAATCACATATTTCATATAATTCCATAGTAAACAAAAACAAACCTTTCTAACCCTAAATACTACTAGACTTACTAACCCATTAACAAAATGAAAAACCAATATACTGCGGTCACTCAGCGCACCTGTGGCACAACTCGACCAAAACACAAACCTTAATTATTATTAGTGAAAACTAATTTTAAAAACAAGCAAAAAATTACTAACCATAAAAAATATTATAATTCTTTTAATTCATAAATAATACATTAATTCATACTTCAAAAATATTTATGTATGTTACAAGTTATAACAATCATTACAAGAATTGCTTTTATTAATATGAATACTTAATAATTTTAATAATATTAATTTTTCGATAATAAGTACTAAAATCTTATAGTTGTAAAACACAACCGATTAGTAAATCTTTATTTAAATTTTTTTTAGAAATAAAATTAGAAGCAATGAATAAAAAATAATAGAAACAGAAAGTGATGATTTATAAGCAAACAAACTAATGAAACTCTCTCCCTGTAATCGCTTCGGTGTAAACAAGGTTATGTCATAAAAATTATAATTAACACATATAAAAATAATTATTAGCAAAAATTGTGCTTTAGTTCTTCTAAGCGTATTAATTTTCTACCCCTCTATGTTAATTTGAAGTCAATAAATAATTTATTGAAGGCTGTTTAAAAGGCTTGAATACAGTTTAAATTTCGTAAAAATTCTATCAAACGCGGCTTGGAAAGGACTAAATTAAAATTGCCTTAGTCTTGTTTAATTTATCAGATTGCTGTATTTAAGAAGTTCTTCTTTTCAATGTTGGCTTATTGACATTAATTATGATTATCTTCACATTCAAGGGTATTTAAAACCTTATGAAATCTAACGCTCTTGATGTAGTTAGTTATTTATCTTAACTGTAGCAAGATTAATTTAAGTTATCAAGTAAAAAGTCTTACAAATAAAATAAAAAAACACTAGCGTAAGAAAAAGTACTTAAAAGTATTCAACAAAAAAATAGTTTTTTCAGGCGGCTGTAAAGTAGGCACTCAACATCCTCAAAAAAGTAGTTGAAATGTGTCTTTTACCGTCCCACATGTTGAGTGGCATCCAGCGAGGATAGTGCCAGGATATGTGACGGCTGGAAATAAAACAGCTGTTTTTAATTAATGAAGCAAGCCCGTCTGATGACTTCTCACAATATAATTTATGCAATTTCCATATTCTGACGACGAGTACAGCGTGTCCAAAGTAGTGAGTATGAGCGTAGCAATATAGCGGGAAAAAGTACCGAGGTACCTCGTACATTTATTTCTATATTTTTTTAGATTTTTGCCAAAATCTAAAAAAATGCCAATAGTCATGGATAAAATGCACGTAAAATTGAGGTAAACAAATTTTGACTCATTTTTGCCCAATTTTAATATTAGAAGTTTTGCCATTGATAGTTTTTTGCTCAGAACCGGACGTATTACATTCTAATGTATTTACCCAATTTATAGCGAATTATATTTAATTGAATGTTATAAAAAAATAGATTTTAAATCTATTGATTTACATACATCGTCAGAGTCAGTTTATAAAAACTCATACTTCTCACACATCTAATACGAGAAAGAAAGTAATACTTCTTCGAATATTGGATTACTAACAACGGAATAGGAAACAATGCGGAATGTGATAACTATCTGTCCTCGATTCTATTAATACGTCAATATGTGGCTCCCCTGATCACAAAGAGAGGGACATATTAGCGCATACGTGTGTTTCATTCAAATCAGCTTTCTCTGAGTCTAGGCGCTAATATAACTCTTTACAAGGATCAAATTACAGATAATACATCAGAAACATTTGAAAAGAGTTTGTAATTATTTGAAAGTAATTGCCGATTAACAGTGCTTTTGTAAAAGATAATTAAAAACGCTTTTTATATCACATATTTACAACTTCACATTCTATAAGTTCTAAGTAAATTATACATATAGGTTTACTAGTACAATTAAATTTTAATTCTGAATTTGACTAACGGTTAAACTATTGAAAAGTTCCGGTACCAGATGGATATTTTATTTTATTATTGATAAAAATGATATTAAGCTTTTTCGTTTTCTTCGTTAGGTATAAAGGAAAATCATTTGTTTGCACAGAAATTTGAAACAGAGATGTGGATCAACAAGTGTAATAAGTTTTATTTCATTATCAGCATTTTATTATATTCTGAGGTCAAACGAATAAAGTCTGAAGTAGTAAAGATGAGCGTAGCAAATCCGATGTTGAGAGGATAAGTTCCGTCATTTCACAATAGGAAATGACACTTGAAAAACAGTTGATAAAGACAATGATTTGATTGTGACTGTGCTACAAGAATTTCAGTCGTTGTTTGAGCAATGACTTCAGGTGTTGGCCCAGTGACTACTGGTGTTTCTGAAGGCAAACTTAGTTAAAAATAATATTTATTAATTAATTCGTTATCGGTTCATTATACCTCAGACATATGGATTTCGAAGAAAAGACAAAAAGGTACAAGAACCTCTGTACTTTTCCTCACAGCTTCGGACTCGCTTCGCTAGTCCTCAGACAGTTATGACATCTTGTTTATTCCCAGCGGTCACTTATCCAGGCACTGATAAATTTCAGGAACAATTACAATAATTAATTGTAATCCTTAGGTGGTATTCCTTCAGTTTCGTCGCGCTTGACCTCAACAACTCAGATGAATTAAAAACCCCGACTTCTAGGGTGTTATGACTTAAGATTGCTTAAAGTTTCAAAAACTTTAAAACATTAAAAACAACAAAAAAACTTAAAACTTTAAAACATTACAGAATACAAAATCTACGTTCTATGTTCACAAAGGCCTTTAAAAATATCACTTGTTATATAGTTGGCTGTATTGAATTTTTTTAAATTTTGAATGACAGGAAACGAGCTTCTCAAAGTCTAAAAAAATAAGTTTCATACTCTTCAAGCCAAGTTTCAATCATCTAGCGTAAACACTGAGGAAGTTATGCTTGACAGACACACAGACTTATACACACACCCTGACAGCATGATAAAGCCCACTCAGAAAGTTGTAAAACTGCTGGATATTTTTTTACACGTTGTAAATATATAACAGCACAATTAAATATTTATACACTAAGCTATTAATTAATAGCTTTTAGGTAAAATACAATATTTAAGTAAAAAAATAAAAAAAAATAAAAATTTTTCAAAATTGATCTTTCCTGCTACCTTAAAATTTTAGGTTAAACTAAGAAAATAAGAGAAAATTTTGTGATTATGTTAATATGCTTAATGCATGTAAGACCATTTTTTTCATCAAATACTTTGCAATTGAAAATAATATACATCTCCCATTCCAAATTGTCTTCTGGCAATTCAAGGTTCTAGTCAATGTTTTACAAAAACAGGTCTCTAAACACAAAATGAATTAAATAAATACTGTATAAACTTGCGACAAAATTCCATTGCATGACGGAGCGTAAAATTAAAATTTTAGGTCACAATGATATTATTTATAAAACTACTTTCTCCTAATTCTACTTACTCTGTTTATTATTTATCATTGAATGAAAGAAAAAGTTTATAAATAAAGATCAAGGAGACATGTTCGGTTACAAGTTCAGACGACACTTTTTATTTCTCTGTTTTGAAAAACTCGTTCCAAAGAAGTGAAGGTGAAAACTGATAAAAACTTATCGTCGTAAAAAGACTGAAGAAGTCGAGAACGAAACTTCTCGATAACCGGAATGTCCGGTGTGAAGTTGATCCAGGAAAGTATTTATCGAATGTCCGGAACTTGGACCGAGTTTGAACCTGGTGCAACCCACTAATCTAGATAGAGTATTAGAAAACTAACCTGTTCACATAATTCCTATTTACCTAAAACTATTAATGATTAGATATCTTGGGATGGTCTGGATTAAAATTGAAGGAATTTGACGGATTAAATCATAAAAGAAGGTGGAGCGATCGGTGGACTCAAGTTTGGTGGAGAATTTTAGTGGGGAGGAATATATTGTATAATTTTTTACATTTTGATTTCGCTGGAGTAATAGCTAGCACATCATCATAGGGGAAAACAAAACCGCGTGAAGGCACTCAAAGATGTTATTTCCTATGTTGGACAGGAAAAAAATCAGAAGGGTTTTTAAAGTTTAGTAAGCCTAGCTCTAGACTTATTGTACGAGTATTAACTTGCATTGTAGACCTAACTACTCACAGCACGAACCTGTCAAGCAGACAGTCTAGGTTCAATTCTAGGTCGCTATGAATTTAGCGAGACTTTGAATTATTATGATATACCTCAAGATGATGAAAGTAATCACTATATTTTTTATGATGGGTAAGTTCCTCGGGAGAAAAGATTGGCTCTGAGCAGCATTTTCTTAGTAACGCTAGCAAAGCAATGATATGGTTATACTTGTCAATAATATTTTACATTTTCTTTCAATCAGCTTTGAATATTACAACTTTTCCTTGATTAAAGCATTAACAAAGAGTTTCAGATTTTCATTTGATGATCCAGATTTCATATTGGACTTCATTCATAAAAAAGTTCATTTAATCTGTTTAGACAGCATAATTTGTTATGTTTAAAAATGTTTATTGTTTCTAGGCTCCTGTCCACAATCCACAGTTCAATTATTAAAATCATATCAAACCTGGGGGAGAGATAAAATACGCAAAGCGGGCGGATTCCCTTGATAATGTTTACTTTCCTGCTCATAATTCCAATAGTCTTCTTGTTTGGCCTTTCCTTTTTTTGCGTTACTGTCTAATTATTAATACTTTTACTACTTCAAAACAAAAACTGAGATTATTTCGTGCCTTAAATATATAAGCTAATTCTTCGTAAATTATCTGAATGCAAATATTACATGCACTTACAAAGCTTAGGTCATTAATAGACATTTAAACTAATATATTATCAATCTTCTTCCAACAGTGAGAAAAGTATAAATTTTAATTTCCTAGGTATAATCCTTTCTGTGCATTTCGTAACTTAACCCTATATTTGACCATTTATTTTCTGCAAAGAAAGAGAATTACCAAAAATATATAACATGATGACTAACAGTTATGTTATATCATTTCAATAATACTCGCCAATATTTCTTTGGCTTTTGTCATATTCTTAAGACTCTTCTGTACCAGATAATTGAGTGTATAGCTGGAAAGTCCTATGACAGCTTAAACAGAGACTATATTTAATAAAATTTCCGCTTTGCCTTTCGCTCGTTCTCGGAATGTAGTGATTTCGCTTAAGGTGACATTACTGTCGTTGGTATCATTGCATTAGGTTAAATAAAGCTTAGAAAAAAACGGTAGATAGGCATTCAATAAAATAATACAGGTATTCTATTATATATCTGATGATATATCGACCGTCGAAAAAGAGTTCGAAAAAATCTAAATTTTTAAGGGATCTTAGCTTTTTGGGGAAGGGATTAATTCTCTTAGATAAAGTTATATTTCTGGCATTATCTTTGGACCTCACTTTAGTTAGAAGGCTAAACAGTTGTTGAGAAATATTTGGACTTTCTGACAGCTTAGACGTGCAGTAATGAAATCTTAATATAGCCTGCAATTGACATGGCAAAAAGTTTGGCCTAATTTACAGTGACAAACTGTGTTAAGAAAAAGGTTAAAACTATTAGGGAAAACAAAAGCGCATGAAGGCATTCAAAGAAGTAATTTCCTATGATAGAAGAAAATCCTGAGGGAGTCTGGACTTTAGTCAGCCCAGTTTTAGATTTCTTGTAAGAGTTTTAACTTAAACTGTAAACCGTCCTATAGTCACTACATGCACCCATCAAGCAGACAGCCTAGGTTTAGTTCCAGCTGTAGCTCTATGATTTTTAGAAAATGAAATATATATCAAGATATATCTCAAGATGACGAAGTTAATCGCTATACTTGACATTCAGGTGTGACATGGGGGTTATGTCACCTGCGAGAAAATAATTTACTCTCAGCGGTTCTATGCAATGGTCTTTTATTTTAAATTAGCATGCTAAGGAATGATAGGATGTACCTAGATGTACTTATATGTACCTTAGTTATAACTGTAGATATGTAGTTCTAATAAGTAAAGATGGTGGTTAATTAACAGCCTATCGTTATTAAGGAATGTGCTGTAAGTGAATGAATATGCTTATGCTCAAAAATATTTGGAACTGAAGTGCTACTCGATTATGGAATGGACTCTCTAAGATGGACTCTCTTCTTCTCACTTTTAAATTTTGGAGAAGGAGTTTGATGTAAGTAAAACAGCAGAGGTGCAGTGATAAGTGGATGGTTTTAGGGCGGGTGAACAGGATCCAAAGATGTGGTCTCCTCCCCATGATTGTGTACTACCCATTGTTATCACTACTTCTAATAACACTAATAACAACCAAGTCTAAGGACTCGCATAATGACTACACTATTGCTATACTAAAACAAGTTCTGAATCTATTTTTGACTTTTCAAGACAAATTATAGAGATAGTGTTAGCGATAATTAGTGATATCCACAGATAGTGGTTCACCATTATTCACTCACGTATAATTGAGAAATAAAGCGTGCACAATTGTTCTAAATTTCCATTATGAACCAAATTAAATTTTAAACTCAACAATAAAGAAAGTGAAACATTTTTTCCAATCAATTCATCTTGATAAGAATGACGGAGAGTCATTTATCACCTGTTTTGTGACCGAACCCAGATTTTAATAAACCGTCCATTCATCTCTCTAACAATGCAAAGCTTTTATCTCTTTATACCACATTTAAAACGTTTTACTTTCTTAACAAAATGAACCAATTCAATTTTAATCTAGAAAATTAAATTATGTATTTAAACCAAGTTTAACCAAGAAAGAAAGAATAAAGGACAATATGTATTGTGCTAAAAAATAAGTTCTATTATTAAGATATTTTATAATACGAACAAAGAATCTTAACCGTTTTGAAATTGTTCTTGTCTCATTTCTTTTCCTCATGCATAAATTATTTAAATATATGGAAGTCAGGTACTTTTACCACCTATTGATATTTAGGTCCGTTTTTACCATTTCAAGATCCTCCGTAACATCCGCACGAGTCTTAAACTTGTCACCTGTGGGTGAAACCGTAATTGTGATGATTTATATATTTTCTTTTCAAGTTTGAAAACTTTATTAATTTTTATGCTAAATATAGTTTTCTATTGTCAATTTAGAAAGCTGGCTTTTGTTAATTTTTGGAAGAAATGTTTTTAATTTTTGAGTTAATTTCTATTAACATTTTCGTGACTGTTTTGGTAAGAAACTTTATAAACAAAACTTTCTTCACGCACAAAAGATCTAACAAAATTCTTAAGGAAAATGGCTCTTACTTAAGAGCCAAGTTAGACCAACATAACCTATTTTATGGAAAAAGACAGTATTTGATTATTTAAGCTGTGTTAGTGGAATTACTAACAGATAGCTTATTTCAAGAATATATGTTTTAGACAGGGTTTACGAAGAGTGTTTAGGGGAGGGGGTCTAAGATTAAAGTTACGGGATAGTGGCATTGTAAACTTTGGACATGTAGCATATTAAATATTTAAAGCTTCTGCCAATTTTGACTAGGAGCCATATTCCATAAAATATTTACCTAATCCATTACCATTTTTATTAGAACCGAGATTAGCACTTTTATAAGATCTCATTAAAGAACATCATGTAAAGAATTTGGACGACAGTTATGTTCCATAAAGGTTGTTGCCGGAGTCATTACTATTAATCAGAACACATAATTACTTTTTTATAGAAGTTACTTTTTATATTTAAAGTTTTCCAATATCAGAGACTAAAAGAGTAGCTCTTTGTAATATAAGAACTGATGATGACCCATTATTGATATAAAATAAGTATATTATACTTATTAACATTTTTAAATGTTAACTAAACATTTACTATTAACTATTAACATAGTTAATAACAAACTATTAAAACGATTTAGTGATAATTTACAGTTTAAAACAATTATAAATCTTTTATTACTGCCTCCAATAATGAATGCATCATTTCTCGGAGAAGCTCATCTCATCAATTTATCATAATTTTAATGATCAAGTCAGTTGTGTTGCTCGTGAAGGTTTGCGACAATGGTGAATTATGAGTAAAATTAATTTATAATTACAGTTAACGAAGTTTCGGGAGCAGGTACGTCTCCCATTATCAGGTTCGTCTTGAGAAAGACGGCGTTTGTTATGTGTAGGGTGTCAGGATTTTAACCTGACTTAGTAGATAAGTGCAGTTTGAAACTTATATAACTGAGGCCTTTCCCAAAGTTTCAATGTGCTCTGTAATGTCGTTGATAATTGCCCACTAGTGAGGTTTAAATCCTGACTCCTAGACATAACACACACCATCTTTCTCTAGACGAACCTGATGATGGGAGAAGTGCCTGCTCCCATTGTAATAATAATTGTAAATAATAATTGTAAATAATAATTGTAAATAATAATTGTAAATTTAATTGTAAATAATATTGACAAAGGATAACAGACGTTGTTTTATTGATCAATAAACCTCTCACAGATAGACCAATCCAATAAACGTTCATTTAAGAAATAAATATTATCTTTTTAACAAAGCTACAATGTAAGACTGCGTTGTTGGGTATTTGCAATCAGACCATATCGATAGTTAGTTCAATTAACCACCTGCGGTATAATCATCATCTTATCATGAGAGTTATATCAAAACGTAACTTATTATCCTCTCTATGAAAAATTCTTCTGCTTCGTCTATGAAAATCCAGTGCTTTATTATGATGAGGCTTCCTTAGAGAGTATTAACCTTGCTAGCATGCCAGCTTGTTACCAATTACATCTATCTTATTCTTATTACTAGTTTTGTGTTTTAATTAGCATGTTACAGTTAATATTTCGTAAGTCTGTAAATCATGATCACACTCATAAGTCAATAAATGATAATATGGTCTCAGGGTATTCACCTTGCGGAATTAAACTCAGGTGTGAACTTGCTTAGCTATAAAAACAGTGGATCTTAATTTATAAAGAACTATTTTGGGAGCTTTACTATTAACCTCCTACTGAAACTATGAATATAAACAACTCACACACATACACACACACACAGATATATATATTATATATATATATATATATATTATATATATATATATATTATATATATATATATATATATATATATATATATATATATATATAAAGTTTAATTGTTACTAGGATACTAGAAAATCAAATGCTACGATTTTTTTAGACAATCTACGATAGGTTCTTTTTTAGTACTTGCCATGACATGGCATTTTTCTTCAAGCCATAATACTTAGTTGGCTGATTATGATTATACTCTACCTAAGATCTTGATTATTTGTCAGGACTATACTCCTGACAAATAATCTATCCTCATTAGTCTAATTTTTTTGGTTTAATGTAAAGTTGGTAACATGACACTTCGACAGCGTGAATTTTAGTTCATATTAACCAAACTGTTCATATCAACCATGGATTATAACTATAAATGTCATATGTAAGCAGGGGCGGACTGCTATGTAAGCATGTAAGTCATATGTAAGCAGGGGAGTGAGGGCGATGGTGGTATCCTTCCTTGGGCCACTCAGACAAAAATAAACTTAAAGATAATAAAAGCTAATTCAAGAATGATAAACGCATCAAATATTTTTAAATTATTATAAAATATATTTATAACGCCTAAGTCAAAGAGGTCTATTACTCTAAGGTAGAGGGGCCTAAAGAGCTCCTAGAGACAAATGTTTTTATAGTAGTTAAAACTATTCTAAAATTGATACCTAAAACTAGGTTCTTTATGCTCCTATTTAATACTTATTGTTCTATTAGTACTTTTAAGGGCCCCATACGGACTAGGGTCAAAAAAGGCCCTAGCATTCTTCATCAAAAGCAGGGCTCCAAAGCAGAATAAAAGGGCTCTAGTTATTTATATTTTTTTTGTAATTATAAATATATTCTAACTTTTAGATCTTTATAGCCCCTATTCTTTATACTTATACGTTTAGGGGCCTCATAAGAAGACTAGAGCCAATGATGGCACTCGATTCTTGATCACGGCCTTTAAGTAGCCGAAAAGGGCCTTATAGATTGATGTTTTAAGTACTTAAAATATTCTTAATTTACTATCTAAATCTAGGTCCTTTAAGCCCCTATTCTTCGTACCTAGACCCAGATGGAAGACTAGTGCATCAAGGGGCCCTTAACAAAGTTAATCAGGGGCCTAAAGCAGTACAAAAGAACCCTACATATTAAACTTAAAATACTTTAATTTAATATTACATGTGAACATAACAATGTATATACATTGTTTATAAATGAATAAACAATCAACTTGCAATAATCAAGACAACTGCAATAATTAAGACTACTCTTGTCAAAAGAAGAACCCTCAACTTGGGAAGCAATATATGAACCCCCTCACCCTATTGAGCCCTTTAAGTGAAGTTTGGGCCCATTTAGGACCTTTTTGGCTTAGTCCGCCCCCTTGGTACACTCATGTAAGGCAATATGCCAATAACCAGAGCAGAAAAAAATGCTACACATGTATCATTTAAAACCATCATCATGTAAACCAAAACAATACATATCGAATTTACGTATGGTTCGGACGCACAAAAATGTAGTTGAGTGCAAAAGTTTATTACGCTGAGTTGACTTATTTTGCCCGGGCACTTTCAAGTCCGGAAAGTGTGCCCTAATTCAGTTTTCGCCCTACACCGGTAATTCCGTTGTCTTAATTGAAATAGATATTTTTTAAGTTTTTATCTTAGTTACAGATTATTTTTTAAGCATTATAAAAGGTACAATCAAAACAGAGAAATATCATTTAAAATATCACCGAATATACAACAGAAATTATTAATTTGTACACTTAAATACACAAGTGCCGTAAGTCTTCACCCTTGTAACTTTATCCCGATTATTTTACAAGCAAATTAGAAAATCAAATATATTCTATCAATATATAGCTAATAAACAGTTATTTAAGATAAAGAGTATCTAATGAACTCATATATACTCATATCATAATTCGTAATATATATATATATATATATATATATATATATATATATATATATATATATATATATATATATATATATATATATATATATATATATATATATATATATATATATATTATATATATATATATATATATATATATATAATATATATATATATATATATATATATATATATATATATATATATATATATATATATATATATATATATATATAATATAGGGTGGTCAAATAGATTGCTATTTAAATGTTTCCCTCGCATTATATTATGAGACTGGGAAGTAAAGAAAAGAATAAAAGGGTTCTTCACGAAATAAATTAAAATGCATCACTATATCATAATGCAGACAACAATCAATGGAGAAAGTAAAACAAATTTGAAATGAAGTTCACAAATGAGTAATATTTTTCATACTGAAATGTGTCACAGAATAAGTCTGATCCTTATATCAAGAGGTACCCAAGACCCACCGGACCGCGGATCCAGCCTACTAGATCAAATATATGTGAACCAATCTTGTTCCTAATTAAGTTTTTTATGGGTGGCTCTTAAAATGATAGCTGTAAACATAAGATTATATAACTAAAGAGATTGAAGTCCTACATAGACACTTTAAAGTAAATAAGCACAAATTAAATATTAGCACTTACTTATTCTTTTAAATATAAATATTCTTCCAGTTGCTTTAGCCACTTCATTCTCCTGCTCTTCCACTTCGGACTGGATGTATTTTAATTTGACTAGCGCACCATCTTCATCGAGAGATTTCGGAGCCACGGACAGCGTTCCTCCCCCGAGGAAAGACGGCAAACTCACGAGTAAATCGTGATTCATCAAATAACCAATCCCTTTGTTATAGAATAGATCGGCCAGTCCGAAGACATTGAGTCTTGGAATTCTAGATTTCTCAGATATAATTTCGTTCTTCTCTTCCGGATATATCTCATTTTCAGAGTCTTCGACCGAATCTATAAAATTTGAAAAATGAGGATCTTTAATTATTTTTGGTTTGTCGGACCAAATGAACTGATTTTGATTTTTAATAAAAGAAACACTGTCTGTTAAATTCAAATCTCCTTGTAACTTAGTCTCGATGTAAGAACGGAATTGGTTCTGAACGCAACTAAACGACGCTTTTTCCGAACACCGTATTAATATGTTATCCCACAGTGGACTGCCGGTAATGTTCGACCCTATAATAATATTTGGTAAAAATAATAGAACGAACAGAAACATCATGTTTTTTTGACGACGTGAATCATATCCTCAGTGAGACGACTCTCATGACGCGGAAGGTACGACTTACACGGCCAGACTGACTCCACCAGACTTGTTCTCATCTCTGGAAAGAAAGTTCCACTACTCTCTTAGGACTCCCTCCAAGGTCAACTCTTTCTTCTATGAAGTTCTGAAGCGACCTTCACCTTATTCTCTGAATACTTAGTTAAGTTCCGACCTACTCTATCAAATAGGTCAATTTCATTTTACACTTCCGAGACGATTGTAATCTTGTCTTACATTGCCCTTCGTCACCTTACAAACAAGCTATTTTAGGTTACATCTTCACCAAGAAGACAAAACAGAGAAGCCTCGACAAGGAATAGATTCCACAACAAACAACTCGTGTTCCATATTGGACAAACCTTACCTATTATTTATGAGAAATAATTTATCAAATAAAATAAATCTACTGTTGTTCTGTTACAGAAAGTTTAAGATCATTGTTAATCATTGTTTACATAATTTGATAATAATGTAAATAAAATTCTATCAATTAATGTAAATAATAAATGATATGATGTACTTAACATGAAACATATTGTGTACATCAATAGTTTAAAGGTATTCAATTTTTTTGTTTATTCACATAATGCTATTTACATTATTATGATAATTTTATTAAACAATTGAGCAATATTATCATCACACATAATATTATTAGCATGATTTGATAATATAATTATGTAATATTTATTAATTTTCCTCACCTAGGTATATATATATATATATATATATATATATATATATAATATATATATATATATATATATATATATATTATATATAATATATATATTATACATAATTAATAACGGAATATTAATAATTATATTTTAATAATTAATATTATTCTTTTTTTACCTTTATTTTTCCGCGTCGCCTCTAGGGTACGTTTCCTTTTGCACCTCACCGGCACTGATGATGGCTGTTTTTAGTTGAAAGCCGGATCTGTAAATAAATTTTACATTAAGTGGAGAGACTGTTGTTCCACTACACCACGGGAGACTCATTAGGACTTCTCATAACATTTGTTTGTATTTTTCAATGTTTGTTGACTTTAAGTTATATCCCTTATACTTGTACCATAAGACCCTAATTAAATTTTTATAACTCCATATTTAGGTTCCCCTGGATTAATGTTTTATGCTACTCCCGCAACACACTCATGTATTGCAGACTGCTACTCACAATTTATTAATTGAGTCGGCAACGTTGACACAGCAAGTTGCAGATCTACGTTTAAAGTAAGCTGTGGCTGTTTAAAGCTGATAAATTGTGATCCATAAACCTGTAGTAATTTTCGTGGCAAATGAAATGTGGTACCACAAGTGATTAATTGTTAAATTTTAATTTTCTTTATTAACTAATTCAAGCCATTTCTGGCACAGTTTATGAGGCTAACTAATTCAAGCCATTTTTAAGAAAGATATATATTAATATATCATTAATATATATATTTTATATATATTAATATATAATAATATATTATTATATATATTAATATAATATAGCCTCACAGTTTATGAGGCTCAACACCATTTCTTGATAGTTTTATGGTTGTGTGAGAAAGTTAACAGGGCAATTTCTTGGGTCATTGCCTTTTCTCTTCAACTCATGTACATCGCCCACTCCAGTGGATCAACCTTCATGGAATTATAACATCCAAAATCAAACAGATTTACCACAATCAGTAACCACCTAACTCACAGGTTTTTTAACTTAACCATGTCTACTCATATTAAGACGAAAGAAGACAGGATTACACTTAATTATCCTAGGGTTCATAGGGGTCTTATTGCTATATCATAACAGTTAACATAACATAACATAATCAATCTAATATAATTATTATTATATTTATTTATACCAATAATCTCAATCAATATCATTCTTAAATACCAACCAAAAAAGTAAAAATGGTTTTTAAATATTTTTTTTAATATTCTTATACCGGACCTCACGAATGGACATTCATCAAAAATACAATGCTTCGTGGAACTCACCAAGAAGCTTCAAAGAAACGGAACAGACCGAACAAAGAACACGCCGTTCTTCAATCAGTAGTATTCATATTGTAATTACTCTTTCATTATCTCAAGTCCGCGCTACTTTTACAAGTTTTCACTTAAATTCTTCAAGTATTCACTAGATAGCAGTAGCAGCGCACACCAAGCAGTAGTTTCTCCAACTTGCTAATTCATCTCATGACTTAACTCATTACGCTTTCTTCCAGATTTCTTTGTGTAGGGAATTTTTTTTATGTTTTAACAATGATAATTTTAATTTTTTCTGTATTATTTATTTAATTTGTTTAGAAAAAAATAGAATGAATTCTTCTTCATCCAAACGAAGAGTTTGAGAGAATAACAAGTTGTTTGGTGAGAACTAATAACTAGTGTAAAATTTTAAAATTCTCCGTATAATCTATACAAATTTGTACTGTTTAAGGCAATTGTTTCATTTTTAGAGAATTTTCACATCTGCTGGCACATCTCAAACATTCCTACAGGTATTTAATAATATTAAAGTTAGCATAAATAATAATCTTTGGATAAAGTACTAATTGATCAATATTTATGTAATAAATGGATAAATTTGCATATTTTATAAAACTGTTGAAATTGTAATTTTCTTAAATTATGGAGTCAGTTATTTTGTATTTAAATGTATTTGAAATAAAGGAATATTATTTTTAAAAAATAAATAAGCAATATTAAAAATAAATAGTTCTCTTAAATAATTGACTAAAAAAATAATTGACAAGATGCAGGAGGAACTAGTAATACACTCTAGTGATAAAAGCGTAAAACTGCCAGATATTTTCATTTTTAACCAAAAAATGAGCTGTTGATGGCTCGTACTAACAACGAGCCTACAAATCTAGTAGCAAGTATTTTAAAACTTTTTTCTACTCGTTTATTTATTTAATTTATAGTTTCTTATCTTAATTTAATAATTTATTGTTATATTTTTTTTTGCAAAAAACCGATTAAAATTAAAAATAATATTTAAAATAAAAATACTCTTGTTTATTTTTCAGCCTTAAGTAGATAAAATCGTATATGCTACTACATTACCGACTTGTGCTAGATTACCTGCATCGGCTCCGCCTCTGCAGACAATTCACCATTTGCCTGACAGCCTGGTGAGACTTCGCCCCGTCAGTCATTAATTACCAGCCTCGGCTTAAAATTTCCATAGCCTGCCCTCGCCGTCGGTTCGAGGACTTATTTATAAAACTTGTCTGGAAAATTATATTTTGCTGCCTAGTAGCAGAATATTCAATTATTTATTATCTCGACGGGCTGTTTATTCAAAATGAATCAATGTAAATAAAAAACTACCAGGACTAAAAACATTTGGTTTCTTGAGTACTACAACTTTTATTAACAACTTTTTGCAGATTTCAAAAAAATAAAATAGTTGTACTAACTTTTTATTAGTTTTGAGTCAGATAATGGTCCGGTCAAAGAGAACATCGTAATTCCGGAGGTTTTCTTATTCTACTTGCTCTGTAAATTCATAACCAAATGGTTCATAATCTTTTAGCGTAGAAAATCACCGCCGGGCTCCAGGACTATTTCTATTGAAACGGAATAGACCTCGCGGCTTTTGTCACTAGTTGTAGGCAAGTAACGAACTGTCAAAACCTGTATTAATGAACTATTTAGCTTGAGCAGATAAAAGCAGTGTACGAGAGAAAGTCGATGTTAGCACATTCTAGTATTAATCAAGTAAACTAAAATTATAAATTGTTAGTTCTTATGATTTCCGCTAGATATCAGCCCATATCTTAAACATACCTTAAGATACTTCCTGTACTCAGATCTATTACAAAAGTTTCTTTATTTTTATATTTTATATTTACAGAGAAGCCCAAAAGCCCCTCGTCCATTTGAACTTTTAGCTTTTTAACACAAATATTACAATTTTATTTTTGTACGCTTGACAGTCAGACTTGTAGCATTACTACTTGATAGCTGATTTTCCAGAAGGTTTTACCAATGTTCACTGGTTACCAATATATCAAAACAATATTATGCTGTTGCTACAAAGCTGTGCTTACATTTTGCATACTCGTAAACACACAGTTCTTTGAAATGAAACCATTAGTATAATGTTACAGCTTATGCTATTCAGTTAAAGGCCAAAACAAAATGAATAACATCTAGTATTTTTACTGCTTTGATGATTTAGCAAGAAATGGATTGTTGTACTAGCAAGCAAGCATTTCAATAGAAATAGGTTACATTCATAGATAATTTTTCGTGATCAGCGATGACAGAATCGGAACTCTTGGGGTTTAGGCTCACAATACGTGCAACTGCATTATAAACTTTTCCCAAAAAAAATTTGGGGAAATTTTAATATCCTTTAAATAAATATAAGTCCAAGTCGAGGCATTGTGTGTTCACTGAAAATCAATGACTATACTATGATCATCCATAGTTTTCAGTAGAAGCAACAAGTTCCCTCTGGAAGACCAAGAAAGCAAAACTAAGTTTTTCTGTTCTTACAACCATATGGCAGAAACACACACACACAGAAACACAATATATATATATATATATATATATATATATATATATATATATATATATATATATATATATATATATAATCCCAGTATTGAGGGTGAGAGTCTTATATTATGCCTTACCACAGTAACACAGGTTCCATTGGAGTTAAGGATTTTTTACAAGTATCTGACATCGCACATGTCAGGCGAACCACCAGCATAACGCTGGTTGATAAACGCTGAAAAATATCAACGGTGGTTGACATTTTTCAATAAGTCAATTTGAAAATATCAATTTAATTTTCTATAAACTAGTTTTATTAATTATTTATAATATAATTTAATAATTCGAGAGTTGCTATAAAAACATTATTGGAGGAATATTTTACTGCGACTTGTCTTAATTTGTTAAATCAAAGTTACACAACTTGAAAACTTGTAACTCAATTGGCAAGGTAGAGGAGAGAGGGTGTAAGTAGTTTTGTCTCCTGTAGATGGATTTCGAGTCGCAGAGTTTTATAAGCTAACTTATTTAGACAATCTGACAACTGTGTCCATTAAACTATCAAATCTACAGTTGTACTTTAAAAATCTATTTTTATTGGATTTCAAATTAATTCAAGGTGGAATGGAAAAACTTGAAAACAGATTTATATATTATTGTCTTTATTGGCTTAAAACATTAAAACAGGATTATGTGTAATATAAAACATACTTGGTCTAAAACTAGGTTATGTGTGATGTAAAGCATACTTGATCTAAAACAGCGATGTTTACACGAGTTTTAAAACGATTAAGCTAGAAAATAAAATTAATAAATTAGTTCTGTTTTTGACAATTTACTTTAAAGTATATACTTACATATTTTTAAAATTTTATTTAAAAATAATGTATTTTTGCCAATCATTTTCTCGCGACCAAACAATAATTGTCTGCGACTAATTTTTAGGTCGTGACCCAGGGTTGTGAATCATTGATCTAGAATGAAGTGATATTGGGAAATCCATGTATAATTCGCACTTTGATTATTTAATTATTGTTCAAATAAATGTTTAATTTAAAAAAATAAATTTTTGATTTTCAAAAGATTGACACTGGGGATTTACTGATCATGCAAAACTTACTGAACTTTCAGCCAAGGCTTCATGAAGACCGCGATTGTTATTCTTATTTTTTTTAAGGATTCAGATAAAGGTGTATTCACAAATATAGTTTTAAGCATATAATGATAGTAAAATCGGCTTTATTGAATCCTTATAATATGAAATCCATTAAAAAAGTATTGCATCAGACATAAAACGTAACAGACATTGTACGTTTTTCGTTGGTTAATAGACAAAGTTCCGCATCTATAAAACCGCTATTTGCAGCCAAATAGCGATTTCTATCATTTAAGCATGGTTCTAAATCAATATTTCCTATTTAAGCAAAATTAGAGACAACAAAAAGATCTTAAAAATAACCTTTGGAGTTTAAAAATAAAAAAAATGTGGTAAAATCAATTCATATACTCCATCGAGTATAATACAGATATTTTCCCTCTACTTCCACGTGCCTGTGGAAATAAAATCTTAGAGATAATCCACTGAGGAAAATAATGCAGTGAAATTGATCTTGAAAAAGTCATATTTATTTAGCTGACTCTTTTAAATATTTATTTAGATTGTGGATTTTAATAAAACCATGAGAATGGGAAAACATTTTGAGAATAAAGGAGGTACTTCGGCAATTTGTCTCATTTAATCGGGCTCACTGCGCTCATCTTACTATGTCGGAGTCGCTTCGCTCGTCTTTAAAATATGGAATCACCAAATTTACGTTACAGAATGTCTTAGGACCGGTTTAATCGTTGTCAAACAAATTGTATCATTATCTCACTCGATAACCAAACATTAATGTTCAGACAAAACCTGTAGATAGACTTGCAGCATTAAAACAAAACAATATCACCATTAAGAAATGCTTTTGTACCATATTTCAATTCAATTTTGTTGTTGTTATTTATTATGTTGTTGTTTGTTATTCAGTTTAATTTGCTTTTTTGTAGTCTTGTTGGCAGCCCTCCATGTAAGTATTTCGTACTGTAGTATCAAGTCTTAGTAAAGTGTCTTTAGTTCAGGTATTGTAAGGATTGTTCTTGTCCGAGGAAAAAATATGTGTGAGTGTTGTCTTAGTTAGTTAGTCAAGTTGATAATATGTGGTTTCCAGTTAAAATGGCTATCTAGTGTTAGTCTTAGATATTTTGCTGAGTCAACTTTTCTAATGTCTTGGCAGATACAGGCAGGAAAATTAATATTGCAGCCAGTTTTATGGATTTTTATTATTTTAGTATCAGGCTGTGATAAAAAATTTGATGTTAAGGTCATAAAGTTGGCTTTTTTGGTATTTATAGTGAGTAAATGTCTGTCTAGACATTGTTTTATAGCAATCATACCCCTCTTTGCATTGTTCAGGCTCTCTTTAAATTATTTGCTGTACAAAGAAATGTGACATCATCCACAAAGCCCTTTATAATCTCTGGTACATCTAAATGAAAAATATCATTTATATGCACAAGGAACAAAAGACCAGTTTAACTCATTTTAACCCCACTCTCCATGTTATTAATTGAATATCGTTAGTCTCCTTAACTTTTAACCCTTATACTTATCTACTCGTAGTATTTATTACTCATACACGACCATTTTCTGTTATATTTTAGTTTTTCCTTTTTGGACTCGTTGTGTTATTCGAAAAAATGGTTTTAATGACTTCATCAATACGCAATAATAACTTAGCAAAATTTTCAAAAATTCATAAAACGCGGAAAAATATTTCGATCATATTGAGATTTGGCACGCAGGTAGCTATATATCAGACCAACATTTGTACCAAGTTCCATCGTATTAGTAGCATTAGTTCAATTTTGGATAATTTTATTGGATTATTTAAATAAATTATTGGTTGCATGCGATATTTGTGTTTTACTGTTATAACTTATTCCTATGTTTCTTGTTTGAGTAATTCTTTTAATCTATATTAATCTGTTTCAATTTGTTTGTCTAGGTTTTTTTATATTTATTTTTAAAATTACAAATTTTACAATAATTTGATGAATCCATAATAAAGTACCTCTCGTATGAGGTCTTGAAAAAGACCTGCGCCGCGAGAGGAAAATCTACGCAACTTTTCTCTCTACATTCTCTTCCTTATAAGAATATTATTTTTTTTTACTAGTAATTTATAAATTATTCAGATGGAAAGAAATATAAAAATAAAATAAAATATATTTAAAAATAAAAGATAATAATAATTTATAAGGGTTTTAAAATAAATAAATAAACAAACTGTATTTTTAATACAGTTATATTAATTTAAAATTTTATAAAATATTTTACTAGGTTAATAAATTTAATAATTTCAAGATTTTTAAACAGGTAAGATTCAGAATTAGTTGTTGGTAATATTTACATTTATGTGGTTGGTTAGGTTAGTATGTTTGTTTGTTACAGTCATTATTTTTAGCGTTTCCTTTTCTTTGAGAAGAATTTTTGTGTTTTATTTGTAATTTGTGTGTTTTTGTGGTGTCGTTTATTAAGTGCTGCTTGACTGTCCGTTTGAAAGTTTCTATTTTATTAATTTGTTTAAGTTCTGTAGGTAAGTTGTTGTGAAGTAGAGCAGCTTGGTATATGCAGTGTCTTTGTCCTGCAGAGGTTTTCCTGTATGGTAGTCCATAGAGTCGTTGAGTCTAAGGCCCGTATTCAAAGACATATTCCTTACCTAAACCTAACATTTTCCTTAAAGGCTCCTTAAGGAACCCTAATGGCTTCCTTAAGGAGACCTAATAATTTCCTTACATAAACTGAAAACCTAACATTTTCCTTAAGAAAAATTTTAGATTTAGGTAAGGAAAATGTCTTTGAATACGGGCCTCAGTCCTGGTAGTTCGCCCGTGACTCACTGTAAGTAATGTATGTTTGCCAGTCTTAATTCTGTTCAAGCAAGTATATTTGGTTGGATGTCTATTTGTTTTATTAGTTTATTCTTAGTATATTAAGCATTGGTTATCAGCTAAAGTGCTGTAGTAGCCAGATAATAACTACGCGCAGCGCAATCATTTTTGGCAAATCTATCCGAGTCGAGAGGTGCTGAAAATAATTTCTAGCTTATCAAAAGCACCACGATGTCTATGACTCTAGAGCCAGGTGTTTCGTTCACTGATTAAACCGGTATTGCTGTGTAAAACCCTGATAAGGTAGAAAAAATTATAAAAATATCCTCAGTGTAATTGATAAAACCGAACGACATATGGAAGTACTTGCATGTGACAAACATGTTATGCTAATGACATCCTAATGAAAATTATGTAAATATCATTTTGATCGATTTTTATTGCGTCAGTGAATTTATTGACTTTAATGTCTATAAATAAATGTAAGATATTATATGTATAAGAAAGTTTTTTACGAACGTAGAAAAGATTTCTCGCCAACCTTTTCGGTGTGGTCTAGTTTAATGAAACATAAATCAATGCAACTTTAAATAAATCAATTGATCCCTTACCTGACCATAGGTTCAGGTCTTAATTCATAGAGTTTGAAGGAATAAGTAGTCAAATTCTTTTATCTTTATTAAGGATTGCAAAAACAAGCGATAAGGACTAGGTTAGATGTTTCCGCTGGTAGTTTTCTGGAAGAGCTTGCATCTCAATCAGCCCAGATAAGTAGCGCTGAATGAGCCCTAAGGGTTCGGTTACCCCCGCTATTGCATCATTCTATGGGTTAGTATTATTATCATTTAGTAAAAGATTTTAATATAATAATAACCGGAAGTAAAAATAAATCAAAATTATTTATTTGGTTACATTCATATAAATTCATATGCATGAACGATAGATGTTTTCAATGCAACACGATAACTTTCGATGGCTATCAGATCGGAACAAAACCTGTTTCATAATAAAATTTAGTTATGATTTAATTATCTTTGGTTTAATTTTGATTCAAAGGTAGTGTCCATAATTAATAAGATTACTTCCATCTTATGATAATAATTAACACATATTTCATGGGCTTTATTTCATGCAATATGTAAATTCATTAATACATGCTGCATGGATAGGTCATCACAGATTCCAATAAATCTTAAAAATTGTAAAAACTTTTTTTGGGACTAGTTATAATAATATAAAGTAAGTACTGGTTACAATAAAGTAAGTAGGCTTACTGAAATGAAGATTTATTGTTTTTTAGAACATTTGTAGTAACATTATTGTAGAAATTTTATGCATATTGTCCTTCATCCCAGAAGAAACCTCTTGCAATGAACGAAACGTCGGATTCGTCTTATACATTGACGCGGACACCACCGGAAGCCCTACATTATCAGAAATACCACGGTTGTTTCCTTTTTAATTGAATTTGTAAAATAAAATTTTTACTTTTTTTAGCTTCATGTTGTAGGTGTTTTTTTTTTTTATTTTCCTTTATTCTCTAATCCCTCAATTTTCTTTAAGACGATACTTATAAGTATAATCCAAACTGTTTTTCTTTTCTATCACGTTTCACAAGAGTTAATCGTGCTTTCATATTTTTACTGTTTTTCATTTACTACATTGAAAAGATCCAAAACAAAATTGAACAACATTTCTTAGATTAGAACTCGGTAATCTCTTGAAAAAATTTGATGTAGTCATTGTTAGAGTGAAAGATACCCTCACCTTGATTCCAAGTGAACTTCATATCTTTAACAACTAGAGTGTCTTATCAGTTCAGTTTTAATGTTTTTATTCTTATTTTTAATTTCTTTCGGTACTTTTACTAAGTTTGAAATTCGTTTTCGAGTGGCCGGGATTAAATCTTTTTAGATGCATATGTTTGACCCCTTCAACTTACAACTATTTTTTTAAAATTAGTGTTGCATTTCCTCGTCCTTCAGAGTGACTTTAATAGGCTTAAGATTTATAGAAGTGAAGTCTATATCTGACTTTTGTGGCACCACGTAGATTTTAATAATTTTTACATCTTGATTTATGTATATAAGTTTGTCCTAACAACATACCTTACTTTGTCTTCAATGTCAGAAGCATTGTTATCCAATCCATAAAATAGAAGATTATAACTTAATTTATCATTTAATATGGATTCCAACACGTTATCATGTCTTTTTACTGTTTCTTTCAACTCCAGCAATTTTCCATTTAGCATTTGATTTTCCAGCGCTAGGCTTTTAATAATCTTGTGGAACTCCACTTAGTTGCAAGTCCTTTCAAGTCTAGCACAGCGGTGAATGCAACAATCAAATTATGTTTTGATATTTAATTTATATTATCTCTATGTAAATTATTGTCTAAGTTTAATTCTTCTTTCTAGACATTTTAAAGTAAAATATGCGTCGATGAGGCGATGAAGAAGTATTATTATTCAAATAAATAAATTTTAATATCACGGTCTCTCACAAGGAATTTATACACATTTAAAAATAAATCTAATAAAAATAGATGACTTCTTATCAGCTCTTTGTTCACTCCTTGAAAGGATAGTTAGTTTTACGTAGCACGTCTTAGAGACTCTCCTTTATAAAGTAAACTGGAATTAATCCTGCCTTTTTTGGTTGCATTTATTGCTATTTTATAAATGATGTAGTTATTGTTGTTCTTAGTTATCCTATGTCTAGTTATTGTAGACATATGATATCCAAAATGCACGTACAATACAAGTAATTTTTAACATGTATAATTTATCATTATAATAATTTTACTTGCTATTTTCGGTAGTATTGCTTGTTTTCTGTTTCTTTTTCATTGATTTTAATAAGTAAAATTCTAAATAAATTTCCCTTTTGTGGTTCAAGTATACAAGATTAATTTTGAAGCAAAATTTCCATTTCTTGAGTCAAATAAATAAAATTTGATCTACTTTAAATGAACATTAAAAATAAACGTCTCACTCGTATCACTCTTCGCACGAGACTCCTCCCGCACGAAGTGTGATATGAAAAAAATACAATTAAAAGTATGCAAATTTTAAATTTATATTTGTTACTGTGGTAGTTAGTGTTTTCGTGTGAAGCCTAAGGGTAGCCCAAATATAGAGTCGAAATACGCATTGCTTAAACATACATAGCTTAAATAGCTTTAAAATACATGGCTTAAAATATACATAGCTTAATTCAAGTCAAGTTCTTCTTCATATCCTCAGTCTGTTGTTCTATAAGAAAGATATTACGCTCGTTAATAAAGTTATTTTTTTCTGAATTAGTTCGTCTTTTCTACATTCTGTTCACATATTATCTTTCCTTTTATATTTTGGTTTCATCTACAAAAAGTTTAAATTATTCAAGTTAAGCATTCCGTTCAATCATAATAAATTAAAATAATTAACTAAAATTTCATAAATTAAAAATTAAAAGAAAAGTTGTTATGAATTATTTAACATAAAAATTATTTAGTTTTCAAAAAAATTAGGGTCGAAAGTCAAATATTTAATTTTTCTTTATTGTTAATTTTCATAATAAAAGAAGTAGAGCCCCTAGAGAAAAAAAGCAACAATGAAAAAACGTTGCCAGGAGATTAAGTATATATGCCAAACGATAACCAATTACGAACCAACAGTTTCGATCTAAAATTTTACAATAATAATTAGACTGTACTATCGTCATTGCAAATTATTGTTGTGTTTGGAACAATTTTACTTGAATATTGTGCACTTTAATTTTATCTTTAAAATTACTTTATTTAGTTATTTCTGTGTTTTACAGGTCGAGATTAAGAGACAAACCCCGGGAGAATTTAATAAAAGATACAGTGTTAAAACTTTAACGGGTGCTTTATGGGCTTCTAAGATTTTAATTTATATTTTAGGTGTCTATTATAGAGAGTGGTCAGTTGCCCAGGTTTTCCGGCTTCTGAAATCCTTTATTTTCTGGCTATTTTCATTTTCTCTTTGTTTTCAAAAGAATTATGTGTTGGTTCATTAGAATATGACCTAAAAAGATAAGGGAGATACATACTTTTAAAGAGATGTTAACGTTATAAACTTGAAATTTAAATAAACAACTACTTTTATTCATAGAAATCAACTTAATTTTAAATTATGTTAAGCTCAGTTTCCCCCGAGCTATTTATTATCGTAGAATATTACTATATAGAAGGTGCATCACAGATGAGAAAAATTGGCCTGGCGGCATTTCCAGTACCAAACTCAGTTTATTCTTATATAATAATAACATAAATAACTCCACACAAAATTATAAATAGTATCTAAATCTAATAACAAAGACGTACAAATTAATGTATTTAACATTAAAACAATAAATTAATTTTAATTGCCACAAAGTCTTTGGCGGCTACGTATTTTGTTTGTTTTATATTTGCACCACTATATAAACAGATCGATATTAGTGTGGTTATTGTCTTTCATTCTTATTGTTAAAAAAAAATTATAATAAATAAAAAATAAATAAAACAAATATTATTATAAGTATAATACTTTTTATGTTTCAGAAGTTTTTGTGAATTTCCTTCCAAAAAAATTCAAAACAGATCAGGTAGTAATGTACCGCTCAACTAATGAAGATAAACACTTAAAGTTATTTTTACTTAAACACTTAAACTTAAGTTTTACACATAAAAACTTAAGTTAACACTTTGTTGTGAATTGTTGAGGAAGTAAGCAAACATTTGAATGGAAATTTACCCAGCTAGCAAGTTTCTATGCCAGGATTATTTTGTAATTAAAAATTATGTAATGTAAATCAAATATTTTAAAAATATCAGCGGTATTGAGTCCTCTTACTTAGAGGGCTCATATCAATTCCAGGCTGGTTTTATCCTACTCAGGATCCCATGAATATTGAAAACGACAATATAATTAATAATTATATTGTCTTGTTATCACCTTGCATGAGATCTTTTCTTTTAATTGATTTAAGGGTTTTGTCACTATGTCCTCATTAGGATCTTCAACTATGTAGTTGAACAACTAAGATAGTTTTTCTAAATAACGTAATTATTTTCTATGCAATGGCCTAACTTTAAAACATTGTTTGAAAGTTAGGTTCATCACTGATCCCGCGATGAAACCACAAAGTCAGGCTTTTCTAATTATATACATACTTAAGTGTTCTTGTTGAACATAAGAAGACTCTTTACTCAGTTTTGGTTCCGTTGCTTTAAAAACCATTAATCACAAGTTTACTGAGCCTTAAACCTCAGCACCAGTGTTGGTGATAATCATTTATCAGTCATTTTCTGATTTTACCCTCGACCCTGAAAATTCGATGATGCAGAATTTTCAATGGGTAAATCTGGTCCAGTCAGGCTCTGACCTTATTATAGTATAGGCTATATTATAATATAGTCAGAAGTATGGTCAGAGTAATATATAACAGTAAAATTTATTTGTTTAAAATACATTCTTGTACAAATAGATTCTAATTTCACTTAATAATAGTGCTTTTAATAATAAAATAAAGCAACAATCTAGATCAAATTAAATATATCTTGAGAATGAGAAAAAGTAAGTAAATAAAGTAAAAATTATTTAAAATGCTTCTTTGTTAATGTTATTGAAATTTATCTTATAAATAGGGTTCTATTAGAGTAAGAGACTTGGCAATATAATGGTAAAGCTTTTTCATAGTAACTAGATCTGGGTTTTTAAATATTTCTATAAAAATTCTTTAGTTTTTAATACATCATCTAAGTATTGCATTCTATAATGTCTGATAACACTGTACATTCTAATGATTGAGTGAGTCATCATGAGTATTACATAGTTTACAACTATTATTAGCATTAAATTTATAGACTTTTCCATTAAGGTATAAGGAGGTTACATGAGGATTACCGATTCTGATTTGACTTATTAGTCTTATAATATTTATGTCAACTCTGAACTGGAAATATGATTCAGCATGGGCTGACCGAGATGATATTTCTTTATACAAAGGAGAGTAAGACGAGTTAACAGCTCGCTCTATATCTTGTTCGTGTAAATACTTACTAAAACTGTTTAACAGGGTAGAAGTTGCTGCTTTTAGCTCGTTTAAATTTAAGTGAAGGACATATTCGCTGTTTATTTTACTTAAAAATTTTTCTAATTGTGATATACAGTTATGCTGTTTGTTATTTTTTTTACTTGATTTGCAAGAGAGCTTGAAAGCATATAAAGGGAAGCCTGTAATGGCTCATAACACGTATTTTAATCAAGAGTGAGAGTTGAATACCTTAGATTCTACTGGTAGAGAGCCTGTCTCAAGTCTCACCATGTAGTGTGTTGTACAGCTTGGCCAGAAGTATATACTTTTAAAAAACTTGAAATGGACTGGTTCAAAATTTTGTGTGTATCTTGGAGCCTAAATTTCAGCAGCGTATAAGAAAGTAGGGAAACAATAGAGTTCAATAGAGTTACTTTTGTTTCATGCGTGTCTGATTTAGACTTCATAAGGATGTTTTTGACTTTGCCTAGGGCCATGTTTCCCTTAGAAATAAATTCTTTAGTAGCTGAAAGAAATTTAGCTGAACTAGAAAACGGTACTCCTAAAAAAGTGAATTCTTTTACACACTTTAAAGGAATGGAGTTATAGAATAGAGTCATGGTCAGAGTATCTACTATCGAATAAGAGAGTATCTACTATCGAATAAGATAGTATCAGTTAAGTATCAGATAAATATGTTAAAATTATACATTAATATTAATGATATAGTATGAGATAGTATCAGTCAACACTGTATCAGTTAGATGGGTTTTGAAGGCAAAGGATTAGCCATGAATAAATGTCTAATTCTTTGTATTCAAAACCAATCTAACTTTAATAAAGTTTTGCAAACAATCCCATACCAGTATAAAACGTACTTTATAAGATCCTAAAGGATTGGTAATTTCAAGAAAACTGAAATTTGTGCGATTTTATAAAATTTTGAGCATACGCAATCATATGCTCAAAAGGCTGCAAAATGAGTCACATTTTTTTAGCTCCGGCTTTGGAGCATTCGATTTTAAGCAAGTTGATACCAATATCACCAGATTCCTGTAATTTTTCACTCCATGTTAAACTATGCTATAGTTTAACATATTTAAATAATAGATTTTTCGTCAAACGCAGGTTTCTCATAAAATTTAACGAAAAATGTACAATATATTTGGAAATACAGCTTGGTGAAAATTATCGGAACGTGTTAATATTGTTATTGATTTTCTTAAAATTCAATGATATTTTTAAAAACTTTCAAATCTTGTTGTATGCTTTAATTTTAATAGTTACCAATAGTAATAACAAAAGTACCATATTTGGGTAAGAATTGCGAAAAAATAATTATAAATATGATCACCGAAGAGTCAATTTTCCGGGGGCAACACCAAGTACAAAAATTTAAGACCATGTTTTCCATTATATTGCGGGATTTAATGTTGGTGCTTCTAAAACCCGCTGTA
Source organism: Microvelia longipes (assembly GCA_018340805.1). Lineage (NCBI taxonomy): Eukaryota > Metazoa > Arthropoda > Insecta > Hemiptera > Veliidae > Microvelia > Microvelia longipes. The sequence goes on from JACMZG010001913.1 coordinate 26,070,223, forward strand.
CGAGTATTGCCATTAAAAATATTTACATCATTTTATTTCTTTTAAATGCATTTAAAGAACCTTTTTAAGTGGCTTTTTTTAATGTGTATTAACAATTTAAGGACACAGTACTTTCTAAATATCAAAATTATATAAAATTTTATGTATAATTTTTACTTTACTAATATATAAAAATAATGTACTGACAAAAATTCAGAAAAGTGTTTTTTTTCTTTAAAATATGAATTAAGTATAATTTTTTGTATCAGCTACTTTTATAATTTGTATTTAATTTTTCTGAAATAAATATATTAAAAAATGAACTTCTTAGTTATTTTATAAAAAAGGAAAAATCTTAATTTAATGTATTACACATACCTTGAAATATTATTTTTCATGTTAAATCAAAAATTAATTTAACATATAAATTAAGTGATCCTTTATGGCTCTCTAATACGTAATTGTAATTATAACTAAGTTTTAAATTGTAATTAGTTAGATAATTAAATGAGAAGTTGATAAGTAGTTAAGTGATAAGTACTTGTAGGCGGGTTGGCTGCCCCTTGCACTGCCCCCGGCCGCGGCCCCCATCGGGGGTGGTTACTGTATAACTCGTATATAAGACCCGACAACAAACCCTACACCTCTTCATTCCCTCAAACGCTTTCCTCGTGAATACTTTTCAACCAGCGGAAACTTGAAAAGAAAATACGTAACCATGCACCCGTCCATACACCTTATCTTAGCGTTCGTCACTACTTCCTTGGCTGTACCTAGGGTGAGCAATTTATATTTTATTGCTTTTCTGTTACATCCTTACTTAAATTTGGATATTTATTAATTAATTAATAGCAACTGATACGATACTTACGCAAGTCTCTGATGTTGTATCTACAATACAACTGTAGTTGTATTGTAATGTTTGTATCCAATATAACAAACTTAAATTTAAAATATTTTTTATCATTAAAATTTCTATAGTTTAAAAAATTAATATTTTTAATAATTAATATTATTAACAATTCGTTGTTTTAATTTTAATTAAGAATACGGTTCATGGATTTGAAATACTATTACATACTTATAAACCCCACTCATGTAACCAAAATCTGTTCTTGGTCTTCAAATACAATTTTACATATTTCTAATTCATCTTATTAAACTAAAGACGGTTTGTTGACTCCAAATACAATTACATACCTGTAAACCAAGCTCATAAAAGCGAAGAGGGTTTATGGTCTAATATTACTTCATGTAATGGTACTTACCATCTGGCCTCACAACCGGAGACGGTTTATGATAACAGATTTATATAATTACTTATCAACCGGGATGGATCCGAAAACGGTTTATGGTTTTATAATTAAATTAATATGATTACTTACTAACCGGGCTCATTGAACCGAAGAAGGTTTATGATCTGATAATAGATTTATATAATTACTTATCAATCGGGCTTATGGAACCGGAAACGGTTTATGGTCTTATAAGTAAATTCATATGATTACTTACTAACCGGGCTCGTGGAACTGAAGGCGGTTTATGGACTGATAATAGATTTATATAATTACTTACCGACCGGTCTCATGGAACCGAAGAGGGTTTTTGTCTTATAATTAAGTTCATAAGTATATTTACTTACCAACTGGGCTCAAGGAATCGAAAACGGTCATGCTCTAATAATTAAATTTATATAATTACTTACTATCTGGGGCCATGAGTGTTTTAGAATAATGACATCTATTCAACAAGGTTTATTAATTTTAACCCTTTAGATGTATCTTTAAATGAATTCATTAGTTCGAATTAGTCATTAAAAAACATCAAAGCATCACGTTAAAATAGATGCAGGGTAACAGAAGTAAAAAAACAGAAAAGTAAAACTTATCTTAACAAAATATGAAAAATATCTCTGATGGTTATTCTTAAATTCTCTATACTTACTTTAAACAAATTTTAATACATAAATCAAAACAGAAACAAATAACCTTGGCGAGCAACCAACTAGCTTATGTAAAAATGTAAATTAAACTAACAAATATAGAAAATTTAATTCAAATTAAAATAACTTTGTTTCGGGTGGTTTTGAAAGAACCTTACACATCTCACTAATTAATTTAATAAATTAAATTTAAGAATTTAGTAAAAATAAAGGACTTCAGAGCTGCAAGTCTTTTAAAAGCTGTCAACCTGTAGAGCTGCCAGAAAATTGATTTGAATGATTTAAATTTGTGTAGATACTAAGTTAGCTCTTTGTTATTATGTTTAGCATTAAATGATTCTACAAACCACTTAAATATACAATATTGTAAATGGAATGAAATTAAAAGAAAGATTAGAACAAAACATAGCTATTAAATATCACATTTAGTAAAATAATTGATGATGTGGCACTAGAGAGACATTAAAAAATCACTCCAGTTTATTTCACATTCTAACTATACTGCAATGATGAAGACTAACACAAATTCTAATAAATTTATTTCATTTAAATTCCTTCACTACCAAGAAGGTGAAAACACAGCCTCTGTCAGCGGAAAAATTGAGTTACTTACATAGATCTCTGTTCCCTCCACACATGGCAAAGAGGGCCGTATTATAGCTAATTTATTAAACTTTATTTCTTTTATTCTATCTGTTCGATCTGTTTTAAGGTAATAATATAACATTATTTTTACTGGATAAAATTATTTTAACTGATGTTTGACAAAATTTAAATTTCAGTCTATGTATACAGGGCGTACTAGCTAAGCCGGAACAGCCAAATATTTCCGCTTTAGGACTTTCTGAAGGCATTAGGGACCAGTATATGTTAATTTTTAAATAAGTTTGCGCGCATTAACTTTAACTTGTTATTTTTTTTTTTTTTTTTTTAAAGTACCATATTCATTATTTTCTCCTGTTAAAGTATAAAATTAAGCACAAAATATTTATAACAAGCTTTTAACCCATCAAACTCCAAGTTCAGAAAGATATTTCTGAAAAAGCGATTCTATTGACCTTGGATGTAATAGGCCGGAAGCAAAGAATGTTTCTATTTATAAAATAAAATAGAATATTTAGAATAAATAGTATATTTGTCTTGGGGTTAGTCAAGCAGTAGAGTATCATAAAGAAGTTTCTTAGTATGCAGCATTTTACTAAAATCTCCGATATTCACAGATCCATTTAAGAAACAAAAAGCAATGCCTGGTACCTATTTTCAGAACTGAACTGTAGTAGTTCTCACCTATCAACTCCTCCATAGTTATTTACACCCATCTTCCTACACCTTGCTTAATATCTGTCCTAGAAAATTGTTTTTGACAAATTTAAATCCATTCTTTAAAAACGTTAAATCTTGAAAATAGAATTAGTTTATGAAATGTCTCATTTAAAATAATAAGTAAAACTTTTACAAAAAATGAGTTATCCATTTTTTCCTATTGTATTAAAAATGTATTTGCATTGTAAAAACCGACTTGTTACACCTAAATTTATATTTAGGTAGATAAATATTATTATTAAAAGAAGAGGACAGACACCAGATGAGTTTGTAACTATAATTCATTTCAATCTTGACGTATGCATTATGAACCTGAGCTGCTTTAACTTCAGAAAAAGAGAAAAATTCTATGCAACTTTTTATTTAGTGAAATATAGTTATTACAAACTCATCTGGTTCCTTAAATGCCCTTCTTGTATTAATCACCATAATAGATACCTGCATAAATCTAAGCCAATAGATATTAGCTTTATTTATTGGTCTTTATAGAACCAAAGTAATATTAGACTTATTAAAAAAAAGGCCATAAAGTAAACAAGTCAACGAAAAATTAAAACTTATTCTTATTCAGGTAAGATCGTGAATCCGTGTATTGTCTAAGTCTATGGTATCAATCGATTTAGTTTTTAGGTTTAGACAGGATTGTCAATTAAAATTAAACTTTACAGGTTTCTATTTGATTAAAAACTAACTTCTCTAAGCGAACCTAGCGAGTGTCTGCTAAATAATAAATGCTATCAGTTCTTGCTCTGCTACTAGGTCAATAGACTATCTGATAATCATCGATTAAAACTATTAAAAGTTACCTAAAAAACTCGACGATTAAACTATTAATCGAGCAAACATTGTAAAAGATACTAATTGAAATGTAATTATGAAGATTTTGAAATAATTTTGAAATATAATTGGCATCAGATGTCATGCGAACTTCAAAAGGAGTAAGGAGTAACTTTGAATTATTAATTCTAATCGTTTGTAGTATTGAGTTGTGTCAGCTGGAATAGTCAATACTATAACATTGGTCATATATCGACCAAATACAATGAATTATTGATGAGGTTAAACTGCACTTAATGTTTAGCAGTCATTTCTTTAAGAGCAGTGTGCGCTGGGAACAGTTTGTAGACTCAATTTATAATGATAAATCATGACCAGGAAGTTAAAATAAATATAAGAAATACAAATAAAAACTGAAGTCATTTGCTTTTTGTATAAATCTTTATTATGACATTGGATTGTGAATCCGAAAACCTAAATCATGGCCTATTGTTGATTAACAGTTAATAATTAGGCCTATCATGAACTACAATTAAACAAATGGAATTCAGACTCTTTTCCGCTTCACACCTTAACCTCTACGACACATTAGTAAAGATATAGTGAAAACTATTAAGTTTAACACGAAAGATACTGAAACAGTTTACAGCAAATGTGAGCACGGTCGACTAAATTTAATCAGTAATAATAACATCAAATAAGTAATGATTTATATTTGTATACCCTGACGAGAGGGCGAAGTATAGTATAAAAGAGAAGAAGTAGTTTAAAAATTGAAATAAAGTTAAAAATGATATGAGGATCAGTAATAAAAACTGCTATGATTCCTCGGACATTGTTATGAAGTTTAGGTCTTCCAGTGGTAACCGCGTCAATGATGATGAATGTCGGTCAATGCCAGTTCAGTTTTGTAGAGGATTGTGTTTTTATATATGATGACCTTTTATCCTTGATGATGCCTCCGACGGTGGAAGCAAAACATCGGATTCTTTTTCTATATTGACGCGGTCACCACCGGAAGACCTAAAACTTCAATAATAAAAAACCTAAATTTTATGTTATGGGAGTACAGTATTTTAGAAGTGGTAAGGAACAATTTAATTATTAAAGGAAATTAATGTAAACCGGAGCCGATTTCACTTATTACTATTTCTCTTTGAGCGGTTCCCCTGGGTTAATTCCTCGACACAATAAAAACATGAGTAAAGAGATGAACCTAACTGTATTCAATGTCAGAATTTAAAATATAAGCGCTGGAGATATTCATCATAATCAGAGTAGTGAAATAAGGCTCTCCACTGATGATGATATTTATTTCAAATGGCTTTCAACGAACTAAAGGTCATCATCAGTGCCGGTGAGATGTTAGGAAGCTAGGTTTTGAGTCTTTTCTTACTGTTGTTTGTTATAAGACCCATAACAGAGATTCATATAACAGAGTCTTTGGACTGTTATGATTCTTGTAACAATCAACAGAAGGAAAAGGCTCAAAACCCTAGCTAACATCTCACTGGCTCGGACGATGTCATTTAGTTGATTGAAAGCAGGTTATATTTTAAATAAATATTAACATCAGTGAAGAGACTATTTTATTACTCTGTATTCAATATATTTCTTCAAAGTAAAGCAAAAAGTATACATTTATTTCAAGTTTCTTTTCAGGACCAATGAGAAGTTAGTATTGATTATATTTTATGATTTACATACATCTCAAGAACTCATCAAACTAATTTATTCATGAGTTAATTAAGTTAAATACTTGTCTAATATTGAGGATATCTTCCTTTGATATCAGGGTTTGGCGTTCCACTCAGTTACCACTGGATATCAAAGTCTTTGATATCCATCGAGTATCTCAAGGAGTCGATTTTCAGTACAATTTTCTCATTTAACTAACGAAGTTTTTATTTAATTAAAATATTCAGGTCTATTTGATTTTGAAAATTTATTACTTTTCATTCAACAAAAACCTACTTTATAAACATTAGAAAATTAAATGATAACGAAAATCTTAGACTTGGGTCAGTGCTAAGGGCAGGAATTTATACTAACTTGTCAACATTTAATTGGCATGTCGTTAAACTTTACATTTAATGCGTTAAACTTTATTTGGGTATATTTTGTTGTACTAAATCGTAGCCAGTGCAGGCAAATGGGAATGTACTAACAACTCCCTGAGGAGGGCTTAAAACGCCTCTAAGAACATACAGAAAAATGTTTTCAAGACACCGGATGTGATTAAAGAGGCGAGTACGTTGCTAGTTAGATAGAAGCCCAACTGATTTTAGCCCTGTGTCGTACTATTGCAAACATTTCGAAGAATATAAAAAGCGTCATAATGATAAAATTGATTTGAAATTTGTCACACTTTGTAGTCATTTATAAGAACAACAAATATGCCAAGTTTCATCTTATTGTCATTATTAGTTCAATTTTGACTAAACAAGTTTCTTAAAAGGGGAAAAAATATACAATTGATATGAAAGTTAGTATGAATTAATCCTATCTGATGGAATTTATAAGGTGATTCAATTAGAGGGTTTGTATAAATGAAATCTAATTATTAAATGTGTTAGGTTATAGTCCGGAATTGACGTCATTGCAGGAATAAATAGTAAATTTTCAATGTTGGCCGCCTATACCGATTCCTGCAATGACATCACTCGTCATTCATAAAAACGTCAGGTTATAACCTCTGCATGCGTTTGGTTTGTTTATATACTTACGGTATAAATGAGGAAAAGTAAAAGTACTGATTCTAATAATAAACTTTTTTTTATCAAAGACAGTTATTTGTTTTCGGTTTCTATTAAATTATAAACTTTTCCTAAATACACGTGTAGATTTAATCTCCCATTGTTTTGCCCATTTCTACCGAGAAATGTGACATGAATTAAATTATTAGACGTTGAAATTAAATTTTTATTTTTCGTATTTATCTATACTCAAAAGTTCTAATAAAACTCATACACACACTTTAGAGAACTCATACATACGTTTCTAAAGTGTTATAAATTAAGGTTCATGAAAGCTTCAAACATATTACGCAAGATAACCACTTAATAATATAATACGAAAACTACGTTTCAACTTTGACGAATGCTTTAAAAATACCCTCGGTCATACTTGACAGCCTATTTTTCCATAATTTGAGACCTTTAAATGAATAACATCAATATATTTCATTATTTTTTTTTATTTTTCGGTGAAAATATTTTCAAGGCACATAGACCTCTAAGGTGGGTCCATTGTACCTATTCTGGAGAGGATATTTAAAAAATAATAATAAAATGAATTTAGAAATTATTAATAAAATATTTGAAAATATTAAGATAAGACATAATATGAGATAGAACATATTAAGATAACTGTAATGAGATAATATATACTGTGAATTATTAATAGATATGATATATTTGAGTCACTTATTGTGTTCCCCTTAAAAATCAAAGAGGAGCGACAAAATCTTATTAACTTTCCAATTTCTATATCATTTGATACTACCGTGTTTTGCAAAACATGAACAGTTGACACAATATAACTGTGCGAGAGACACCTAGGAAATGTAACAAGCAAGATGCAATGCTGCATCTGGGAACTGTTCCATCATTCGACATTCGTCATCATTGATGGCTCGACAAAATGTCATGTCCCACTCTGTTTCGTTACGCATAACTCATGAGGTTACTTCAGGCTCTGCCGGCGCTCTGATGAGTTAGACGTAACGAAACAGAGTCGGACATGACATTATGTCGAGCCATCAATGATGACGAATGTCGAATGATGGAACAGTTCTCAGATGCAGCATTGCATTTTTCTTGTTACATTTCCTAGGTGTCTCTCGCACAATTATATTGTTTTCCAATTTCTATTTCCTTTAGCTGGTCAGGAGAAAAAGAAAAGAAAATAATAATAATAAGAAGAAAATATGAATAAGTACCAATAAATATTCAAACAAAATTATTACAGCCTGCACAGCACAGATTATTTATTAATTTAAAGTGCAGGTCTAAATTTCTTATTACTATGTATTGTATTGAATTCTTATTCTGTTAAAATAAAGAATTTAAAAATAAAAAAAAAGTTGTAATCCCGCAAAAGTTGTGTTGAGAGCAGGACATGACCCAATGAGATAAAATGGCGTTATTTCATCAATGCACTTCTTGTTTTTGAATTTTTGCAATAACACCTCAGCAGATTTTAACAAACTTTTTCGTATAATGTTAAGCTAACAATAAATAAATGAATAACATTGTCAATAACTTACAAACTTCACAAATTTAATTTGTGAACAGCTACTTGTTTTTTATGGTTTACGCTATCTGACATTCCATCGAAGTTTAAAAATTCAATAGTCAATATTTTCGAAATGGCGACGGAAAATTTAATATCGGATTTTAGTGCTAACACAATACTTTCTATATACCCTACCCATGGTATAAATAAGTAAAAGTAAAAATCAAATTTTTGTTGCAAAGTATCGTTTCAAAAAATTTGTTTTATATAAAAGTCTTCTGAAAGAAACTTATTTTAAAGATATTTTTAAAAAATAAAATTCATTTTGCTAAGTACCCCCAAAATACTTTATAAATCAAATCACCAGATAAAAACTTGACGACACAAGGAAAGTTTTGGAAGTAAAATTCCGTGAAAACTTCTTCATATTCTTGAGAGACAAAAGTTATATTTTTATAAGTTTAAAATATTCCACAACTTTGACTAAGTTTTATAAATGAATTTTGATGGAAATGTCAAATATGATACTTGGATATATGTGTGGTGCATTATTGCGTTTAGGATTCATGAGGTATTGGTGGTGAGCCGTAGGGGAGTAGGATTATATTCATATTAACCAAATGCGCAGGGAACTTGAAGCAAACCAAATATTGCTAACATACACCTTAGCATCCTCTTAGCTATAAAGCAATGCCGGAGTGACCAAGGTTTGAATCCCAGTCGGTATTTGTATAGTGGGGTATGTATTTCATTTGCATTGAACTAATACAGCACATATTTTGCTTCATGTATTTGTTCAATCTAACAGCAATGGCGCACCATAGATCAGACATAAGCAACAAAAGGTGTGCTAATAGTGTTCTAAACCTGTAAAAGATTTAGAGACTAGGAGTCAAATAAGTGCTTTACATATTAGGATTGGAACAAGAGATTCCCTCTTCCTTTACTTTCTAATCTATGATGGAGATTCCTTCATGTTAGCAAACCAATTGTGTTCAATGGTTCGCTGACCGATGCCCATTTCGAAGTCCTACTTAAGCCCAACCATTAGGCTATTTTCCCTTAAATTTTCTTAGTTCTCCCTCTCCTTAACACCAACAACAAAATTTGATAGATGAAACCTACACATGTTTCCATTACATCTATTTGATGAACTACAACAAAGAACGATCAAAAGAGAAGAAATCATGTGACGTTATAACTCTAAATCTTCTTACTAAAACATCTTTCTAAGCGATATTTCCACAATAATAAATTTTAACTTTCAAATTGTCAAAAAGTTTGCCATTACAATATTCAGTCATTAACTAATAAAAAGAAACTTTTAAAACCAGACGTCAATATAACTTTTCTGATAAACGTTGCTCCAGAGAATTGCTTGCTTCAATTCGAGCAAGATGTAGACTTATAATATACTAATGTAATCTTTATTTTAAAGTAATAAAAGTTAAATTAAATATATTGTTGCGACGCTGCTAGGAAATACGTGTAAAAAAGAACTCGGAGAGGAAAACGTTTTTCTCACAATTCTCCACGCATTTCAATTTAATTTGATTAAGTTACTGCTTAATGCTTTCCTAGAATATTACAAACCCATCAAGTGAATATATATTTACTTCATAAAATTAATCTAAATATTAATAATACTTTTATTTCATATAGAAATTTTAAATCTCCTCTGATCCTTAATATTATGGGTTTTAATAATATTAATAGCTGAAGTCCTGGTTTTAATGATTCTACATACTATTTTTATATGTACTTAATCAAATACTATTGTTACAATGAAAAAAATATTTTAGAGCCCAAAAAATTAAAACTATTCATATTTTATATTGTAAATAAAAATACATGCAATTTGTACATACATGCAAATTTTTATGTTAATACTAAAATAAATAAATTAAAATAAATGTATTAAAGGATTCATTATACAAGATCAGAATTCAATTACCATTTTGTATAATACATGCCATTTCATCCCTCATTATTTAGAGTGTAATTTAAACAGGTTTAAATTAATTAGATTTCAAGGACTTAGTCGAAGTTGGTAAATATCCCGACTGTCTTTAACCTTAAAAAACTCTTCCAAAAACTAAAATTTCGCATGATCACTTAGCTCTGCTCAACAACCTCTCATCTTCGTTTTAACTTGATGGTGTATTAATGATGTTCTACAGCCACAAAGAAGCAAAGTAAAGCTCTAAAAGAGAGAGCTAATTATAAGGGTTAAAACTACTGACCTATTCTCCATTTAAACTACAATAAGAATAAGTTCCAAAGCGTATTAAATTAAGTTTCACCCAATTGTACTACAAACTAAGTGAGATAACCTTTTTAAATAAGAAGAGGTTGGAGGTGTTCATCTTTCCAATTCCAAGTCTCTTTGGCAAAGGCCTATTATTTCCTTCTGATCAAAGTACCACCTGTACTATAAGACTACAATTATATGATGATTATACTAACTCCCCTTAGTGTTTAATTAAATTTTCAATTTAATCTTGTGAGTTAAAGCTAGTTAAATTCAATTTCTGTAAATGCTCATGTTAAATAACCCTTCAACAAAAAAAAATAAAAGGATGCTTCGGAAATGTTGATGTTATTTTCTAATTATTGTGACTTGCACATTTTACAAAAGCGTTTCAACCCGCCGTTAATTGGTTTAGTCGAGAAGTGCAGACGAAGAGACGTCTTTGATTTCACGTTTTATACTTTATTAATTGAAATCTATTCTGACATCCCGGAGTTAAATAGGTCTAGCACCTACTAGAATATAAAGTTAGTTTAATCGTAATTAAACTCTGTCAATATCAGATATACACTAGAGAGGCGTAGAAACTTTGATATTTAACTTGTAAAGAGGAACTTGATTTAATTGCTAATAAACTTTATTTGTTTTACTCTTAAATGTCTGCATTAGAGACCTTTTGTGCAAGACCGTTCAAATTTAATATAAACTTTAGCATTTTAACTTTTACAGTCGTATTGTTATAGTTCCGTAAATAATGTTCAGTAATTTCCACTAATCAAGGGGGGCATAACGCTAAAATATTGTCGCCACAGTTTTTCAAAAAATAGAGAGCATTGAAGAAGATTGGAGTTAAAAAGTATTGGAGAAGCTTCTTAAGTTTATTTTTTCATTCTTAATATCCAACACGCTTAACGCCAACATACATAAATCTTAGGAACGTTTTAGGACTTATTACTTAAAAATTTCAAACGAGATAAAAGTAACATTAAATCCGTATAAACTACTATAAAATAATAAAGAACTAAACTATGACATGATATGTTTATAACCTGGCGATAAGAAAGATGCAGTAGTGTTATCCTAGGAAGTAGGGGTAAAGGATTGCGACAGTCATTTATTTACATCGAGAATCCTAAAGTTCCATGGCATTTCCTAGAAAATAATCTCTTTTTCTTCTTGTTCAAATTTTACTTTAAATTTTTTGGTTTTCTATGGCTTGCAGTTTTTTTTTATTTATTTTATTTCATTCAAGTATTAACTTGCATCTAGTTAAAGGTTTCTTAGTTTTCCGTGCGATGGTTCCGTTCTCCGTTTTCCGTGGCTCTTGACTCGTGAAAAAGTAATATTTTTTAGGATTACGTAATTTTAAAACACTGTTAGTAGTTTTCTTTTGAAAAACATTGAGGCAACAATGCCTTAATATAAATCAATTTTCGCTGCTTTCAACGCAAAGCCTCAAAGTTTTGATGTTTATTCAAGCTAAAGGAATCGTAATTTTAGATCCTTCTGAGGTCATAGAATTGTCAAAGCTGTTCTAACTAATACTGAGCTAAGAGATTTATCAAAATTCTGACGTTCCTTTGATGAATTACAGTAAAGAACCATAATTGAACGTTTGGTTTTGAAATTTCTGGAGCTATTTAAATTTTAAGAGAGAAAAATAATAAAATTTGAAATTTTCACAATAGAACGTTTGCAAAACTTTAAATACTTTTTCCGTTTATTAACATAATTTAATGTTATATGATTATTCTTACGAAATTATTAACGAAATAATTATTACGAAATTACTTTATTTATTACGAAAAACTATTTTTAACTTCTCTTTATTCTGCCCATTTTAAGCAACTTTTAGGGAATATAGAACTAAAACTTTATTGGAATTTAGGGAATTTATTAAAAAAATAAAAGAAATACTTTCACCTTAGGTCGAACATTAAAAATCGAAATATATATATCTGTGATCGTTGTTGTTTATTAAGGTCTCTATTAATAATTATAATGAACTTCTGTACCATACAAGGTATGGTGTCACTTACAGGGTTATTCCAGGGTTCTCATCTTAGATTACGGTTTCAGTTTTTATTATTATTATTTGCGAGGGCGTAGAAGTAAGTAGAAGTCCTTATATGCACTACGATTTTGAAGTACTTTCATACAGATTCTTGAGAAACTGTACAACTGTACAAACTTCACAGTTTTTACATTTTTCCTTAAAGTCTCAAATAAGAGGTGTTTCTACATCACTGGATAGCGACAGATTTCGTGTGTTTTTGTCTGAGGTATTTTTGATCTTGTTACATATTTTTCAGTAACTTGTATTTACGTGTTTTAACTACACTTATTTCCAATAAAATTGTCTTGGCGGCAAAATTAACAAAACGTAAAGGTTAAATGTTTGAGAATGAGCATAAATGGAGTCCATCGTAATAGAACGAAAGAATAAAAGTCTCTCCACAGTTAAAGATTTATTAAAGTAAAGCAGAGCGCTTTCGACCTAACAAGAGGTCATCATCAGTGCCTATTAAACAAATAAGACAAAAAATGTCAAAACAAACTTATACATAAAATTACAAAATTAAACCAAAGAAACAGATAAATTACAGAATGGAGTGATAAATAAAATATAAATAAAAAAAAAAAATAAATAAAATAAATAAATAAATACATAAAATATAAAGAAATTAATTAATTAAAAAATGAATAAATAGAAATATTACCGTTGAGGCGAGATAAGTGTGAAAAAAAGGGTAGTTTTAAAATATAAAACAGAATCAAGATGGTTTGAGTAGGCTTGTAACAAGACACATACTGGTGGATGCAGGGTGAGGCGCCCGTAGTAGCGCATTGATAAGCGGCGTTCGCTCCCTCTTTCGTTCAAATTAAGATTCACCAACAGTGTCCTGACTTCTAAATATTTCTAAGTTCTCCAAAAAGTTCAACTTGCGACCTTTATCACCGTAATGAACTATGCAAGCTTTATGCGGCGCGTTCACGTGGTTTTCAGAGATAAGGTGTACGTAGAATTTGCTGGAAGTTCGTTTCAGGTGCTCTGAAAGTCTTGTGCTTAGTTTCCTTCCGGTTTGGCCTAAGTACTCAGCTTGGCACTCCCCACATTGGACTTTATACACTCCGCTGCGCGATTCTAAAGGGATCGGGTCTTTTGTGGTCTGGGTTGGTTCGATTAGTAAACTTAACTCTTTTCTGAAATATTTGAATAATTGTAAACATTACCTTAAATTTACCCTTGAGGTAGAAGAAGGAGGCAAACTTAACTACCTAGATGTCTCAATATTCAGGAAAGAAAGTCAACTAAGTTTTGAAGTTTATAGAAAACAACATCCACAGACAACGTGATTCCGGCCGATTCTTATCACCGTGGTGCCACAAATGGCGGCTTTTAACTCATTCATTCATCGTTTACTTACCCTCCCTTTGGATCGTGAAGCTTACTTAAAAGAATACAAACACATTTGCGATATAGCCGGGTCAATGGATATCAGGTGGAAATAGTAAATAAATAATAAGGAAGAAAGAGGCCGCGCTTGTGCTTAGAGCTATGAATAGTCAGTATGGCCAGGACGCGATAGAACCTGAAATATCAAGCAATGGTGCTCCATTCCTTACGTCGTACTTTATCGCAACGTTTAGGTAGTGTTTTAAAGAGTAGTAAACTTAAATGTTAGCTTCAGCAACCGTAAGACTCTTAAAACCTACCTTAGTAATGTTAAAGACCCGATCCCTTTAGAATCGCGCAGCGGAGTGTATAAAGTCCAATGTGGGGAGTGCCAAGCTGAGTACTTAGGCCAAACCGGAAGGAACTAAGCACAAGACTTTCAGGCACCTGAAACGAACTTCCAGCAAATTCTACGTACACCTTATCTCTGAAAACCACGTGAACGCGCCGCATAAAGCTTGCATAGTTCATTACGGTGATAAAGGTCGCAAGTTGAACTTTTGGAGAACTTAGAAATATTTAGAAGTCAGGACACTGTTTGGTGATCTTAATTTGAACGAAAGAGGGGAGCGAATGCCGCTTATCAATGCGCTACTACGGGCGCCTCACCCTGCATCCACCAGTATGTGTCTTGTTACAAGCCTACTCAAACCATCTTGATTCTGTTTTATATTTTAAAACTACCCTTTTTTTTCACACTTATCTCGCCTCAACGGTAATATTTCTATTTATTCATTTTTTAATTAATTAATTTCTTTATATTTTATGTATTTATTTATTTATTTTATTTATTTTTTTTTTTATTTATATTTTATTTATCACTCCATTTCTGTAATTTATCTGTTTTCTTTGGTTTAATTTTGTAATTTTATGTATAAGTTTGTTTTGACATTTTTGTCTTATTTGTTTAATAGGCACTGATGATGACCTCTTGTTAGGTCGAAAGCGCTCTGCTTTACTTTTAATAAAATCTTTAACTGTGGAGAGACTTTTTATTCTTTCGTTCTATTCGTAAAGGTTAATGTGAAGCCACAAGATAAACGTAATGTTAATGTTAATTTTAACACTAGTTAAACACAAAAATAATTTTACCTCAAGTTAAAATTAAATGATTTTAATTAATTTTTAAGATAGGTTCAGGTTTTGAGGTTCGAGGCAAACATTTGACTTGTGCAATGTATAATGAAATAATAACTATAGTATATAAAAAAAATCGGGTACCAGGTGCATGGAAACTTTTCCTCATCACATCGGATTCGCTATACGCTCATCCTCCCTATTTCGGACTCGCTTCGCTCGCCCTCCTGATTAAATTAGTTTTACTTCCAGAGGTCACTCATCCTCGCCTTTATCAGTGAGGTCAAAAATTATTTTCCGAATTGCACCAACTATACTTAAAGATTTTCGTACCAATAATCAATTCTCTAGCATAATTACACTACACAATTTTAAAATACACATAATTTTTATTGTAGCTCGTCTTCAGAGCCGCTTCGCTTACGTCTTGTGACGGTAAAGACATGTTTTATTTCCGATGATAACCCATCCAGGTACAGACTTTGCTTGATGCTGCTTAAAATTAGTTATCTAACAAAAACAGCAGATATACTATAGCCTTATTAAAGTGAAACTATGTTTTGTTTGTTTTTGTACAGCCATGGCATACTTATTTTATGACTTAAATAAATAATAAAATCTCTGTTTTAAATTTATTACAAAATAGTAAATTTAAATAAACGTTTAAAGAAATGTTAATAGTATGGATTTGTTATTTTTGATGATTTACAATCTTGATTTAAAAAAATGTCAACTGTAGTAAAACTAAGTTGACTTATTTATTACATAAAAGGATTAGTTCTCTTGTACCAAATATCAAATTAATTGGATTATTTTTCAACTAATAAAGATTTTAAAAAAAATTGTATACGTCATTCATTAAAAGTTGAACTAATGCTGATAATGGGATGCAATTGTCAAATTTGTTGGTCTTATATACGACTTCATCTATCCTAAATTTCAAATTGAATAATGACTGTCTGTTAATGACATCAAAAAAATAATTTACCTGATAACAAAACTAGACATAGGGATTTATATTTTGTATCAAGATTCAACTCTCTGGCATAAATAGACTGGGAGTTTTGATGATAACACACACATATACAGACAGACAACTTTGTGAAAACCACTCAGCAGGTTAAAAATACCTGAATCGGAAAATCTCTTTTTTTAAATTTTTCTGTGCAAATACAATACTTTCCCTATATAACTACGGTACAAATAACAAATAGAAAAAACATCGACAATATAAAAATGCAAATTGAAACATTTTATTGTTACGTCAAACCCAATAATACATCCAAAATACACTTCGTACACCCAATTTTTTAAATTAAGTAATTCGCTAATGCAAGAGAAAACATTTATTAGACATTTTCCTTATAAATTATAAAATAAATCAAACATTAATTATTTTTACTAATTTTACCAATCAATTATAACGGCCTATGTTGTAATTTAACATATTATACTGTGTGAGCAAACTTTCAGATAATTTTGTTTGAAAATACTGATCAAATATTTGTTTTGAATGTTAAGTCTGTCTGTTAAGAGTTCGTGGTATAAGCTAAAGGATTATTAATATTTGTGATAAATGTAAAATTTGTGGTTGAACGTGAACGATATAACCTGATTAAAGAAATATAGCAAAGTAGTCAAGTTTGGAACAATTTCACAAAATCATAAAAACAATACTGTTAGACCGCAAAAAAGTGTTTGATATTGCGTTTTTTTATTTTATAATACTATTAACTAGAAAAGGTTTATAAAAGAAGACAGCAGTCCAACCAGGGATCCTGGTCGTCGTCAGGGTAAATAGATTTATTAAAACATAAACAACAAGACATAAAAGTTGTTAATGTTTTAATAAATCTATTTACACTGACGACGACCAGGATCCCTGGTTGAAAGCTCGGTAATTGTTTTCAACTATATTTGGACTACTGTCTTCTTTTATAAACCTTTTCACTAGTTAATTTTTTTACGGTCCATTAATAACTCTTTTTGCATAAGTCGTATTGTATTTGTTTAAATATTTATTAATTTAAATTAATAAATTATCGAAGGTTTCATTAAAATTATCCATTTCAGGAATTTTCATGATGTTCAGAGTAGATTTAACCATGCTGAGAGTTAAGTTTTGTAATGAATTTATTTTATTAATTTTATACAATTATTTACTTGGTGAAAAAATATTTTTGTGAAAAAAAAAAAAACAGTAATAAAATTAAATGATCCTTTTTGGTTATTAATAAATAAGATTGATTACATGAATTGAAGGAGGGGAAAGGGATAGAATAGTGGAGTGAGAAGGAGAGGGGTAAGAGAGGGTAAGTAGAGGGGAACTGAAGAGAAAGAGGAATAGGGGAGGGGAGAGAGACATAGGTACAGAATAGTGAAGTGGGAAGGAGAGGGGTAAGAGAAGGTGAGTGGAGGAGTACAGTAGATTAAGAGGAATAGGGGAGAGGGAGACGGGTACAGAATAGTGGGAGGGGGATGAGGATTGAGAAGAGTGATGCAGAAGCGGGGTGAAAAGAGAGTGGGGATAGGAGTTAGGGAGAAGGAATTAAATATTAACTCACAATATTGAGACGTTGAGTAATTAGAACTTGATATTAAAATATAAATTGAGGCTTTAATAAACTCTGCGTGCCCTGTTAATTAGTTTACTCATTAATTATTTATCGTATCGCAGGTTTAGCATTTTAAAATAAATTAAAATAAATAAAAGGACGAGTTATTAAATTGAAAAGGAAAAAAATAATATAAAGGAGAAAATGCAGTCTTCTATAAGTGTAATTGATTAACTTTTGAAGATATTTTTAAATACAATTTGTAAATTCATAGAAGCTTACAGGATAGTTTGTGATAGGGTACCTGTCTACTTATTTACTCTATCTACCTTCTTTAGATAGGGTCCGAATTTTGTACCTTTAGAAACACAACTTTAGATTTGTAAACAGAATTGGAATTAGTATTATTTTTGTATTTGTAAATATTTAGCTAGAACTTTGGAAAAAGGTTTTACGTTATAGCTAGCGCTTTGAAAAAAGGTTTTAAGATACTGCCTAGTGCTTTGAAAACAAGTATTAGGGTACTGCCAATGCTTCGAAAAAGGATTTAGAATACAGCTAGTACTTAAAAAGGGTTTTGAGTAATATTTGGTCTATTAAAAGGTTTCTAAAATCACCAGGGCAGATCTATTAGAAACAACAGGGACACGTGTTGTTTCTAGTTGAAACTATAGAAACTTAGAATGAAATCACGGCTCTTTTGTAGATTAGACGTAAAAAGCTTGCACTAGGACTGACAAGTAAGAACACTATCTTTATTTGGAAGTCCGCTAAATGGGTCCAACAATGCGGCCTACTTGCTTGGTGGTCTATTACCTCTCCCTAATTACTATCCCTAATAAAATAGGCATGCCTTTGTAATTCAACAGATTATAGCGTCTTTTTCTATGCCATAATTTATTTCATGTAAAGCAGTGTCATTCTGGCATTCCATGTTAGGAAATGGAATCATTAGAAAGGTGCCGTATTCTATGTACTTAACTTTCTATGAGGAACCAAGGAAAATCCATCTATCTATTCACAACAGATTTGGAAAAATATTTCTCGTCCTAAAAATATTGCATTGAATATTAATATTTCTTGCTTAGTGGGAAACATTTAATAATTTATTTAAACAACAATAAACGCTTTAACAATGAAATGTATAAAACGTATAAAAAGAAAAGTCTATTCGAAACGATTCAAAGACAATGCCCAGTGAAGCCGTTTAAAGTCGCACTTTATTTATTTTACCTTCATAAGGATTTTGTTTGGTTAGAGTTGGCGTTGATTTTACCTTAAAGAAAACTTCAAAAAATGATTTTAAATTGAGTACAAAAGGGATTGATAAACATCAAGGGTCGAAATTTCACAGTTTTAGGCAAATTTAAGGTCACAATAATCTGATGATTAAAATTCTAGACGTCCTAAAAACACATTCTTAGTTAGTCTTTCCATCACACAGAAAACAAAATTGTGAATATATATAACAGAACACTCATAAATCTAAATGTGAAAGGTTTTTAGATCATTTTAAATTATACATAACTTCATACGTAGAATAGTTTTACATTCTATGTACTACGTAGTTTAATAATAAATGTATAGTTAACAGCAACGGTAATACTGAGAAACCTTTAAATAAGGATATAATATGTATTCTTTGATCGTATTCAACCCGTCTGCTTTTACATGTTAAAATATCTTTGTGTTTTCTCATTGCTTGAGTTTCGTAACATGAAATGTAAACGTATTAAACTAACTTCAACCTTGAAGTATGAATTGAATCCAAAATTAAACACGTAATATCTTAGTTTGAAATATAACAGTACAATAAATAGCTAAAAAAGAGATGAAATCACTCTCAAAGCTCTTGTACCTCCTGTAATTGAAGGAGAAGCGTAACAACCACTTTATTGTCAAACGTTCCTATTTCATCTAATGTCTCTATCAAACGTTTCATCTAAAGCCTTTATCACAAATTCCTATCAACCGTTTCATCTAATATCTCTATCACAAGTTCCTGTCAAACGTTTCATCTAATGTCTCTATCAAAAGTTCCAATCGAACGTTTCATCTAATGTCTCTATCACACGTTCCTATCAACCGTTTCATCTATGTCTCTTACACCAAGTATCAACCTCTATCACAAGTTCCTATCAACCGTTTCATCTAATTTCTCTATCAAACGTTTCATCTAATGCTCTATCAAAAAGTTCCAATCGAACGTTTCATCTAATGTCTCTATCAAACGTTTCATCTAATGTCTCTATCGCAAATTCCAATCAACCGTTTCAATCGAACGCTTCATCTAAAGTCTCTATCATAAGTTCTTATCAACCGTTTCATCTAATGTCTCTATCAAACGTTTCATCTAATGTCTCTATCGCAAATTCCTATCAACCGTTTTAATCGAACGCTTCATCTAAAGTCTCTATCACAAGTTCCTATCAAACGTTTCATCAAAATCAAGAATGGGATATACGTTGAACTTCAGGGTCTGGAAAAATTGTTTTAGAAGTCCCTAACCACGAAAAATACGTTTTGTGAACCCGGGGGCCAAGTTTAAATCTCGGTTTCGGAGATATGTTTTATCGTTATATTTACACTTTATAAGGTTTTAACTACAAAATAATTCACACTCGGTGGCCAGCGAGCTGAGTCTTAACAAATATTTCCACGAAATAAGTGTAAGAAAAGATTAGATTTATGAGAAATTCAACAACTAAATCAGCGGTAATTATTACTCTGTTTACTAAAGTTTATTATCATTCCCATCTTAAAGAAAAGAGTAATGTAGAACCTTAGAGTACAGCACAATAGTAGATTATAGTAGAACACTAGAGTATAGCACAATAGTAGAGTATCATAGAACAGCACAGTGTAGTAGAATATGGTAGGAGTGGAGTATCATATGCATTCTCCTTGGTTAAATCACGACAATAACTAGAGCACTTTTTCATATAAAAGAAATGTTCTATGTATAGTGTTCATGAAGTATTGTATTTAAAAAATGTTCCCAATTTTCAAAGATTGGGAAAAACTGCAGTTCCGTGGTTTATAAACAAAGTAATTACCCAGGTTAAGGCAATTAAAACCATCATAGCGGTATTTTTTTAATTTGCTCACACATCGTGTACTTCACGTACTGTTAAAATCCTCTGAAACACTTTAAAGTCTAAATGTCGAAAAGAGGGAGGAATCTAAAACGACGAAGCAAAGGCAAAGCAATGAAAATGGTTTCATTATTTGAGTAAATAATTCATCATAAAACAACGTTTGCCTGGAAACTTTTTCCTTGTGTGATCTCTGTGTTGTTTTCTGTGGAAAATAGAGTACACAGTGAAGTTAGTACAAGCTGAGATCTCAAAGAATAACAAACGGAATTTGAATGAAGCATTTCGGGTATAAACAAGGATATAGAATTTAAAAGGATGCACTACTTCAGAATTAAGTAATATAAAGACGATTGTGACGTCATTTTCATTCTGTGCCGCAATAAAAGTGTAGCACTATCAATTAGCTACTTAAGTACTATCAACAGGATTTTTTTAACAATCTATTTATGTCCAGAAGAAAGGCAGAGTCACGGGATTTTAAGGCACTTATATTACAATTCTTGCGCGGTGGTCCACATGTCGGCCAAATATCCTTTGGAATGCGTGTTTTTGAGCTTAAAAATCCATTTCTTGCTTTTCTTTGATAGTTTTCCTTTGAAAATTACAGAAAAAATGAGTTACGAGTAGAGCTTGATAATTGTGCAATTGTTTAAGTTTTAAAGCATAAACCAAAACTTAGCAAGAAATGGATTAAGCACGGAAACATGCATTCCATAGGAAATTTGCCCGGTATGCAGACCACCGCGCCAAAATTTTTGTATTCATAAACTTAAATAATGTAAATAAAACGATTAAAAATTATAGTCCTTATCAGGATTTGAACCCAGGTACCCTGGCTTTGTGTACTTTGAGAACCAGTTTGATTCAATTCAGCACCCCAAAAAAAAATAATAACAGCTCCCTTACATCTTCTGAAACTCTATGCTACACTCAGGGCTTGATTGTTTTGTCAATACGACTTGCGCTCTCTAAAGTTTCTGAGTACAAAATTAGACGCGGTTTAAAACTGAAATTTTTAACAACAAAATAATGACAACTACAATTATTT
>JACMZG010001913.1:26095126-26162319 GCA_018340805.1 Microvelia longipes
CATATAGTAAGTTATGCTAGGAGGCTTGTGCTCCTAAGCTAAGAATGAAAAAGGATTCTTAGCTAAACGTGGCGCTTGTATTTCATTTTCTTGACCTCTATAGAATAAAGCTTCAAGGAAAAACATAATCAAAAGTGAATGATATCAAAGAAATAAACATATTATAGCAGACCAAAAATATTTAAAAACAAGAGATCTTCGGCTTTTTGGTCGTCACGGCGCCTCTTAGTTAGGTTGTCGTGTTTCCATTCTATGTATGTGGCATCCTGCCACAATATTACCTTATTCCTTATGTATTAGTCTAAAACGGAATTAGTTTATATCAAATTATTTACCAAATAATAAAATCGCGAATGCTATTAATAATATGTTATTGACTTCCTAATTACGTTTGCCTTACATACTAATATATTTATATGTAGTTTTGTTGTATTAATAGATTTTATTTTAAATTTTATAGCTAAGTCATGATTGTGGGTTCAAGACGTCATAAATATTTAATGAACAATTAGGTTCTTCTGCAATTTTATATGCTTAATTGTGAAAGCGCTCAGGAGTTTGCACGAGACCATCACACACACAACACCACACACACACACACACAACACACACACAACACACACACACATATAATATATATTATATATATATATATATATATATATATATATTTAATTATAGGGAGAGTAGTGAGTATAGTAGGTTATATATTATATATATATATATATAATTTCCTTGATCAGTAAGGCCCTCTCCAAACAAAAACACTTCCCTTCCCTCTTTCCTTTATGAGACCTCCAATCTCCTAAGTTAATTTTTCCTCTGTTTGGTTTAATTAATTTGCTAAAACTAATTTAATGTAAATGAAATAGAAAAGTAAGTGACGAATTTGCAGAGTTGGAGCAACAAGAAAAAAACAGAGTTTAAAAGCAACAATAAAAATTAATAACTTAGTTGCAAAGCAAAAAAAATGAACAAGGTAGTTGTAGAGCAACGTGACAAAAAAAGAATAAAATTATAGAGTTAAGAGCATGCATTGTTGCTATGCTATTATGTCTTATTATAATACAGCGTGACGTAAAAATGGACTTAAGGAACATTAATCTTTTTACTGGGTAGTCTAGACTTCTTTACGTTCAAGGGTCGGTGACAAGCGATGGAGCTCATACTCATGGGAGAGAGGGGAGGGAGAAAGCCCTGGGGGTTTGGGCACCAATATTGTCCCTGAACTTGTTTCAGCTATTTTTAAACTTTCATCGCATTATAAAAGGCCGATAAAAATATCTAAATATTTTAATATTAAGAATGTCTTGGTATAAGGTTCTAGATGGCTTAAATAAAGCTCATTGTCCAAGAAGGAAGGGTTTTAAGTTACACTATAAGTAACTTCTTATGTATTTAAAAATTTCAAAAAATACAAAGCGGTCCGCACTTAATATATATCCTCTTCTCTTACTAACATCATCTGTTCGCGCATTGCGGCCCATCAATAGGCCGCAATGCGATGAGCTAACTGCGGACTCCAGTTAGTTTTCATTATATACGGTTGACCGAAAGTTACATTATAAAGTTTTATTATTACTACTACGCAGTAGCGTAGTATTAACTTACTTACTCGGCGTAGCATAGGTAATTATGCGGTTTGCTTAACTTTTTAAACTTAAATTATTCACATTTCCAAAACATCCCTGCTTTTCCAATAATTAATACGATGTCTGGAGATATTAATTCAATGAGATCTAATTTAGTGGTAAGCGATAACGATTTACAGGGAGATTCATAAACAATGCCACAATTTTAGAAATTTATAACTTTGCCGAATACCATCCGTCGGCGTATTAAGGAAGCTCTATACTTTCATTAGTAGCTAAATTGATTCACTTAAGGCTCTGTTGACATAGTGTCAGCGTCAATGGACTGGACATGGATCAAAAGGTGGCGAGCGTCCGACCGATTTTTTGCGTTCTTCAGTACGGCAAAAGTGAATCGACGACAGTTGTTGTTTAGCGAGCATTTTAAACGAATTA
Source organism: Microvelia longipes (assembly GCA_018340805.1). NCBI lineage: Eukaryota > Metazoa > Arthropoda > Insecta > Hemiptera > Veliidae > Microvelia > Microvelia longipes. The sequence goes on from JACMZG010001913.1 coordinate 26,097,154, forward strand.
CGATGTTTGACCCCCTTGATAGTTGGCGTATCAAACGTTGGAATTATACAATACAGAGAAGAATTGTTTAATGAGTTCCTTTGAATACACATTTTAAAGTTGTAGAATTCTTTTGGAATTATCCGCAGTAGTATAAAGCTGTATTGCTGTACTTCAATAATTCCTGTACCATAATTTATACAGAACCGATATAAATTAGGAGTGTTATAATGTAAATACGAATCGAGTCACACTCATGGACATATAATAATAGAACTATCAGAGCGTATTAACAGTAAAACTGGAAATAAATACCTTAAAAAGTTTTTATAAAATAAAAACACATTTAAAGTTCATAAAAAAATTGTGTATAAAAAGATTGCTTATTTTGTTTTGAAGCTAATGGAGTGAAGCCTAATGAATACATGCTTAATTTTAAAGCATATACTATTGAGAACTGGATGATGTTCCGTGATTAATTGTTATTTATCATAGCATCTCAAAGCAAGGATAAAGATATGTGTAAAGGAAATTCAAAAGAAGAATATTAATGGTGAATTTAGGGAATTTTATTGTTGAGATGTCTTCGGTACGGCAGTGCCCATTTATATGACACCTCTTGCTTTAAATAGAATTTGCCAAAAGGAATATTAGAGGGTAGTCATTTTAAAACAGAAAAATTAATAATCTCTCCGTAAATAAATAAATGGAGCATCTGAAAACTTTTATCTTCATCTCATAGGCTTCGCTGCGCTCGGCCTCACGACTTCGGACTCGTTTCGCGCGTCCTCAAAATATAAAAAACTAAGTTCCTCTTCAGTCTCGCATTGCTCATATTTAGATAAAAAAAAAGTTAATTTTTAAGCCTTGTGGGCACCTGGCATAATCTGGCATAAACACGATGGGAGCTAAGATAATAACAGATTACACACAATCACAAACACACCACCAACTTTGTAAAAAGCACTCAGGAGGTTTTAAAAATATTTGAAACAGACAATTCTGTTGAAATAGTACTTTCTCTTGTCTCTCACAAATTACTTTGTTTATATGGATAAAACAAAACTTTGTTTATTAACAGAACACCTCTCTCCTAAGAACAAAGCTTTAGCCTAGAATAAAATGCCTAAAACATATAGGAAGAAAAAAAAGCAATAATAGATAATAGAAAAATAATGGATTATTAATAATGGATTATTATAGGAAATAATTAAAAACTCAAAAATATTAAATGTTTTTAATTTTTTCAAATAATTTAATTATTTGTGTGGCGTTTTTTAAGTTAATGGCATTAGTGATTAAAATTTGTGGTTAATCTATACGACGTTTTGAGATGGGTTTAAATTATTACGGTTAAATATTTTCTTGAAGAAAGAGTTTTAATGATTTTTTGAAGATGGCTTGTTTTCTTTTATGAAAGAGTTGTCAGGAAACCTCGTTCCGTGATTGGCAGCTTGTTTTGATCGTATTTTATGAAATCTGGTGTCTTGAGACGTGTATACATCCACCACCCCCTTTCCAAGTTTTGGCTCAAAATTCAACGACTTTTAGGTTTTCATTAGGATTGTCTAATTCAACCCAATTCGAATTTATCTGTTTGGTTAAATTGGGCATTTAGTCCTCGCGTCTTAAAACGGTATATAAACACGTCTTAGTCCTTTCTCGACGTTTTAGGCTCTTTAGGGAAAAGGAAAACGGAACCTCTGCTAGAAAAGGTCACGAATTTTCTATACCATGTGATCAACATTAGAATGATTAGAGCATGATAGACACGTGACCTGTTACAACCCATCAAGTTTACTTTACTCTAGGTCCAAAGAGCAGCACGAAAACATTTTATTATCTTGGAGAAGCTTTAAAAGGAAAACTCAATAAACCTCTTCTGCCTTTTTACCGACATCTTATTACAACTATGGACTGTCAAGTTTTAACGCATGTTCTAGCAGAGTCAGACACATCAATAAGAGAGATGTGAACGACTTTAACAAAGAGTAAGAAATACAATATATTTAGTCCATGTGGTAAGTAAATGAGCTTTACACTGACATTGCGCTAAAGCTGACAAAATAACAGCAAGAAATGTATTTCTGTCGAAACATTATAAACTCGACTGTGAAACACCTCACTTACACCAAAACCAAGATTACAGAATAATTGGCACTACTGCCAATAGTGGAAAATAATTCTGTTGCTCCACTATCTTGGATTTGCTACAAGGACAGATAATATCATCTCGCGCAAGTTTTTCGCGCCTTTGTTAAAGCCACGTAATTACATATTATTATATACACAATAAGTTTTAAAGAAATGACATGACTTTTGGAGTTTTCTTTTATTAGTACTCGCTATGTGATTAATTAAACTCTCTGACATGCTTAGAACATAGTGTTGTGCCAACAGTTTTGTTATTTTCAGAATGTGAGTTATAAATTATTTATTAATAAGTGTTTAATAAGCGTTCGATTTCGGCACCGGAGGTCCGGGGTTCGCAGCACGGGCTATGCTCTAAGATTTTATGAATAGTATTTGTATTAATATGATTTCGCCAACTTTAATTAATTCTTAGAGTGTAGTAGATGCAACCCACCTGAGGTGGTTCCTGTAGGGTGAATACCCTGATGGGTCGAAAGGCCCTAGAACGGGCATTTTTTTTTATAAGCATGGATAGTTATTCAGATATTGAGGATATGACGCCAGAATTTAACTTTTGGCCAATGAGGCGATCGAAAGAAGTGTACTGGCAATTTTTTTTAAATTATACTGTTTTTCTTCTAAATAGTTTTTAAAGAAAATAGCATATCCTAAACGAGTGAGAATGGCTTTTTTTACCTCGGCTCCATATACTGTATCGCTTCGCCCGCCAATAAATATAGTCGCCATGGTAAATATAGAGCGGCTATGAAACGAAGTCCTCTAATTTTTTTTTCTTTTTTTACGTTTAGTTAAATAGTGCACATCATACTTTATGATGTAAGGTAAACAAAGTTAGTACAAGTGCTACTGGAATAATGTTGATTGTTTGAATGAGGAGTAAAGTAAGTATTCGATAGCATGTTTAGCGATAAAATAAATAATCTTAATAAAATATTACGTAAAAAGTGACAACACTTAGTAAGCTTTGAATATTCCAGCTTTAATATACAGACCATAGCACAGCGACTCATAAGACTACAAGTTTTATTTAAATTATTTTATTTTGTCTCTTATAAAAGATAAAAGCTTCATAAAAAACTTGTTAATTAGGGTTTACTATATTGTTGTAAAAACGGCACTAAAATTATTTAATTAGTCGTGTTCATAAAAGATAAAAATGTACAACATATTTTTATTTAGTACAATATTAAAAATATAAAATTTGTTGTGCTAAAAGTCTATAAAAAAGGGACAATTTTCGTAATAAAATACGACGAAAAATATGAGAGTCAAGTTGAAAACGTCCTGCATTTCTGTTAAGTTAATAATTAAGAATTCTTCTTAATTCCTATCTCTACTTTTAGTAGACTGCTTGCAGTTTTCAAAGTATATGTATGCCGCACTATATTTTTATTTTGATTAAAAATTCTAATAGGGCATATTCCAAAAATTATTATTAATTTTTTTTGTATTTCCAGTAATTATGATGCAAATTTCACAAAATTTCATGAATTGCTTATGAGATATCGAGTAAAAATATTTTTCTTTTTATAGTAAAGAATAATTTCAAAAAGTAATATAAACCAGTAGTACTGAGAAATTCATTATATCTAGTGCTCAAAATAATTGTTCTAAAGAAAATTTATAGAGGCAGTAAATGAATTACTTTTTTGGTAGTAGTTTTTTATGGGAAAAAAATATTTTTAATCGGATAATTGATTTTAAAGTTGAGTGCAAAAAATAGAATAATATTTAAAGAAATAACTTATACTTCAATATTAAAGATCTCATGACCCCATGACCACCCCTACCATGATTGATATGACCATGATTTCTCATCTCTGTGATTTACATGACAATAACTGCGAAAGCCTGCGCAGTTTACCGTGTAGTGTTTACAATACTATACATTACAACAAAAGTTAAAATTTGCACAATAATACCAAACCACTCGACTAAAAAGGTTTTGTGGGAGATACCTCGAAAGTTTTCTTCTCAAATTTGAAATCAATCTTCTCATTTGTTAGAATATAAATTTAATAAAACTCAGGTTTATTTCACTTCGGATACGCAAAAAAAAATCTTTAACAGTCTCTTTAATCTAATTGTCGATTCTCTTTTAATAAAAAAATCGTTACAAATAAAAAACAGTTTTTTTTACATTTGCAAAAGGTATTGAACTTTTTCATTCTGACGGTAACGATTTGTTTTAATTCTAGTGGAGACCAGCCCGCTGCCATTTGAAACGTTATTATCTGGAATAGACGATCAGTATTAAAAACGAATGTCAATGCTGTACATGTAAATGGACGGTTTTTATTTACATAGGAAAAAGTATTGGGTTTGCAGCGATTCAGGAGTTAATAAGACCATCTGAGTGGTTTTTACCAAGTTTGTCTATTTTTAGACAGCATCAAGTGAGGCCAATACCTGGATGGGAGACCGCTGAACATAAGACCTGTGTTTTACGGTCTAACGTCTTTGCGCCATGCAATATAAACTCCCATATTCTAACCAAGTGGTACCCGATTTTTAATGTTTTGAATAAGCGAATTGCCATCAGCAAATCACACCAATGAGGTTGTTTGGATGACGCTAGTGGAGGTGGCATCAGGGGATCATTTTTTTGTTTGTAAAGAAGAGTTTATGCAGGTTATTAGATACTATTATATAATTACTATAATTAGACCCTGTGCATTTTTGTGTGTAATTTTAGAGTACTAGTAAACCCAATGTCAACTCCATTCGACAATTATTAAATTTATATATTATATATTTTTTCAAAGTTTTTAATAAGGATAACTAACGTTGTTAAAAATAATAAAGTCACTTAATGTATCATCATTTCGGTCCCGATTATTCAACGTCAACACATATTTTTAACCCCATGACAATAAGTAGGAAAAAGTACTTACAAAACAAAATAAATTGTTAAAAAATTAAAATAAAACTCTTCATTTTATGGTTCCATTTCACAAAAGTGTTGGTTTCAGCAGCTATTAACATTTTTTCATTATGTAATAATCAAATAATATATCTTGTAGAAAATTAAAGTTTTCTTTTCGTGTTTCTCACCAACAGAAAAAGCGATCCACGTAATGACAAAGCTAAAATGTGTCGTGAGAGAATACAATAAAAAACCAAAAATAATAAACTTATTATCGATGACATCACGTAATAGAATTTTTCCTTTTAAATTATAAAATTAAACAAAACATTAATGTCTATGTTTTTAACATTTATTAATTATTAATGATAATTAGTTTTGCAGTTTCACCTCCAATGCATTATTTAAAGAGATAAATTACAATCGATTTTAGTTTTCTATTATTACGAATAATCGAGTGCATTTATTCCAGTTATGATTATATTTAGGGCAGCTATAACCCAAAGATCCAAACAATTAATTAAGATATCATTATAATAATTAAGAACAAATATTATAAGTAATAGTATAGTATTAAAATAATTAATAAATAATTTAGAATATCATTAGATTTAATTAGAATAGCATAAGATATAGTATAGCATTAAAATAATTAATAAATAATTTAGAATATCATTAGACTATTAAGAGCAACTACTATAAGTAATAGTATAGCATTAGAATAATTATTAATAATGAATAAATAATTTATAATATCATTAGAATAATTAAAAACAAATACTATAAGTAATGTATAGCATTAGAATAATTAATAAATAATATTCTAATATGAATATGATTAGAATTAATTAGAATTCCAAGTAAATAGGCGTAACGCATCATTGATCGTATAGAAGATAACCCCGTTTTAAAAGACAGTGTCGCAAGTAGCTTAGGGTTTTAGTCAGGAGTAGGGACATCAAAAAGTAAAACTTGGAAAAATCCTCAACAATTGTAATTAGTAAAGCTATAAAATTATGTCTCATACTTGTTTTGTCTTTTAATTAATTTCAAGTTTTATCGGAATGTTTCGAGCGTAAACACTTATGTGGTTATGCGTGACACTGCGGCACTTACAAACCCAGACAGACGGCATGACGAAACCTACTCAGCACTTCAGAAAACGTCTGAAACGGATGATTATAATATAAACCTCGATTTAGGGTTTTAAGGGTGATCACAATATATTTCCTATATACCTACGTTAGTAGGCGAAGAAAAGTGAAGAAAACCACCTCCTATTGTGTGTTATAAATGACACTTTTTTAATCTTTACATCCCGTTTAGATATAAATTATGCCTATGCTGTTTAAGTTTTATAATTTATTGACAGGACAGTTTTCTTGACACCTCAAAGAATACAATTCTTTTTCGAAAAAATCAATATTTTACGCTTTAATTAAGCGTTCTAATTTTAGATTTTCGGATCTAAAAGAAAATCTTTCACAACCCAACCAGTCAGAGGGGAAATAGAAAATTTCTGGAAAATGGACCCTAGTCGTTAAAGGATATTTGCAACCTTATTCTGTCTGATATTTTTTGTATAGGAATGACATTTTTATTAATACCAAATTTTTAAAATATTTTGGTTTATTACTGGCTTTCGGATTTAAAAGTTTGATTAAATAAGATATAAATAAAAGTCTGGTACAGAGTACCTCTAAAAATTTTCTCTCAACATTTGAATAAGAATCATCAAATGTATGCGGCAACACGTCTTCAGGCGCGCTTCTTTCGTTTCCAGACAAAAAATAAATAATTTTTATTCCCAGCGGTCACCCATTCAGACACTGACCTCGCTCGATGCTTCTTTATTTTTAGGAACCCAACAAGTACGACAGATATACTTGCCGTGTCAAAACGAAACCTAGTATGCTTATATATTGCATAAAGGGATAGATACATCTCTGCAAAATTTCAACTCGATTAGAATATTTTTTAGTTTAAATATATTTTTTTAATATACGTATACATCTCATTTGATAATAATTAAAAATTGAATTAATGGAGATAATGAGACGAAACTTGGCCTATTTTTAGGTCCTACACATGAATACATGAGTGCTACATTTCAAATCGAGCATTATTCTGCTTTTTTAACTTTTTAAAAAAATTACTAAGACATTATTGCCGGTTAATGTTAATAAATTTTTATTCCGGTTATCACAACTTGAGCTAATGATGGGTTATTGTACTAAGTTTCAACTTTCCAGCAAAAATACTCTGAAAGCACGGACTTCCTTTTTAAAGACAGAGAACTTAAAAAGTCATAAGTAATGTAATCGGCTTTATGCAGTTTGAAATTATGAGTGAAGAGCAGACTCAAAGCAAAGTGAGTTGACACTGTGACAGTAATCAGGCGAAAGGGAACAGAATAGGACATAACATTATGTTGACCTGACAGTTGAATGACACGAATGTATTCATCTGTATTGTGTTGATAGATATTCAAATGTTACATTTCCAGAGACGTCGAGCAAAGTCAATATACCGAGTGGAAAATTTCAGAAGCACCAATATTTGATCCCAAAAATATAGTTACTGAAGTAAATTATTTCTTTTACGTGTGAATTGACCATTTGGTGATCAAATGTATTCATATTAGTGATGTCTGTGTAACCAATAAAGCTAAACTGATTCCAATCCGCAAGTATCGATAAATTGAAAATTTGCGAACACTTTGGAATTTAAATAAACTGATCGCAAACTACCATGTTTTGTTTACTCTTTAACATATAGTGCAAACAATACATAGGTGAAATATTATTTTAATTTATTCTGTGCTTAAAAAAGAAGGATCAAAATTGTTAAAAAATTGTAATTAAAAATAACAAAAAAACGCAAGAACCTTGGGCCTCTTGGCCGCTCCACGGCCTCAGTGAAGTAACTTTTTGTAGTGGGTTAGTAACGCTTCGGTTACACCTCAGTAGGATATCCAAATTCGTCTAATTCGGCTCCTTCTTGTCGCAGTCAAAATGCAATATACCAGAGTCGCCTTCGTTTTATCAGTTAAGTTATATTTTACTAACTTCAACCTTCTCCTATTCTACGCATTTGTTAAGTCAATCCTTGCCTTCGACTCGGAACTAAATAAAAATAAACTTGTCAGCAACATTCTATTTTGCTGTCAAGTAACATTAATAACCATTTCCTTATAATTTTAATTATCGTAAGAATACCCTGTAATATATTTGAATAAAATTTGAAAGAAACATTCATGGATTGCACAGCAGAGCGGAGTGAAACATTCTACACCCACTCATTAAAAGCAAACAAAACAAAACTAAAACACATATTTACATATAAGCCAGTAACTTAATTTCCATAACTTGGAATTTATCCAGTTTTAATAGAAAACTTATTAAACCATTTTCTTTTTTACTGCCTCCTCCTCTTTTTATCTGGCTAACTTCCCGGAAAATTATAATTATTCTGTTTTTGAAGAAATCAATTCTATTTATTTTAGTAGACTTCAGTACATTCCTTGCTTGGGGATTCCTTAAGCACTTTCTTACTGATTATTCCCATGAGCATTTATTTTTCTTTGTATAATCTATATTATCTGTAGTATTTTAAATAACTCTAATCTATCTAGGAAACTAATTTTAGAGTTAAGTTAAAGGAAGTATTTTTGGGTCGTTTCATAATCAAGCCAATATTATAAGATATGCTGTGCCACCCTAAGTAGTAAGATCCTAATTTATTTTCCCAATGCCTTAATTTACCTCCTTTTCAATGCTATATGCTTCGCTGAATGCACATTTTCAACAGCTAAATAAATATTTTTACCATTTAAGAATCAAAATTTTACTCATAAATTTAATTTTTTATTCACATAAATATTCCATCATGTAATATACCAAGATATATTCCTAGGAAGAATAATATATCGTGAAATAACAAAGTTAAAGATAGAATTGTTTGCACTTATACCCTCTGAAAGAAGAAAAGGACGCAGGATATGAAATGTAGTTAAGTTTTCTGGCAGGCTGCCACAGAATCAAGACGTACGTACATTTGCCAGGTTTTTCTTTTCAGCATCAATGATTTTTAGTTTTTAAATATTTATTTCCCTGACCAACACAAGGAAAAAGGGCATTGTGCTATTTAAGTTTCCTCTTTATTCTTGCGATTCATAAATATGATCTTTCAACGATGTGTACGGACTGAATGTGACGATCGTTTGATTCGGCACGAGCGAAGCGATCGCGGTTCAGATTGCCGAGAATTCAATAATGCATTTTAATGCTGTCATTTACCATAGTATTATCTTAATTATCTACCAAAACCTACTAAAGGGAAAATACAATATACTCGCAAACGAGTCATTCTAAGTCCAGTGCATACAACATTTTACATCTTAAAAAAGAGATTACTAATAAAATATATCACATATTTCTGAAATAAATCATTAAATAAAAAATCGGTTTATCAAAGAAAACATTCGAACAACCTCATAAACGTCAATTTTATGATGAAATGTCTCTTTTTCGTCATTCATATACAGCTTCATAACCGTCATTTCCGAGATGAAACTTCACTTAAAAACAATCAAACAATTTATAAAAATAAAACATAATAAATTCTATTTTTTGTATAATGTGTGGACTCAGATGTTCTAGTGAAAAATAATAAAATATTATTTCACGATATCAATTCTGAACAAGTTAGTAGAATTTTAAATAAACTTTTATTTTAAAATTTAGTTTTACATTTTTTATTGTTAACGTTGACAGTCAGCACTAAAAGTTTCGCGAGAATATCTTGTTATATTTTAATTAAATTTTTGTTAAAAATTATTCTTGTTGAAAAAGTAGTTTTGAGTAGTATTTGTTATTCTAGAGGCTTGCTCCGATAACATATATTTTGAAGGGTAAATCCGCCGTTCGAATCGGCGGATTTACCATTGAGTTCAGCTGTATGGCTTCTATGTATATATACGAGGTATTTTGGCATTTATATTGTTTGTAAAATGGATCCAGTAGACGTTTGTGTACGTTAATGAGGACGCTACAAATATACATCGCTCTTTCGCTAGGATAGAGTCACGGGTCACATAAAAAAACAAATAATATTGAAAAAATCAATTTTAAGTTTTTTTATCATTTTCAAATTTAGATCATCAACTATGAATTTTTCTTATATCATGAACATAGTTACATTTGTAACATATACTTTTATAGGAACATAGTTCCATTTGTAAAGTCGTAACATAGTTTCACATGAACACAGTTACATTTGTAAAGTCGTTACATACTTTTATATTGCCATAGTTACATTTGTAAATTTGTTACATACTTTTATATGGCCATAGTTACATTTGTAAATGAGGAAATTCTTTTTCATGGAATTGGGTATGTTAGGAGATTCTACTACACGGAAACAGTTAAATTTGTAAGTTTTTAACTAATCGTAATTTACTGTTTGCATTCTAAACATAACATTACATTGATATGATGATGTTTTATATGAATATTTGTTGTAACATTCCTCACGTGGATTGACCCTCCAACTATTATTCTGTATGGATAATATTTTTCTGCATTTATCAGTGTAATAACCTTAAATGAGCTATAAATTTAGATTTCAACCTATCTGTGCGAGGGTGCAATATAAAAATACAAAAGGTTTTTGATTTTTAAGACCAAAGATCAATATTACTGAAACGTACAATTATAGTTTTAGCCCACAATAATATTTTTTATCACCATGATTTTTCCTATTTTAACGACGAACGACGAATCCAAAAGTATATATATATATATATATATATATAATATATATAATATATATATATATATATATATATATATATATATATATATATATATATAATTATATATATATATATATATATATATATATATATATATATATATATATATATATATCCCTAATATGGTATAACAATTACCAATCATTTATACATGACACACCGCCTTCTAGGATTTAGCAAGTAAAGAAAATGTAACAAATTTAAAAAGGAGAGAAAAATCGTTTTGGAAGAATAAATTATCTCTAATATTTCACCACATGTGAGTTTATTTTAACCGCTTGGTTTTGCAAGCGTAATGCAGCTTTGTTGCTACACCTATTCAATGAATGTATTTATCAAACACGTGACAAGACTATTAAAAGCTAACGTCCGAACTTGACAAATTTGACAAAGCTTTGAAAGCAGTGATTTTTTAGAAGGCTGATAAAATAAATGTCTCACTTTGAATATCGGGCCGAACTAATCCTCTTTAGAGCCAAACAACGTTTCAAAGGTAACAATACTCGAGAAAAGGCTATAATTCGCTGAAACGCGTCAATGACTAACCCTACACGATTGAACACAAAAACATTCCTTATCTAACGCTAAATTCAACAGGATTCATTCAATTATACCATAACTCGACTACACAAGAGTCAGCTATAAATAAATACGAGTTGAAATTCGAAGCAAGTTGATTTTTCGACTCTTAGTTTGATGTTCCCACGAGACATTTAAATACTTTATTATATGTACTTTATTTATAAATAGATTTCAACAGAGCACTAATTGAGTTCGCTACACTCATGCTCCCTACTTCGGACTTGCTTCGCTAGTCCTCAGAATATACGATTTTCTAAATTTATACAACGTCACGTCTGTGGACTCGCTTTGAGTCCGATCTATTGACAAATTTCGTCAAGAGATATTAAACAGCGTGGTCAGTACTATACAGCACTGACCACGCTCAATGCTACTTAACGTTTATGATCCAACAAAAACGAAGCTTAGTCAACTTAGTTATTACTTAAAGATATATACTTGTACCAAATTTTTACTCAATAGGATTTGATTCTTTATCATTTTTTTAAAAAACGTACACATGTAATTTGATAAAAATTAAACTAATGCTGATATAAGATGAAAGTTAGGCAATAAGTTAGTCTTATCTATAGCAACATGCATGCCAAATCCATGCCAATATCCAATCGCATTATTTTTCCGCGTTGTATGATTTTGCTAAATTATTGCTGAGTAGCAGGTTAATAACCTGCTTAGTAAAAATTATTTTCTGAATAGCACAACTATAGCGGTAGAATCATTTGTGTACAAAGTTTCAACTCTCTAGCATAAATACACTAGATGCTACGATGATAACTGACACACAGACAGATAACTTTGTGAAAACCACTCAGGAGGCTTTAAAACATCTGAAATGGATAATTCCGGTGACATCCCGGTTTTGGATTTTTTGACAAACACTATACTTTTCCTATATCCCTTCGGTATAAATGAGGAAAAAAATAAATAAGGAATAATAAGGAAAGTAAAAATTTTATAGAGCTAATTCAAAAAATTCTCGTGTGCAAGTCCTATCAAGTTTCATATAAAATGAAACATGATATATGCAAATATTTTCACTCTTAAGGAATATGACAACAGAATGGTCTGTGCTCTTAGTTCGGATGAGAGCTGGTTTAGCATGTTAATTCAGAGAAGGGAATCTATGTTAATCATTACAAGATGAACTACTCTTGTACTTATTAATAATTTGCATTTCTAGTGGCTAATATATAAAACAGAGAACACGTACATTCAAACACGAACATATACCTCGATTTGAGTTTAAACCACATTTCTGTTAATTATAATAATAATAATATTTATTTTAAATTAGCTTCATATAAAATTATACATCAGACAGAAATAGTGAAGTAAAAATGTCTTAATATTATCTTCTCATTTGCAAACAGAATACCAAAAGAAGTTCTTCTCTTTGAAAAAAGAAGCCTACAGCTTCTTAACCGCTCCGCGGCCCGGCCATTCGCGCCTAAGACTCTACGTAGAGTCAGCGCAGAGGACCGCTTTGCGGCTCACTCGCCAAGCGGCCTAAATACACTAGGAGCTACGATGATAACAGACTCACACAGACAGACAGTTTGGCAAAAACTTATCAAGAGGTCTTAAAAAACACCTCATACGGATAATTCCGGTGACATCCCGGTTTCTGATATTTTAGCAAACACAATACTTTTCTTACGGTATAAATAAGGAAAAGTAAAAAACGGGATTTGTTTACATTACGTTATAAATGTCAATCAATAAAACCAGAACTAAATTTTAATAAAATTTATTTTCGCATCTTTATAACTATATATGTTAGTACACGTGAAAAAATTTCAGCTCGATCAATCAACTTTTTGAAGTTTATGACTTAGCAAAATAAGTTATCATAGTCTGTAAACTATTATCAAGGTAGCACTACTATACCTATCTATCTTATACCTGCGGTGTAGACAAGGAAAAATAAAAACTATTAAGAAGTACAAAAATTGTATCAATAAGGTATACAAAGTATAAATAGTTTAAGAAAGTATAAAAACACGCTTTTGGTTTCTATAGAGGCCTTCGACCTCTTTGCCACTCCGCGGCGTCGGCCTAGGGGCCGCTTCGCGGCCACATGGTTGTTGTACTTAATCACATCGTCATATTAATGCTTCATATAAGTGCCAAACTGCCACGATACAAGCGAATTTTCAAATTTATTCGTAATAAACATTATTTGTTATGTTAATTAATGACATTATGTTTCGTTTGACAAATATATGTCAATCAATAAAAAAATACTAATACTGGTATATGTATAAAACATTTCAGCCCAATGTAAACACTATATGAAGATTTTTGATTTTTTTTAAATGTTTGCGGGGTCATTTTTGTTGGTTTGTGTCATTCTGTTTGTGTCATCCTGAAAATTAATTTATTTCTTTTCTGTCAAGAGGGGAGTCAAGGGATGGAGAAAGCCCCTTGCTTATACGCCCCTGTAAAATTAAGTAATTCGAAATTATTTTAATCTTTCTGATACATGGAGCTTATATTATTAAATAATAAAAAATAGAGTTGTGGAGAACTTATATTAAAGTTAAATGTATGGCTTAAAAGTTCAAACAATTCATTAAGGATCACAAAGAATAAAATAACTCCAATAAACTTTCAGCGTAATAACCATTGAATAAAATTGTTATAAGTTTATTACAGCAAAACTCGATATAATACATAATGTTAATATACTGGTTTCTAATCTCTTATCAGTCATACTTTGCAAGCACAAGTGTGGTTATAAATTGCACGAGTATAAGAAAAATATAAAGAAATTCAATCCAATACTTCACGCTTAGTTAACTCTATATCAAGAAATTTACGTTTCTTATAAAAAACTTTTATATTGAAATATAAAATTTTTCTCCGTGATTTTCCATAATACGTGAAATATATATTTATGTGTTTATATTTAAGACATTTTTAAAAATTGAAGTTCTCAATTATGTCTATTTTTACGTTCTGATTTAATAAAGCTCATGTTTCATGACAAAGTTTAGCCAAGTGGCTATAAATTAAATTTAATATTAAATTTTTGTATTGTTATGCAATAAATTCAGGAAACGTTTTTCTTAATTTTTTTAGTAATAACAATAAGATGTAAGTCATGGACTTAGAAAGGTTTTAGAGACGGCAGGGTTTTAGTGTGGAGGGATGCCATATAGACTTAAGAGAACCCAACTAGTCTAGAGTGTAACATTATAACATAGGCAACTAAATTTTACAATACTTGACCTAACTCAAAGTCTATGTTATATAATTTACCGGAGGATCAAATTAAAAACTTCTTCAGTTAAACACTACATCCACTGAAAAATGTATTACCCATTACATTATCTAGTCCTTACGGCCCTTAAAAATTCCCGACAAATTTAACAAAATGAATGATTTTTATGTTACCTTGACAACCATTACTTTAATGCTCCCTAACAGAGCACACACTATGCTTGGCTTAACCGATAGACGTCCCAGGTTACATTCTCAGTTTATATTAAGATTATTATTTAAATAAATTGTAGTCAACTTTAGATTACACTAGGAGCGTAACGGTTGCCTTACCACCTGAGGTTGTTTCCGCAGAGGTTATCCCTGATGCCCGTTTAGAGCCTCGATCTTAGGGTTCTGGAACGTGGTGTTCAGTGATACATATCTACTGCCGTAGTTGTTGAATACTTTACATGACAGCTTTACATTAATACCGCCTTATAAGCCGTATAAGGCTAATAACCGTATAAACCGTAAAAATATATGTCTATGATACATCTTTGACGTATTGTCATTGTTGCCTCTACTTTCTTGCATCGAGGTGAATATAATGTTGTAAAAGGAACGTTTTAAGAATTAATGGTGGAAGTCAGAGTAAATCAAGTATGTACATAGTGAGGAGGAAATATTTACTAGTGTCAATTTCGTGGCTGGTGAAAATCTATCAGGCTTCATATTTTCAAAATAAGGAATTTATTAACTATTCATA
The DNA here is from genome assembly GCA_018340805.1 of Microvelia longipes. Lineage (NCBI taxonomy): Eukaryota > Metazoa > Arthropoda > Insecta > Hemiptera > Veliidae > Microvelia > Microvelia longipes. The sequence goes on from JACMZG010001913.1 coordinate 26,112,520, forward strand.
TTTCTCTTAGCACGCAGAGCTCTCTGTCAACCATTGACATTTACTGCCACGAAAATTGAAAAACTCACAACTTTTAGGATAATTTATTTAAACTATGAATATTTTAATAGATATTTCCATTAGTCTTGACGTTAAGAGAGCACACACGTTACACATCGGACTGCTCAGTCATGCACGTAATTAAGAAACAAAAACAGAATGCTAAATATGGAACTGAGGTTTTGACCTAAAATTAAAATCTTTCTAAAAAACTGGAGCCGCTGTAAAGACTTTAGCAAAATTATCTTAAAATCTTTACAAGACAAAGAGATATGGTTGTGATTTAGTTCGTGATATTACATTCATGGTGTGACGTGCTACAGCATCTGAGATATGTGAGATAGATAAAACAAGGGTTTTGAATGTAGGAAATGAAACATGACAAGAAATTTGCTTGCTACGCTCTTTATGGTTAATAGATAAATAGAGGTACACTTTCCTCTTCCAAAAAGAGGAAAGTGAAGAAGGTTAGTAAAGAAGGCGAGGTTAATTGAGTGAGAAAGGTAATAGGATAAGTGGAGAGTTTCAGGTTATGTTCTGGAATGATTATTTATTATTAGAGGTACTTTAACTTTAAATTAAGGCTGTCCTGCCAGAACATTATGTGAATTCCTGCGATTGATCAGTATATATAGATTGTGTAAGCATGACATCACAAAATAAATACTGCCTCTTAACGAAATTAGTTTTGATCGATTAGATTCTAGTATTTGATTATCATGATTAGAAAGTCCCGAATATAAGTGCGTTAATGTGTAAACAAACGAAAACTTCTAGATTAACTGCCATGGTTTATTTGTCACAGAGAAATTATGTTCAACAAATGCGTCCAGCGAGATCTGAATTTCAAAATTATTCTTAGAAGCTTACGTTAAGGACTGAATATATACCAGCATTTGGTCCACTTCCAATACAATTTCTATTCGTAAATTAAGAAATAGAACCAGACTTATTTGTAATATAAATGGAAACGTGAGACGTTTATACATCACTTGGTAAACATAATAGATTTATTACAGGATAAGATAACGAACTTGATGATCCAAGGTAAATTCAGTAAACAAATACTTGATATATTCAGAAATATCTTTTTTCATTTTGTATCGAGGTTTTTTTTCTAAGTTTCAATCACAAATGTATCTCAAATATACAGACAGGAAATATTGATCAAACTTCAATTTAAAATGGTTTGTTTATAACCATCTGAGGAAACCAATTGTGGAGGGTATGTTCGACCTTAAAGGCATGCGCAATTGACTTATTAGATTAAGAGCGTGCGCGGTTTTTTATAATAAACACAATATTTTTAATAAAATCGTCATTCCTTTCATCAAAGAACCCAGGTCTAAAGGAATGTTTCCTTTTAGTAGAAGGAAACTGTGTTTTTCATCCTCCATAACACGGTCAGCTCCATAACACCTACATTTAAATAATTATAATAACAGCAGGAACCTATTCAGCTTGATATAATAAGAAGCTAAGAAGTCAAAAGTGCTTAAAAATAGATATTATTGAATAAAGTCGAAGGTCAAGTCTCGTAAATATTTTATTAACAAGAAAATAAGAAATTAAAAAGTAAGTAGTAAACAGCAGTCGACCTTCCAAGAAAATACTATTTCCGTATCATTAATACATTTTATAGATTTATAAGCGAAACGTAATCAATTTCCTTAATTAATTAAATTAAAGCAAAAACTTTCTTAGTCATAACAATTACATTTGTTGGAAGTTTTCTTTGCCATCTGATCTCGCTGTTAGAAACTTGTAATTATTGAAATTGATCGAATCTAAGAAAGAGCGTCCCCAGCTGGGAAAAACTTGCCTTTAAATTTTCTTCCAATACCTTTTTCAACTATCGATTGTGTATTTTTGATAGAAAATTAAGAAATTATGTTTTCTCGAAATGTTTAAGATCGGAGTTATGAAAACTTTGGTTGGGTCAAGGGTAAATATCGATGCAAATAAAAGACGTTCTGCTTCAATCCGGGGGGAAAGAATTTGTTAAGCTCAAATCTTTTAGTTTTTAAAGCACTGAGTAGCTATTTAGCGAACTAATTAAATCAGAACATAAACAAGTAAGAACTGCATTTCAATATTAATCGTTTTAAGTGATTTTTTTTTTGAAAATTATTTACAAAAGGACGCTGAAGATATTAAACCCAGTCATTAACCAACTTATTCTCTATTACTCCTCAGAGACAGTGGCAACCGTTGGCGATAATTCATTACAGCAATAATCTTATATAAACTGAGACCCTGTCAATGTATTGAGATGGTATGCCCCCTCTATTAATATATCTCTTAGGTAATATTACTTTTCGATAGATGGTCATCGGACCACTGTTAGATACAGAAATAGTCCTGTATACAAAAATTAATTTACATTTAATTTTAGTTTGTTAGTTAATTTAGTATTTACTAGCTAGGAAATTATTATATCCAATTGAAAGTGTATACCCATACTAGAGATAGTTACAAAGTAATTCATCTATACGATAATTTATGCAATTCAATCTATTAATATCAGGGTAAATATGTTTTTTCACTATGTACTCCGGGCCTTAAATTCTATTCAAGGCCTGTTAATGATTGGGCATTTTTCTCAACCAGAATGGTACCCATCAATTATTTAATAAATTTTCAATTCTATTTAAATTAGTAAAAATTACATAAATGAATATTTTCATTTTATTGGAAATAATCAATTGAAGTTTGTAGGAATAAAAAAATGAGATTTAAGAAGTATACATTATCTCCTCATTTAGACTCAGAGTTTATAAGAGGTGATGTCTACTAAAAATACAGAAAATACCAACACTCTGTAAGGTTTTTAATTATAAAATATAAACTCTCATTAAAAGTTTTATTTAAAGAAGACGAACAAAAAGCTGATTATCATGTGTGCATGACTAAAATTAACAGAACAAATGAATAACTTCAACTTCTTTACAAAACTGAATCAACGAAGTTATGAATTCCTTTGTTAAAACTCGAGATTATGGTGAGAGCTTAGCTGCTCAAACTAAGAATAGAAGCAAACACAAAGTAGGACAAAGTAAACTTATTTCGAGATAATTTGATGCTAAAAAAACAGGCTAATACATAAGTGTAATACCCTTCACTTAGTCTGCATGACTTACCTAATAGAAGTTACAAATTAATAAAAACTAAATTCATAAAATCAACTGAATATATAATATATATATATATATATATATATATATATATATATATATATATATATATATATATATATCCCTAATGGCCAGGTGTTGCCACATGGCAACACTTCACACTTTTCCTGGTTTCTGGTGTTTAGGAGATATAGTTAACACAGATACTATAGTCCGTAAATTTGGTATTTTCTTTCTTCTTCAGCTTCTCTAATTTTTTCTATATAATAATCTACACATTTCCCATATAAAATCTATATTTCCCATATAGTTAAAGAGAAAACATTAAAGTAAATCAATCAAATCATAATTACTTTTTCTCACACACTACTATAATTATAGGAAAAATTATTGTGTTCACCCTAAAAATCTGGAACCGAGGTTCCATCATAATCATACGTTTTAGGATTTTGTGTGACGATTTAAGTGGTTTTTGTCAAAAATGAACACATGATGAATATGCGTGAAATCACGTGTGTATGTTTCTTTGTATATCGATCTCATATCTCCCGCTGTTTTTATGCTGGAAAAATGAAATTGCAAGCAACAGCAAGCTGTGCTGCCCGGAATATAATTTTTGTAGAACACAATATCAAGTTTTTCAAAGTATTTAAACATTGGTACATATTTAAGAGGTAAATCGATCCCCATTTTAAAATATTGATTTTTGAAATTTCAAACATTGACGGCCTATAACATTTCATCTTTTAACCGATTTGGATCTACGACATATGATGATATGTCGTAGATCCAAATACGACATAAAAATACGAAGCATAAAAATCTTGTAGTCGAAACCTAAAAACTAGATATTTTTTACTTTCTATGCTTTTTCCTATAATATATATTTAAAGGTCCATTACTTTATGTGAAACGTTTCTTTGCACCAGTAAAAAATGTGATGATTTACCACAAAAAAAACAAATTACCAAAAGATATAATACAATAATAAAATATATTGCGACTAAATTCGTTCAAAGAATAGTAATTAATCAACTAAGCAGACAAGTGGAACCGATGGTATTTTTAAATTTTCCTTGAACATAGAAATCTAGTTGACTGGTTATCTCATGTAATATATTAATAAATAAATAAATATTTTATTTCTCCAAAATAAAAACATGTACAAATCATGATATTGTTATAATTTTAAATTTAAGTTTTTTTTCCCTATTTTGGAGATCCCAAAAAAGGCAAAGCCGTGAGCCGGGACAAATACTTCTTTACTACTTTAATACTTCTTAAAGCTGTAATCAACCTAAGTTAATAACCCTAGAAACAGAGTTACCTTATTATTCTTATATAGGGCGTAGCTAGACCAAAGTAATATTACCTTAGGCTTTAATAAAACTTATGAGGGCAAGCGAAGCGAATCCTAAGTCATAACACCCTAACCTTTAGATCACAGTAATACCACCTTAAACTTTGGATAATTATGCAGTTTGGAGAAAGATCGTAGCGAAACTGAATTTAAAGTATGACTGTGAGACTGTATTTTTTTGCGCAGCAAGCACTTTTACCGATTTTTTAAATTATTTTTTTTAAATTTTACTTAGTGAAACTCAACAAAACGTGAAGGGTACTTGTTTTAAGTTGGAATGTTCATTAAAAAATCAAAACATAATTAAGTTGGACTGAGTTTTCATACGTTTGTTTTTCTATGTTTTTAAACATGAAGTATAAACATGTTTTGGTCTCATTAATTTAACAAGTAACATGATATGTTGTTTTTAATAGAATATTTAATTAAGAGGAAAAAAAATCAAATTTGAGCAAAAAGACAATATTAAAGAGTTATAATTCACAAAAGGAATAATTATCAAGTATAGATGTTCCTATCTAGATTCCAGGAATCTGAAACAGGCCTTTATCTTTGAGTGAAATTCAACAAATTCTAAATATTTTTTCATCCTTTATAATCCGCTATAAGCTATAACGTTGAAAAATATGTTATAAAAATGGTAGTACTACTTCGGCTTCGCTACACACGGCATTTAGGATAGAATAGTGATTATCAACTCTAGGGTGTTATGGTTTCGGACCTGCTTCACTCTTTCTGCGAATGTCATGATTACCTGAATTTTCAAGCGGTTTTGCTAAGGGGTCGATTTGCTCGACCTCAGAATATTTAGGTTACTTGATTTCTAAGCTTAATGAAATATTTGAAAATTATTAAGTTTTTTTTATTAAAACTAAATTCGGTGTCCGAGACACAGTACGAAAATACTGACGTTGTGACGACACTTACTATGCCGCAAAGCACCTTCTTCAAAACATAAGCATCTTCTTACCACCTGTATGAAATGCCGAATAAATAATTTATAATGAGCTTTACAAGTGCTCTGTTACTCCATCTGAATTTCTCGTCAGCCGACTTCTAGTTCAAGTACTTCCAGTTGGTCCAAAACGTGAAATTTTGACCAACTGGAATACTGAATTTCACAGATAACTCGAATACGCATTGTTGTCAGCATAGTGACACGAATACTCTGTATGTTACAGAAGGAAGGATACGAGGTAGGCTGGAGTCCATACAGGGCAGGAGCGGCATATGCCTACGAAGATATCGATCCGAGAAATGTCGATGGACTGGGTAAGTCTTCAAATACACTTTTTATTTTTTGAATAATTATATTGCACACATGGTTACTCCACGATATAATCCATGCTGCATGCTCTGGAGTCTTGTCTTCACATTGTCTTTGTTAGCTTCATCTTTTACTTTGCTTATTTTATTTACACCCAGCTTTTCATAATAAGAACATCCGTTTTACTGCCCTTTTCCCAACTAAGATTTTATGTATAAAACGATTCAGACATCCGTTATCAGCTAATAACTGGTGAAAATATAACAAAATCGAATAGCATTAATATAATAAAACACCAAAAAGTGTTGCATAAGCCTTTAGTTTTATGTAATTTACACAAACTACATAATTTTTAAAAATAATATTTTTAAAAAGTTTCTTATTTGTGGACTTGTAAAACAATATATAAATAAAAACAGATTAGTTACACAAAAAGTCCTTTTATTTTTTAATATATAATAATAACTAAGCTTTCGACTAAAAATTAGTCATCATCAGAGTTTAACAAATATAAAATATATATATAATATATATATATATATATATATATATATATATATATATATATTAATATATATATTTGTTAAATATATATATATATATATATATATATGTTATATATTATATTTGTAAATATATATATATTTGTTAAACTCTGATGATGACTAATTTTTAGTCGAAAGCTTAGTTATTATTATATATTAAAAAATAAAAGGACTTTTTGTGTAACTAATCTGTTTTTTTTAAATAATATTTTTGAAAATTTAAAAAAAAAATCAATAGGATGAGACAAAAAATATTTTCTACCCAAATTATAAAAAATTAAGCCATAATGTAAAAGGAAATAAAGTGTAGATAATTTAAGAATCAGCTACAGTCGATAATTGCAGTCGGATATAAATATCATCAGCAAGCGAGGCACCACTCGAGCTCTTAACTAATAAGTTATATGAGTTAATTACATCTAGTCTCAATGAGCACGATCGTTGTGAAGATAGTCGTCCTCATATTGCTTATTAAAACTATAGAAGTTATTCACTGGTATAACTATATAAGTTGAGAGCTGGAGTGCTTTCCCACTAGCTGATGATGACGTTCAACCGAAACCCGTCTAGGGATTTTTATATCCAACACCAAATAAATATCGATGGTAGCTGATTCTTCCATTGCTTCTTTAACTTGTGGTTAATATAACCTCCTTAATTTTAACAATAAAGACAAAATAAGCTGGGCGCCGTGAATAGTTTTTTAACATTTTTAAGGGTAAAACAAGATAACTGCGCCCATAGCAAAATTTTAGCCAACTCCATGAAGAACATAATATGAACTATATGTCATGTTTGACACCAGTTAGTTGCATTTATTTCCCAAATTTCCCAACTAGGTTAATTACCTTATTTGCTCTTGTGGAACCTTTCTCAGGTAGGTCGCAACCACAATGCTCAAAGTACTAATTCAAGTGAGCAACAATCTTTCGTATTTATAAATAAATTATTAAGGCTCTAAGTAAAAATACTTAACAGTTTTATTTGTAAAAAACTATACTCTCATTCATGGGGTATGATCACTTCTATAATAATAGAAAATTGAATGAATAAAAATTAAAACAAAAATCAATAAAATAATTACAAAATTAAGATACATGTTTTCTCAATAAAACTACATACAAACATCGACTTATTTTTTAAAATATCAAATCAAACAGCTTAAGTTAGTAAAGGAAGTATGATTCAAAAACATAATTGAGATAATATATAATAATTTAAAACTAAATAATAAAAAACAAAGTTGATAAAATGACATAAAACCGAAAAGTACTCAATAATACATAAAATAAAACCGGTAAACTACTAAAATTAATAAATTATACTTAAAACCAACTACATGCGATAAAATTATGTGAGGATTAAGCAGAAACCCCAAGAATATAAGTGAAATTCACATTAATTTGAAAACAGAGTTTATTAATAATTAAGGAAAGAGACTAACTATATTGTAGAGTCTCTTTTGTGCAACATAAAGAGACTATGAAATCAAAAGTAAAACCGCAGTCTAGACAAAATGACAATCAGCTCTACTAATAATAAAACTAAATTTAATAGTTCAATAAATAGCAAAGAGAAAGAATAAATATACCAATGGGAGAGGATCACAAACAATATGAGAGATAATAGAAATATATCACTCCACTTAATCCACAGGTCCGACTTTCAAATTTGAAAGGTAAGTATCAGCGCAGATGATAGCAAAGTCGGTCATCATGATCGGTCATCTATTATGACGACCGACATTATAGATTTTTCAAGAGGCTTGTGTTCGATTAACAGCCTCTGCACTACTCTATGATATCTCCTATGCTTCTTTACCTTGCTTTCACCGGCACTAATAATAAACTGTTAAGTTTGAAAGTCGGATCTGTTAATAAATAGATATTAAGTGGAGATACATCTTTCTCTTTGTCCTATTTTAAAACTCCACGGTTCATTTTACAATCACTAATAATATTTATCATGCCAAATAGAAAGTTTTGTGAAAAAAAAAAATAGAAAAAATACCCCAAAAAGAGCCACCTTAAAACAGAAAACTCTTTTGAATTTTTTGAACAGATCTTGCGGATTTTATTTAAGAATGTGAATATAAGTCTAGCCCTAATATAAGTAAATTTAAAGTAATGTAATGAAAAAGAGATTACGATACCGGTAATCCTAAATGTCAGAATTAAATAAATATGAAAAATATAACCGTTACACAATATAACCAACAAAAATTCTTTAATAAATAAAGGATATGCGAACACAATTTTTATTAGCAATAACGAATAAATTTAGTGCTATGATTATATCGTGAAATTAGAAAAAAATACATAAAATTATTTTCATTTGTACGTATGACTTTTTTAACAATAGGAAAAAAAGTAAAATAAAAAACTGGACACTTAATATTTTCTTGCTGACGTTTAAATTAAAAAAAATGGGAGGTGCAATTTTCCTTGTTTAGATCTTCTTTTGTTTTTTACTCCTCTGTAATGAACTCTGTTTAAATTTGGGTGAGTATGTATGTTATGTTTTATTGGAACTTTCCTAAACAATTAAATAATCCTTTCCTCACTATTATCTAATACATAATTATAATTATTTTAAAATTAATAAAAAAAATTTTTTGTTACTTTCTTTAAATGAACCATGCTTATTATGTGTGTTTGTAGCACAATATTAAAAAAGTAAAAACAAAGGTTCCCGAAAATTGTAAAAAATGAAAGGATATAGTAAGAGGAAAAAATTATGAAAATTTCTGATATTGCGAGAAAAATAGAAGAAAAGCTACAATACAGACTCATTTACCGTAGGTTACTGTGTTCATTTGCTCTTATATTCCTACTATAAGTGTTAATTTTATTTTCGCAAGAGATGGTATAAACAATATGGAGACTAATGTAGAAAAGAAATAAAAATACATTGCTGCAGGGAAAAACTCATTTTTATGAATAACACTTCCATAGAGCAAGCCTATTTCGTCGAACGTTTTATTATTTAATTGAAATGACCATGGGCGCATCACTTTATCTTATATCGCACATGCTTTGTTAGTTAATTAAATTTCTTTCACAAAGAATGTTTATTTAAATGAAATATTTATGTAAATTATTATGTAAGTTCTATACAGTTTAATTTACTTGCACTGTAAATGATATTTCACCCTCTAGGGAGTCTAAGTAACAGTTTGGTATTGGCTGAGAAATCTTAAATTGATACTTACTCTGGTTAAATGGGGTTTCAAAGCAGGGATAATGCAATACTTTTATTTGAAATTTACCCACTGAGCCAAATTTTTATTTCTTAACAGTCCAATAATAAATTTGTTAATTTTTAAATTTTATTTCGACATAAATTAGTCAGAAAATAAAAACTAATCTAATTTTAACCAGTTTTTCAAACATAGCCTCCCTGTAACGTCAGCTTAACCTGTTTTATAGAACATTTTGTTCTACACCAATATCTTACACTCATCGAAATTGTTAAGCCCCAGTGTTAAATTTTATTATCTTTAACCAAAAAAGGAAGACAGTAATTTTGGGCTGATAAATTGTTAAAGTTACAATAATTATAATTCCCGTTTAGAGACTCGCAGCTGATCAGGGATAACCCAGCAAGAACCACCTCAGTTGGTTGTGGCAACCGTTACGCTCAACGTATGAACTAACGTTGGTGTTAATTTATGGTGTTAAAAATATTATATAAAACCTAGAACGTAACCTGAGATGCGATCCCAACACCTCCCTGGAGTTAAAGGTCGATATAAATACTGATTCTATAATGACCTCGAACACAGGGGTACCTAAATAAAAATAATTAAAAACAAGTCAGACACTCAACTAAGTTCAAGTCCATTCGAGATTATTTTTGAAATGAATGTCGGTCTCTATAAAGAAAAATTAAGGTTTTGACAAAAACAGAAAACTAAAATTCGACTTCCTCGCAACAAATGGAAAATAAAATTAATTTAAAATATTTGATGAAAGAGACTAATGTTTAATCAGTCAGTAATGCAACAAAAACAGTTTCTAGATTTTACCTGGCCACTATCTTTGACGCACTGTCAGAGTTGTGTCTTACTACTCTAGGGAGTTGATCGATCAACAAGTGGTTCACAACTCTTTTATAATCTTAATTACAAATCCTGCACGACAGAGCAGGGTCAGCTGTAAAGTGCGAAGCATAAATTACGACATTCTTTACAAAAATATAATAGCACTGAACTTAATAAACTAACTTTAGTCAATGTCAAAGAGGTGTTTATAGCCAATTTATAAATTACATTAGTTATAACCAACTTTCGGTAACATTTCGACGACAGAAGAAATATCCTATAGGATATTTAATGCGGCATTTATTTTGCTTCTAACTAATGACGTAAAATATAAACTTAATTCTTTGTATAGCAGAATACCTTAGTACTGCGTATTTATTCGTATCAATACATCATTTTCAATAAACTTGAAATATCACTTACATGTACTATCAATCATGGTAAGTATACAGTTAATCATAATAATAATATAATGTCATAGGACTTTTGATAGATGAATCATACACACGTTGTAACATTGAAGAAATGTGTTATAAACTGATATGTTAAGTATTTTATATGCATGTTGTATGAATGTAATTTTATAAAAAAAATGCTCTTGGAACATCATTTATAGTAAAAATAAAAAACCCAAAACGCAAAAAATTAGGCTGTGATTTCCCACAGGAGTCTAGCATTTCGGTACACTGTTTTCTCTTTTTTGCGTATTACTTTTATTTTTTAATTTTCTTTTTTTTATTACACATTTACAATATAAAACAAATTAAATCTTGGAAAAAATATGTTCAAATTTAAAAACCACTATTATAAACACTTTGATATCTTGCTACATTATACAGAATGTCTTGTGCAATCTTGAATATTTAAAAAAAAATCCATCCTTACAACAAAAAGTCCATCTGGTCCTGGACAAACTGCTGGCCTCACACGGGGTTTTTACATTGAAAAAATGTTTTATAATTTTCTGATATTATTACTTTAAAATTAGACCGGAAAATGCCATAAATCAAAAATATAAAAATATGTAAAATTTTAAGTAAAAGAGGATACATATTTGTATGTAAAACGATTGATTTAATTTTTAAAATATTTTTTTCAGAACATTAACACGAACACATAATTAGGGATTTTGTTTTCTCATTACATTTTTAACCTGCATTAACCAACATTATCAATTTTAACTACATAATGGAATATAGACGTTTAAACCCGCATTTGAAGGTTTTTGCGATACCATGAAAATAATATATTTCCTAATTCACTAAAATCCTTTTTTCTGATTAATCAAAAAAATATTGTACTCGAGCGAGTGGAAATTCAGCGAACGTCAGTTAAATTAAAAATATTATATATAACTATTACGTTTAATTAAACACATAAAACATCAATATTGTAAAAGATAGAATAAATTGGATGAATAATTAACTTTATTTAATTAAATAAAATTAAAATAAACTCATAAAATTAAATTAACGAATAAAAGTTACAGCGTGCGTTCTTAAAAAAGAAGAAAACGGCGAGAGGAAATAAGCAAACAAAAAATCCCGAGTTGTAATGAAAAGTCAACAATCATTTTAGCATCGCTATCAATTCAAACAGTTCGAATATTAAATCTTTTATTGTCAGAAAAGCCATTCTGAAATCATGACGTAGGCGTGGGTTATGTCCGTATTAATAAACTTTAAAATCGAACTTAACTTTAGGAGAAAAGTTTCGTAGCTTAGTGGTCACATAAAAAAACGACTTAAATAAAAAATACAATTTAAACTCAGTGAAAAGCTATTATTACCGCTTGAAAAGTTTGTTTCTGCCGATATTTGCTGTTAGAGAAGTATATCCGATTCGAAGTTAAGACATGACAGTTGCTCTTTTAGATGCGTCAGAAAAATAACAAGTGGCCTACAGTTTGTTGGCCACAAAGAAGCAAAGAAGCGTTAGTACTTTGGGCCGATTCGCGACCCCGCGCTTTCCTGTGCCAGCTTCGCGGCCACATTTTTGTTTTGTTGACCTGTATTAGGTTGTCGTACTACTAGTCTTTGTAAGTTGAATACTGGCACAATATCACATACATGACAAAATACTAAAAAACACTGAGTAACCTGGAAAGCAAAATGTCAAGCCTCAAAGGGCCGCGAGACCCTTGATTAGTTCAATCCAGTTCACATTATTTTATCACTAAAAGATGAGCAGTTATTTTTACGATTCTGGGTTTAATCCCTTTTTCGAATTTTTTGTCTCTTTAGGTGGTTTTATCGACATCGGACCGTTTTCATTCAACTCGGAGTCTTAAACCCTAATGAAAACAACACCTCACTCAACTTTTCACATTTACCTAACCTTTAACATAAAACTGCCTGTTTTTTAAGACGCTTAGTTATTGTCGGTAGATTTTCAACATGATGACTTTTCAAGCATCTGGCAAGTGAAGCGACAAATTGAAATTTTTAAAAACCTCAATGATTTACATTCGAATATGTAATTTTCAAACCATTTATAAAGAAATAAAATAATAAATTATTATTCCCGATGATAAATATAATTATATTGTCATTCAATTATAAAAAAATGCAAAAAAAAACATAAACTAAAATATTCTTTTTTTAAATTGTTTTAATTCAACATTGTATTTTATTTTTATAACAATATATTATTGTATTGTTGTTGATAAATTGTAACAAAAGAAACTATAAATGGTTTAACTGTTCATTAGATTAAAATTTCAGATAAATAAAAATATAATAAAAATAAAACTGAGTTGGAAAAATTTCTCTATTCGAGAGATATATTTCTGACCCTAACGCTAGGCTTATATTGGCAAATAGTCCTCGACTCTACTCGATGCCGGAATTAAGTCTTCAGCACAAAATGCGGATAAAAAGGTTTTGAAAAAAATCTACGTCTCGTATGAATTTGGATTACTGTATAAATTTTATTTTTCACAACCTACAAACCTATACACTGGAAAAGTATAGGGTTCATTTTAGAAATATAAAATCAAGAGTTTATCTGGATTATCCATTTTAGGCGTTTTTGAAACATCTTATGAGTGGATTAAAATTGATAAACAATTGCTTAGTTTCCTTTTACTTCTAAACTGCACAGGCGATGCCAGAAGTATTTTAGTAAGATAAACTGTGTATGATGCTACCATTTTCACCAAAATGGCTTCAAGATGACAACAAGTGTTATTAATCCTTTCCTTATAGGCGCCCACGCTTATGACTAAAGGCTCTCTATTGATATAAAGTTATTTTTAAAAATAAGTTATTTTATTGAATAAAACATATCATTTCTATTTAGAAAGCTAAAAATGTCATGTTAGCGCCTTTACTTTAAAATAATGTATTATAAAGAAAAACACAGTTTGAAATCCGTTGGGAAATCACAGCATCTCATTTTTTGCCCCTATGATTTCGTATAATGTACAACACTACTCGAAATAAAGTGTGTTATCATTTTCATACAAGTTTCTTCGTCTCTCTATTCAATCTCAAATGTTAAGAAAACTAACAACTAAAATAAGATCCAGGCATTCTTGCTATCGTCATTATGCTGGTAGCAATGACAAATTGTTTATTAAAACTTTTAGTGGTTTAAACAATTTCATTTTGCGGTATCAATGTTGTAATTAAACCAGTGCAGATTATATCTTACAGAATATTCAAAAGACGCTGTAACTGATGCAGTTCCGATTTAACAATTTCGGAATATTTCATATTTTTTTTTTTTTTTTTTTTTTTGGCATTAGTCGGCAGACTATACAGCCATGATTATATATTTTATATTTAAAACCTGGTTTATTAATATGTATAAATATGTATTAGATGTATTGATTAATTAATTCGCTCTATATATTAGAAGGTTCTACAAATTTGTCTGTCTGTATTTATCTGTGTGTGTATGTCTTTGTTATTGTCGTAGCTTCCACAGGGTGTTTATACTAGAAATATACATCAGGTTCAAAATCAATCTTTTGTTTTAGTTCTACTAGCGGGAAAATAACTTTATTGTCATAATGCGCCAATAATGACTCAATATAAAAAAATTTAAACCGTTCAATTATGAAATAAATGAACGGTGGAAAATGTTATGATCGATTTAAAATTTATTTAGATTTATCTTATTATCATTATTAGTTTAATTTTTATAAAATAACGTGTACATGTTTTTATTAATGTTAAAAATTTAAAAAATGATCCAATTAAGTTGTAATTTGGTACAAGTGTATCGTTTTTTTTTTTGTAATAAATAAGTATTCTAAGTTTCACGTTCATTGTTGAATCACTAATGTTAGGCTGCTTTCCTAGCGATGGGCAGCCGCTAGTTTTTACCGTTTGAGAAAGAGCGAAGCTAGTGCAAAATAGTAAGGATGTGGTTCTTGTGAATCCTATAGAGTGAGGAAATGCTCCGAGGTGATACCTCGTACCCGATTATTTAAAACAATGTTTTAAAAAAATTATGATTCTTGTGTGAACAATTTAACATTTATACAACTTAGGAATAAACATTTATAAAAACTTAAACAAAGATTCTCACAGTAATGAAAAATTGTATATGTTGAACAATGAGTTATAATACAAGTATAATTCAAAGACTATGAAAATATTTTAAAAGATTTCTTCTTTGCAAATAAATCGTGATTTGTCTTTTAACAAAACATTTAAAGATCATCTGTCCGTGAAGCTTAGCAATAAGATTTATTAAGAAACAAAGGATCCCAAGCTGTAACTATAAGATAGTAAGGAGCAGAGTAGAGGTAAAGTAAGGACGCTCTTAGCATTAAAGCGGAAAAGTTTTATTTCTAACAATAATTAACCGGCTCTTCTTCCTGACGTGTTATATCTCTCGATGCTCTTAGTATATCTCCACTTTTCATTCTGTTCTAGTTGTTCTGTTTCTTGTTGAGCAAAATAACTAATAATTTTAAGAGAGATAATAAAGAGAAAATTAAACAAAGACAAATTATACATTTATTGAACTAGAAGACGAAGACCTAATTGATTCTTGGAATTTATTACGAGGATTAGTAACAGTATTGCAATAAGAATGTAACTAATACCCTTTATTGTTAATTTATAAAAATATTATTAACGAATAATATTTTATAGATTAAATATATTAGACATAGATATTTTATAGAGCAAGGAATGACCTATGTGCCTTTTCCCTGAATCCTTAACAATTTAAAAGACCAACTATTTAATTAACATTAAACACATAAAATTAACTAACACATTTAATTATCAATTTAACAGACCAACAAATAGTGTATCTCACAGAAATGAACCTATATACGTATCTTATAAAGAGCAAACGACTGTCAAATATAAGAAGTGGAGCCAACCTTCTTACAGATTATTAGTATATATAGCTGTGGAGTCCAATAGTAAAGGATAAAGAAAAAGTATATCCACTGATAATTAATCATATAATAACATAGATAGATTTCAATCTTAACAGATCATCATTATATGATGCTGGACAGATCATCCATCACCATATGTTGCAGGCCGTATCTTTTAATCTTAACAGATCCTCATCAGATGATTTTGCCTGAGGAGAATCTTTTCCTTTTGTCCTTCTGATTATACCCCTTAAAAAACCTTAAAGGGATAATTCAGATGAAAGCCCGGTTACAGATTTGTTCGTAAACACAATTTTCTATTTACATACAGTATAAATAAGGAAAAGAAAAAATTAATTTAAGTTGATGCAATTTTGTTACATTTACTCATATATACCGTAGAATTAAAATAGATCGAATTTCTAATAGAAAATAACGCTTATATGTTGGAATTTTTATTCCAGAGATGCGGTATTTTTCCAATTTTTAAAATCTTTCACGGTTTTATTAGGAGAAATGATTTGCACTCATTTGTTTCTAAATTAAAATTGTTACATCATTGTTTTCATTGAAACAAAAGGAGTAAACGAGAGCTGCCAAAAACAAACTTTGAATAACATTCAGCTCTGCAAATTGCTTGTCATTACTCTTTCAATCTGTTATATGTTTTTGTTTCAAGATTTTTTTTTCAATTTCACTAGACTTATCTTTGTATCTATTTTCATTTGCAACGGTAAAAGCAATATACCTATTCCTTAGGCCAGACTGGCTACTTCTAACAAATTCTAAAAGGAAGTGAAAGTAGTAAACAATTATACAAATTCTTTACCAAACTTAAGATTAGTAACAAATACATTCCTCTCTTTTGGTAGAAGAAATATGGATAACAATTTTAATATATTTATTTATTAATATATTCTATTGTTTAATGTGACTATTAATACTTCTATATAATATCTATAAACGTTAATTGAAGTCAAGCAACCTTTCCCTCTTTCATCGAACACTAATGCTGCAAGACTCAAAACCGGAGGTGTAAATATACTTAATATAGGATTATTAGCATGGAGGAATAAATTGCTTGTATCTTCTTTAACTTCTTTATTAATTCATTCCGTTCAACGTGGCACATTATGGATGAAAATAAAAAGTTCTCAATTAAAACTGTTTTATGATGATAACGACAAAATTAACTCCTTAGTTTATGTCCCCAGTATAGGCCGACGTCACAACGATTAATTTATAATTTATACAAAAAAAAGACAGTTCGATCGTAATTAAAATAATTTAAAAAACGGGTGTAGCTCGGTAACTCTTCCTAATTATATCGGATTCGCTACGCTCATCCTCACTACCTCGGACTCATTTCGCTTGCCCTCAGATTATAATCCAGAATCGGATAATTCTGGTGTCACCCCGGTTTTGGATTTTTTCACAATCACAATAATTTTTCTATACACCTACGGTATAAATGAGAAAAATTAAAAACGTAACACGTTTAGATTTTATTGTACCCTTACTAAACATTGTAATATGGGTGCACTCGTAAATATTTTAAATCAACCTTTCATAGTAAATATTGCTATGAAAGGTATGAAAGTATCAGTTTTAATACTTTCAACGGCTTATCCGATATCTTGACGGTGATTTTTATCTAAAAAAAAGTTTGTGAGAATAGTAACAACTTCAGGAGTCATCACTCAGCAGAGGTTGGTTGCTTTGACTCCGAGGGATAATGCTTTCCCGATGACATAAAGAATAGTAACAACTTAACCAACCAAGGTTTAAACTATGGTTTTTCTCTGGTGATTCCTTTCTGTACGTACATCTTACAGACACTATAATTAATAAATCATTCTTTAGTCAAAAAAGAAATAACTTTAGTTAAATCTAGCTTTCAAACGCTTTAAGCAGTCCTATAATGTATCTATTTATAGAAAGGGTTCTCTAATAAGATCTTTGACTATACCTAAATCTTTGGTTTACAAATTGACATCCTAGATTTATAAGAAAAAAGTGGTTTCTAGAAAAAGCTTCCCTAAGAAAGGATTTCTCCGAGGGAAGCAAGAAAACTTCGAACAAAATCCTCTTTTTCTACAAAGCATTGAACAGGAATAGGGAATAACTGTGGAAAATGTCACTCCTGAGGATTTCCAGGGTTGTTATAAACATCTATGCAAAGCTCTGTGTGATTCCCACAATTTCAACTTTACACAAATCTTCCCAAAGGTATTTAATATTAAAATTTCATTGCATCCTCTATATATACGAGAGAAAATTTAAATTCATCCCTGTGAATCCGATTACCTTATGATAACACGATCTCTTCCATTGATTTTACAAAGAGTATTAAGATTTTAGATGTTCTAAAGTCAAACAAATGCTTAAATTGAGAGATTAACTTAAAAAAAATGCTTTTCCGTTTTGTATTTAATAATAAACTAAAAGATTTGTAATAAGAGACGGAGCAGATAAATTTTAACTTGACTTTATCTAAAGGGTATTAGTAATAAATAAAAACGTAAAAAAACAGAGCGTGATAAGAAAAAACTTTGACATTAAACAAATTAAATTAATTAAAACAAATTACATAGACAAATATTTAAAAAATAGAAAAAAATCACATTTTACAAATTTAATAATAAAATTAATTTTTTCAGTCTCTAGAAGTTTGTGCTTAACTTGCATCGATAAACAATTACGCCTCGTAAGATTTATATCCTTATGACGTTACCTCAACAAAGGAAATTAATTTTAAAATAGTTGGGAGCATTGTTTTCTTGTCATAAATTATTAGATTCATTAGATCCCAGAGATCTCCCGCAATCTGAGCGTATAAAACTTCCAAAAAAAGACCATTTTTCCTAAATTAAATGATTTCTAGGTTGTGAGGAAATTTAGTGTGAAACCAAGACATTTGGGAAACGCCAACATAATATTTTTGAAATGTTTTACATGAATAAGGCGATTCTAATGTTATAAAATGTTCAAAGAAACACATTATTTAAGAACAATGATATTCTCTTGATATTATTTTCAAAATACGGTACAGTTAATAACTAATGAATTTTTACGCTACATTTTTTCTAACGCCCACTCGTAAAAACTTAAGTGGGTTATTCAATTGTATGTATTGCTTGGTTATGTGTATAATGTTTTTTTAAAGGAAGAGATTTCACCACATATGCTTTGATTATATTTATATTTTATAAACTGTATTTCCTAGTATTTAATGAGAATCTTGAATAAAGGAGATGACGCGCTAAGTCGATTTGCCAAATAACATTACCCGAATGAGGATAAAAATAGAGAAGAATCCATCGCAAAACATATGCCGAAAATAAACTGCACATGCTTTGTACGAACTGCGCATATTTACAATAATTACATTTTTGCACAATAAATGTGCAAAAAATTATATGCAAGTATGCATGTATGAGCATGTACAGATAAAACTATGACTAACTAAAAAGTAATACGTGAAGCTATGCTAACAGAGTACATAACATAATATTAAATTATTGAAACAATTACAAAATAAATTAAATCAATCAACTATACCGTTTATAAATACATACAATTTTTGTTAAAAATAAAGTAAGGATCAATTAAAGATAAAATTACAATGAAAACAGAGAGATCATAGGATAAAAATTTATCAGAATGACTGCTCCATAGTTTTCACAGTAATAATAATCTATCAGAATAAAATGCGCAACTTTACTACCTCTACTGAACTACCTTCGTTTCGTAACTTTTGATAAAACCATGCTAAAGACGGTAAGTTTGCTTTCATTTCTCTATCTTAAAAGACGTTCATGAGTTCATTGCGTCTTCCTCTTTATTCTAGATACTTGGTATTTACTAACTTAAAATATTAAAGAAACCTCCTTAGTATATTAACAATTCAAGCATTTTAAATATCTTATATTAAATTTATTCAGATTTGAAATTTGAAAATATTCCTTAATATACATTTGACTTAGCATACATAAGGGGACATAGAACTCCTCCTCCCAAGTAAACCAAAATGGTCTGCATAAAATATGACTCAGCATAATAATGCAAGTGCTGCATTGCGCAAAATATGACGCCTTTTATTTTAATTGCACTACGAGCTAATCACAATCTACAGATTAAATTGAATCAACGAATTAAACCCAGACATTACCGCCTACCTTTAATTCCTACCTATAATGTGACTTCTTGATATACGTTTTCTAAAAATTATTACGCTCCTGAAGTGATATTTGTATTTGATTCATTCGTAAATCCATCTACCAGATATTTTCTCTGTTTGCTTTCTTCTTTCCTTTCAAGATGATCGTTATGTAATTTTCTTTTTATTTGATTAGTGAAAATTCAATATAGCATCATTTCCTTTAGCTGCCTGATTGAAAATAAGAACCCGAGAGAGATTCCATTTTGCTTCATGTCTTAAGGCTACGGAAATTTGTTAATGAGATCCATCTAGTTTTATTTGAACTAAGATATATTTAGGACAACACAGCCTATCTCTGACACGCACATACACAAACACACCTTCTATTGTTTCTATATATTCTAAGATGGATTTTAACCCTTTTAAAAACAAATAGTCTAATATGAACTATTTGCATGAAAGTTCTTCGTTATTGTGGCTCTAGATACTAAAGGTCAAAATATAATAAATATGTTTTAACTTAAGAAAGCAGAGAAATTGAAAACAAATTAAATATAAACAAAATACTAAAGGTCAAAAAATACTGTTATCTATAAATATATGTTAGTACACGTATACTAACATACATTTATAGACTTATACATACGTATGTATATGTCCGTTCGAGAATGAATGAAGATGTAGGTGTATACTGACTGTGTCATTTTATATAATAAACGTTCAATGCTACACTCGGTTTCGAGGAAAATTAATCAAGGTATCTTGAAACGAAAGCTGCTTTAGTTAAATTATAGAGATGTTCAAAAAATATTATTACAATTTGCATTAGTCTCACCCCATCATCAATTATATTTAAAAAATATTTTTAAATAAAAATTATTCTGATGAAACAATATGTTTTAAGTCTGATAAGTTCTCTACTTTATCTAGACGTTGAAAATTCCTGATAAATGTATATGCCCAAACATTGGACTGGCTAGCTTCTCTTTTAACGAATTTCCCATGAAAATGAGGCTATAATTTTAAACTTAGTATGCATAAATAACTTAATTTTGTATTAATTAAGCTTGTCAATATTTTTAAATAATGCTTATCCATATTTGCGAGTATTTCTACATAAACTTATCCACATTTTTAAGAATCTATGCATAAGCATGTAAGTATTCACACAAAAGCTTATCTATATTTGTAAGTATTTATGCATAAGCCTATCCATATTTAAAATGTTTCATACATAAGCTTATCTATAAGTGAAAGTAATTATGCATAAGTATATCCATAAAAATGCTTGATGCTGGGGGAAAGATCAAGTGTTGATAAGAAGAATTTGATAAAGAAATTTCTATCTTATTGTATGTTATTACAATTTTCCACCTCGGCAAATAAAAGAAAGCAAAAGGAATGACACTTGAAGATTAAATATCACACAAAAGAAAATTAAAAGGAAAAGCTATGAGAACTTATTTAATATCATCCAATATCACAATAATGAGACACGTTTTCTCACATTTCCCAATATAAGAAACCGCTAAGTATGTTATATAGATATGTTATATTAAAATTTGTTCGCTACTAAATATTGCTATTAAATGCCGTTGGAATGTTATATTAAATAATATTTTAATACACATTACTTTAAATGTTGAAATATACGTCAGAAACTCTTACGCGGTACAAATTTGCATGATTTGTTTAGTTGACAAAAGGCAAGTCTTCTGCCACGTTAAATTAATATTATGGTGGAAAATAATGTGCGTAATAATTATTACGTAAAAAATGTGCTAATAATTGTGTATAAATGATTTTGTTATAATACAACAAAGCCAAAATCAGTAGACAGCGTGAGAAAATAAAGCGAGGGAGCCCATAAGGTTAGTTCTAGATTAAAACAACGCCCTTCATTACAAATCTGGCCAACCTTATAGGTTCCTCAACACTATTTTCCCGCACTGTCAACTCATTTTAACCGTGTTTTGTACTATAGTTGACTAAGATTATTTTTCAATTGTTTAAACAAAAATGATTTTTTTAACAATAAATTAGATCTAATAATTCGTTTGATTTGTTAGAGAAACAATTAAACAAAAAATTAAAAATAAGTCAACCATCATATATAATTACAATATAACTAAGCGAGAGGCAGCTAGAAATCTAACAAGCAAATACTGTATTACTTAGTAATATCAAATGATAACCGCTTTGCATAATAAGCATGATGGTAGTAAGAGAGCACCGGTCATTTGTGGTAAATACTTTATATTATGTTTTTCGTAATTTAAAATAAAGGACAAAGTAAGTTGAGACTTCCTAATGAGTTAGGACGTAACAAAAAAGAATGGGACATTATCTAGAACATCTATTACGGATGTCGAATGATGGAACAGTTCCCAGATCTAGCATAATATTTCGCTTACAACATTTCTAGGTGTCACTCATAATTATATTGTGTCAACTAGTTATGTTTCGTAAAACCCGGTAGCATCACAAGATAAATCATAAATTTCCATACAACGAGAAAAGACAACGTATGTAATACGTATCGTAATATACTTTATGCGTAAATATACTATTGTTAAATTTATACATTTTAAGTTCAACGATATTAATATGAAGGTTTGCTTAAGAAAATAGAGTATAAATATTTGCCCTGGGTATAACCTTTTTATATCCAGCTGTAGGAAAACCAACAAAGAGAGTGTTAGGAATGTTTTAGTCTAAGTATGTAATGTTATTGTTAGCCTGTGTGCTTTTACACTCGTACGTACTTCATGTTATGCTTGTACGGGCTGGCTTTATGCAAATATCAAACTTACTCGAGAGCTCCGAAAGAAACTTTCTTTTTAAGTACTTTACGAAGCTATTCTCAAGATAATGACCTAGGAAAGGGTATATATATTATTCTTTCCTTTCTAAGTGATTTCACTGACCTATTGTAATATTATTTTTATAAACTTTAAAGAAGTGTTTTTGGGTTCTATGTGGGGTTATTATCTCTATGAAAAAATTCAAAATCTTTTGCAGCAAAATAAAAAGTCCGGTACGGGATAACTTGAAAAAATTCCTCATCACATCGGATTCGCTACGCTCCTCCTCTCTATTTCGGACTCGTTTCGCTTGTCCTCAGAATATGAAAATCTTTAAATTTATATTGCAAATATTTACGTTTCATTCCCAGAGGTTACCTATCCAGGCACTGACCACGCTCAATTCTGCTTCACTTTTATGATCCAACTTAAATCATGGATATACTTGTCAAAATTGAAACAAAACTAGTGCACTTATTTATTATGTATAGGTATTCACTTAAACCGAATTTCAACTCAATTAGATTATTTTTCAATATTTTACAATCTTTTTAAAAAACCTTATACAAGTCGTTTCATATAAATTTAACTAATGCTGGTAATGAAAAGAACCTTGGCACATATAAAAATCCTATACATGGCTACATGAATGCCAAATCTCAAAATGATCATAACCTTTTTTTCGCATTTTATATTTTTTTCGACATTTTTGGAGAGTTATTGACTCTCCCATTGATTTATAAATTTTTGGTTAATGACTGATTTTTGTACAAAGTTTGAACTTTCTAACTTAAATAATGGGAGCTTCACAGAACATTCGAAACACACATGCATGCACAATACACACAGACAACTTAGTAAAAACCAGTTAAAGACCCTAAAGACACCTAAAACGGATAATTTCAATGACATCCCAGTTTCGGATTTTTTTGCAAACACAATCCTTTTCCTACGTACCTACGGTATAAATGAGGAAAAATAAAATGGATTTATTGGTCGGCATTGGTTTTGACGGATTGCTCAGTATGTAGAGACTAAGACCTTACGAATATAATACTACACTATATTATAAAAAGTCCGGTACGGGATACCTTGGACCGATTCCTCATCACGTCGGATTCGCTTCGCTCCTCCTCTCTACTTCGGACTCGTTTCGCTTGTCCTCAGAATATGAAAATCTTTAAATGTATTCAGCCTGTTTTAAAAGAAAGGAATTTATACATCGAATTTTACATAGAACAACATGCCGACTTGGTCTATAACCAAGTCAGCATGTTGCTCTACCGGCATATTCTACATTATAAATTATTTTTTCTAAGCCCCGAAGTTATGGGAAAGTTTTAAACTCGGAGTAGCAACTTTAAATGACTTCTTTCAACGTTCTTTTAACTTTTTACCTTATAATATGATTTCTCTAAACTATATCTTTGTTTTAATATCTATTTAGAGATAGCTAACTCATCTATTTACTTGCTGTTACAGTAAAATCTTACTGAAAGTTGCCAGGCCTTCAACTGACAACTTAATTACTTACTAGAACCATTGTATAGACTAATCAAAAGGCACCGTCATAAACCCTATGAATTTCTAATTTACCTCAAATTTAGTGAACCAACAGGAATGATTGTGATAGAGGCCCCATTAAAATTAACAACGGGCTCAACAAAATCATGAGCCCATTATTCTAAATCATCTATAACAGGTGTATCCAAAAGAAGAGTGGGGTAAATCAGTAAGTGCAACAAAACATTTTGGGGTATTGTACCATTTTCTCTCGTGCTAATGTAGGTACATAGGTAAATTACTCCTTAATAATCTTTACAAAAACTGTATTCGAGGTTCCATCATAATTATTCGTTTTATGAGTTTTAAAAATGTCCTAAGATTTCGGGATGCTTTATTTAAAGGTTAAATTTAAATTACAAGAGTCGGAATGCATGTTATAAGATAATATTAAGGATTTCTGTTAACAGCATTTCAGCTCATAAGGGATTATCCCTATGGTTCCATCTTCAGATGGTAGTGTAATGGCTACCCTTTCGACAATAGTTTGGTCAAAATTTCAACAAAAACCTTACATAAACTTAAAGCATATTTTATCGAACCCGAGACCCTGTAGTGTCCCAAAGATCTATACAAATACTGACGCTTTAGAGACAAACAGACTTTCATAAGCAATGCGTAATTAAAATAGATAAAAGTAAAGAAAGGGAATAGCCAATCATTCAATAAGTATTCCCTTCAGGGTTTACAAAATTTATCAGTACATAAAATTGATATGGTTCAAGGTCCCATTCAATAAAAAATTTAAAACATATTTACCTATTCATTTTAATAAAGTTAAACTAATATTCAAAAATAAATTTATTTTAGGGTAAATATTAATTAATCAAGTTTACCTGATAAAAAGTAATTAAACATCACTCGAAACAAAGAACAGCATTTTTAATTCAAATAAACCTTCTCAGCGAAGGACCACATCCTATGTATAGCACGTTCAATAGCTTTGCGAACAATAGAGACCCAGGCATCGCCCCAGCTTCGCAATAGGTTAGTGCTGAATCCCCTACACGAGTAAAACCAATAAACCAAATATTGATCTTCATTAATTCAAAGAAAATTTGAAAAAAAAATCTTTGAGAAAAATCTAATAATTTTATTTTGTTATGTATTTTTCTTTTCAATAGGTGTATTTTATTTCTATTTGCATACTTTTCCTCGCTTTTTTCTTTGAATAAAAATAGAAAATCCTTTTGATATACAAATAAAATAAATAAAAACAAAGTGTCTAGCCTAGCTCTATGCACCTTCATCTCAAATTTCTTATAACTGACTATTATAAGATTTAAATTAATTAGTCGTTCTAAAATTTAAAAGCCTTATTGGACAAATAAAATATATGTCACGACTGATTAAGTGTTTCTTTTGTTTTCTTCCTCCAAGGAAATGAGTGTGTGCGTGTGTAAATATAAATATTCCCCCACCTAGTGGATATCTAATTATTTTGAAGGTATTAACTTATACAGTAAAAATATAGCTGTAAAGAGTATTGCAGGTCCCAATACTCAAACTTGGTAACACTTGCTGTGAGTATTGTCTCTACTCCAGAGTAGTTTTATTCAACCCAAAATTATAAAAAACACGGAAATGCGTGTCACGGGTGCGGGTCTTTTTCAATTAGCTTTCTGGTTCAAAAAAAATTCTGGCGCGGTGGTCCGCATGTCGGGCGAATTTCCTTTGGATGCGTGTTTCCGTGCTTTTTACATTATATAAGTTTACAACTACTAAATAAATAAATCCGCCGCGGTGGTCCGCTGTCGGGCGAATTTCATTTAGAATGCGTGTTTCCGTGCTAAACAACCATTTCTTGCTTATGCAAGAACCATGCCCATTGCGTGGTTCCGGTTCATGCTTAGAACCTAAGCAGTTACTCAATTGTCAAGCACTGCTCGTAACTCATTTTGTCTGTATTTTCCAAAGGAAATGCTCATAATTATCCAGTTGTTGTACAAAACTATGCCTCTAAAATTAGAAGTACGCACTATTATTTGCACTATTTTAAGGCTTAGTTACTATCTTTAAGCTTAGTCAGTTATCTTTAAAGGTTTTAGCGCATTTCCTTTGGAAAAATACAGACAAATGAATTACGAGCAGTGCTTGACAATGAGTAACTGCTTAGGTTCTAAAGCATGAACGGAACCACGCAATGGGCATGGTTCTTGCATAAGCAAGAAATGGGTTGTTTAGCACGGAAACACGCATTCTAAATGAAATTCGCCCGACAGCGGACCACCGCGCCGGAATTATTTATTTACTAGTTGTAAACTTATATTAATGCAAAAAGCACGGAAACACGCATCCAAGGAAATTCGCCCGACATGCGGACCACCGCGCCAGAATTATTTCTAGTTGTAAACTTATATTAAGTAAAAAAAAAAACGATAAAAAATTATCGTCCCTTCCAGGATTTGAACCCAGGTACCCTGAGTTTGAGTAGTTGCATTGACTCCGGACACTGGCATTCAACTCAGAGGCTAAAAAACATTGAAAAACGACACCCTACTCGAAATTTAATTTTTAACGACCGTAATTTTGGTTTTACTATAATTTTTTTGTGGTTTTTTCGACTTTTGGTCACTTAAAGTGGTCGTATCGACTTCGGACCGGTTTCATTCGATTCAGCGCCCAAAGTACATAGAAAACGACACCCCACTCGAAATTTATTTTTTATCGACCTAAATTTGGTTTTTGGTAATTTACAATGTTTTTTCGATTATTGTGGTCACTTTAAGTGGTCGTATCGACTTCGACCGGTTTTCATTCGAGTTCAGCGTCTCAAAAAACATAAATATGGACCTTTTTCGCGGCAAAAAAATATTACCTGATTTTGCCGATTTTTTTTGAAAATTTTGCTGACTCAGCAAAACCGGGTTAATGACGTCACAAAAACCTGGTTTTCAATAGGGTTCGTGTCCTCCCAAGGTTGATTTTTGTACCAAGTTTGGTTAAAAAATATTAATCCGTTCGAAAGATAGAGTGTTTACAAGAAAGTGGCTAGAAATACATATATATATACATATATATATATATATTATATAAATATATATATTATATATATATATATATATATATATATATATATATATATATATTATATATATATATATTATATATATATTATATATATAATATATATATTATATTATATATATATATATATATATATATTATATAATATATATGATAAAGTCTCGCGAAACGTTTTTTTTCGTCATTAGGGACCTCTGAAACGTATTTGTGTCGTGGTCCGAGGTTCGAAATTCCGCCATGACGCCTATCCATTAGCCGAATTTCCAAGGAAATTCGCTAATATACATCATTGCAAAGCCTACATATATATTGTCTACACTTACAGAATTATTGCTTTATTTTAAGCTATATAGAAAAAATGAATGAATAATGTCAACATTTTTATAGTTAAATAAACATTAATCAATGAGGTATTGATTAAATATTAAAATAAATAATTGTGACCTGAAACACGCTAACCTTGGCATTGTTGAATGTATTCAATCACAAGATCAATGCTCTTATCGATTCCTAATTTCTTCTTCATTCTACATGTATACAGGATTGGAAATGAAAACTCGAGACTCAATTACAGAAACGACGTTTAATGGTATAATAGTCGCAAATATATTAATAATGTTGTATTCACATTTTTTTTTCATTATTGATTTTTATAAATTGTGACTTACTTTATGTTATGTTAAAGTAATTTAAAAAGTGGGGAATGGAAGAGGAAAATGGTGGAGGTCTCATCAATTTTGGAAAAGAAAGACAATAGCTTAAAATTTAGACAAAAATGTCGGCTAACAACATTCAATATCTGTCATGCCTTTTTGAGTGTTGACTATACTGTAAAAGGTTACGTATTATATTATTTACCCTCCATCTGTAATAAGGGGGGGATAGCGTAATTCCAACAATTTAAATACATTTTCTTTTTGCAATTTTTGCGTTTCAGCATTCACTTAACTTGGTGGCTGTAAGTATGCTCCGATGTATAAGAACTTTACCCCTTAACGTGGTTTCGGAAAAGTGGCTCAACCATATTAAATGAGTGAAGTTCAATATATGTATATATATAGTATATATATTATAATATATATATATATTAATATATTAATATATATTATATAATAGTATATAATATATATATATATAATATATATATATATACTAAGACATAAATTTAAGTCTTCGGTGATTATCAGCGTTAATGCATTTGAAGAATCCGATGTTTCTCTTCCACTGTGGAAGGCATCTGCAGTATGTAGGACATCATAAATGAAAACAAAATGCTCTATGCATTGCAAAACACAAAGCCCGCAAATTTGCTCACAAATAAGTAAGCAATTTGCGGAGGCTTAAAAAACAAACATTATACCTTCATAACTTATTTAATTCTACTACATTCTAAGGTGAAAAAAATAGCTATGAGTTATTTCATAATAGCAATTAGGCAAGACAATATAGCCATTGTTCACGATCTCGTAATTTTCATGTATTCTTGCAAATCTGTTATAAATAAATAAAAATACTCCCTTTTAACAAAACCTGCTCTCTTTCCACTAAAGAGAAAAAAATATTTAATATTTTTATTCAATGAAAAATTAATTAAAACGAGTGTAAGAGTTTAAAAGAGTTAATTGATTTACGGACTAAAATGTTGTTTAAAAAATATCTATATTTTATATTTTTTTATTTTCTTTTACCGCCTTTTAAACTTTGCTACTATAGGGGGTATTTCGTTAGTTCCGTTTCTAAAAAAATGTACTTTTGATTTTTTTAAATAACTGCCTTTAAAATGTCTTTTATAAAAACGTAAGGGAAACAGAGGAAATTGGTGGAAATATTTTCCATTAACACTGACCCTTTATTTTTTAGACTCGTTCTTTAATTTTTAACAATATGCACTCTATAACGACTTTTAGACATGAAAAATGAGCTATTTTTATCTATACATCATGTTAACATTTCTTTGTGAAAAAAGATTTAGTTTAGACAACATGAAAATAGATTTAAAAAAATATCAGAGTTAATTTTAATTAAATTCATTACTAAGTTAGTTTACACTATCCTTCTGACAGGGCTGGACCTAGGTATTAAAGCGCCCCGAGCGGACTCCCCTTAGTAGTAGCGACCCTCCACAACTTAAAAGCTTTTATAATCGGCCCTCTATGCATCATAAAAATGATATTGACACAGCAATGAAGACCGCCGGTTTTACGGATATTTAATTAATATTTAAGAATGATATCAATTTTTTTTGGAATTTTAAAAGGGCGCATTTTTTTTAATTTGAATTTCAAATTTTGATTTTGAATTAGAAAAAACTAATTCTACAAAAATTAATGTTGTAGTGTATCATTTTAAAGAGCATTCAAAAACTAAAATAAAGACACCTTTTTCAACTTTCTAGCATAATTAGAAGAGCCACAATCACTATTTGAACGTTTGAAGATTTGACGATTTTATGAACTTTTTCAAATTTTTAAACAGCCATATTTTCTGAACGGTTAAATAATTTTTAACAAAAAATATTTGTTTCCTTAGTCTCTTTAAATGCTACCAATGTGCCAAATTTAAACAAATTCCAAGATAGTATTTTTTTTCTAAGAAATTGTGTTGATTTAACATGGAATTACCCGAATCTTAAACTATGTTTAAAAATCTTGATTTTTTAGCATGAAACTATTAAAAGAAAGGTTTAATTAAACGATAACAAGTTTATATTCATGTGTAACAAATATAGCGTATTGTTTTGCTAAGTACTTAGTTTCTAAGTAAATACTTAGGTACATCTAGTAATTATCTATAAATTTAGCTTACACAATTTTCATAACTGCAAAAAAGGTTTTAGGACTTTTATAGTCTGCTATTTTAACTAATGTTTTAATGTTTTATGACTTTTTTTACTTAACCCTGACGAATTAAAGAGAAAAATAAATACCATTAAAACTTTAATAAAATATAATGTAATAGTATGGGAATAAAACCTACAAATGTAATAAAATTAAAATTAAAAATAAGGATTTTAAGATCTTATGATTTTTCAAGATCAAAAGTAGTAAAAATTACAAAGTATAATGAAAAATGCTAGATTATAGTAAAAGGTTATATCTAATAAAATACCAATTATCTGAAACTTATGCTCTACACTCTACATAAGTAAAGAAGGATAAAAAAAAAAACAGGTGTACGAGTAGGTTTATTGTATCACAACAAATTATGCTAAGAATATAGAAGAAGCTTTTTGATTCTGAACTCAGAATCTTATACCTCAATCAATAAAATATAACCGGTAATATTTTAAGATTTACGCTACAGTAAAATTATTAATTAAATACTAGATAAGTATTGTACATATTTTTTTTAAATATTTACACTATTTAATTTATTGGTTGACTTAAGTCAAACTAAAGTAGATTTCTTTCAATATTCTAGTTGAAGACATAATTATTACAAAATTAGATAAGACACTTCGACAATTTTATTTTTGACAAATAATTTTTTTCTAGTTTATTGGTTATATTAAAAATTAACTAAATCATACAAAAATTATCTCTGATTTAACTCAAACGTCTTTACTTTTGTACCGTAGGTATATAGCAAGAGTATTTTGTCAGCACTAAATTCCGAAATCGGGATTTAAATTGAGCTTTTACCAAACTAAAAAGTGGTTCAAAAATAAATACAACAATCCTCCACTAAACAAATATTATATTACGTGGAGTAACTATTGCAAATTTAAAAAATAAATTGATGATGTAAATACTTATGCAGAATGAACCTAATAATTTTGCCTCCCTAGTATGGTTTTTACATCTTTTCTTGTGTTATAAAACAACAAATAACTGCTGCAAGTATCAGTGTCTATTATCTTTAGTAGTATTACGTTTACTCGTATTGCGTTTAGTAGTATTACGTTTAATAGTATTACTTTTAGTAGTATTACGTTTAATAGTATTACTTTTAGTAGTAATACGTTTAATAGCATTACTTTCAGTAGTATTATGTTTAATAGTCTTACGTTTAAAAGTATTACTTTTATAAGTATTACGTTTACTCGAATTACGTTTAATAGCATTACTTTTAGTAGAATTACGATTAATAGAATAACTTTTAGTAGTATTACCTTTAATAACGTTAATTATAGTAGTATTACGTTTAATAGTTTTACTTTCGAAGTATTACGTTTAATAGCATTACTTTTAGTAGTATTACATTTAATAGTTTTACTTTTAGTAGTATTTCGTTTAATAGCATTACTTTTAGTAGTATTACGTTTAATAGTTTTACTTTTAGTAGTATTTCGTTTAATAGCATTAATTTTAGTAGTATTACGTTTAATAGTGTTATGTTTAGGATTATTAGGTCTAGTAGTAAAACGTTTAGTAGTATTACGTTTAAAAGTATTATCGAAATACTTTACCAAAACTTTCTCTACGCATCTCTAACAAATCTGAAAAAGAGAACTGACATTCAAGATCATATTCGTAGAAATACAAAAGGCTATCTGATTAATTACAATTGGCTGTGACATTTGAAGATAACGGTTACAATTTAAATTTTAAAGCTACAAAGAGCAACAAGTGTTTACAATGTCCTCAGATAATTTATCTCCTGGCTAAGCTAGTTTGAAGATTAACGCGCCACAACCACTAGTTTGTTTTATTTTAAGACATCAAACGCATCTGTGGTTTGAACAGCTTTAAATTAATTTAAGTCAACATCAACAGGTAGATCGGCCCGCTTTAGCCAATTTATAATAGGTAAATGGGTTTATTTTAATGTCAGCTTACAATTTAACACAATAGGTAGATTACTCCATACTAGACGTTTAGTTTAAGTTTCAACAAAGTCAGTAGATATGTTTAATAAATATTTAATTAAGTAAAACATGTTAGGCAAATGACTATGATAAGTTTTGTACTTAGTTATTCAAGTTAAATAACAGGTTGAGTTTTGAGATAAAGGTCATGCGAGCGTGTTTTAGAAGATAAAGAGACACAATGGAGAGAATTAGAGTTTAATGTCATTTAATAAAGTGTCCTATCAATTATTTTGTAAAATATTATAACATAACCTGAACATAACCTTCGGCTTGTAGCCGCCACACAGCCACATTGTTGTTATTTCGTATAATTTGTTGTTTTATTATGTAATTTTACTAAACGTTTTGCCATGAATTTAGCGAATTTTCCTTCGAGGCTCCAATAGACTCTTCGGGGCCATATAGATGTATACATAAATCCAATAATAAATACCATAAACAATAAGGTTCGGTACATTTACACGATTGATTTTTCTACTAAGTTTCATTCCGATCCGAGGAAGCGTTTGCAAGTTATTGACTAAAGAATATGTCTATAATTTCGTACATACAAAACACCAAAACACACACACATATGTGAGTGTGTGTGTATATAGGTATATATATATAATAATATATATTATATATATATATATATATAATATTATTTATTTATATTTATTTATTTATTTATTTATTTATTTATTTTTTTAAGGGTAGTACATTTAAAATACATCACCTTGATTAACTTAACTTTGTGTGGAGCTATCGTGATAAAATGTGTATCTACCTCCACTAAGTTCAAGTACCTGATTATTTGTTTGATAATCGTCTGGCATTAATTTTAATCTGATTACCAAAATGTGTTTTTTACAGTAATTTAAAAAGATAAATTAGACCATAGCTTTATATTAAATATCTCAGAAAGTATCTGATATCTCAAACAATTTGATACCAATATAATTAAATTCCGGTATTTTTTTCCTGAACCATCGTTTGGCATACATAAAGACAATAACCCATTTATAATTAAAAATAAGCCAACTGGTACACCAGAATTCATCACTTCTAATACATTGTATGGAAGAAATAAAGGTTTGTCAAAAATTACCTGAATTCAGTGATATTGGTATCACATTGTCCAGGATAAGACACAGTTTCAGAAAGGATCCTTATAATGGTATGCTCCAATTTAATTTTTTAATGATACCGTAGAAATACACATTTTGGTAATCAAATTACAATACATGCCAGTCGATTACCAAAAAAAGTAGGTATTTAAACCCCCAGTGGTCGACTTAGAGGGGGTAGGTACCAATTTTATCGCTATAGCTCTGTACGGAGCTGTGTAATCAAGGTAATGTATTAGATATGTACCATACTGTATATTCCTAGTAAACAAAGCAAGCGGGACTTCAGTTATATCCGCCAATCTCAAACCTCATTCTTTCTTCGTGAATTCGTATAGAAAAAACATATGTTATAAAAAAAATTAAACCATAACCAATATTAAAATTAAATTGACAAATAATTTACTTGGAGAATATGGTTATTTTACGTAAATGTATCAGGTTTTATAAATAAATTATTATTAATTGTAAAATAATTACAAATAATGTAAACATATAAAACTAGCCTGACTCGGGAACCTGATGCCTTGTCGTCTGATATAATTAAGATTATATCAGATTATAATGTGGATTATCCCATTAAGTAAAAGCATTTGATAATCTTAGATGATTAACATTTTACTTTGGAGGAAATATTTAATTTTTTTACTCTTTTAAAATATTAAAATCATACGTCGATGTTTTGTTAGTTGACGCGTAGAAAGGTAATAAATGAATTAGTTGCCCTCTATAGGAAAATAAAATAGAAGTGCGAATATGATATTTTCCTTCGTTTGCAATGGAATTTAAAACAATAGACATATCATGGAATAGAGAGGTCCTTGCTGCCTAGAAACTTGTGCTGTAACAGTCACTAATGGATAACCTGTGTTTATAAGCTAAATGATCCGATATCTTTTCACTGAATTCCGACCTTTCAATATTGGTTTTGTCATAGATAAAATATTACTACTCATAGAGTAGGTGAGCTTGACAGGTAATATAGGATGTCCGAGTAGTGTAGAGCGAAACTTTTTCTAACTAGGTTAAAAGTAATCATTTATAGACCCAAGTTCGAAGCTTGGACAGAGCGTTATTTTTTTTGCTTAACAGGAATATAAATAGTTTATAATATCGAGGTTTACTAAATTCTCTAATTAGCGATTGCCCTCATTTTTTATTATCCTAAATACTTTATCTTAAAATCTTGATTAAGTTATTAATTTGCTTTATAAAACATAACCCATCATATCTTGATCATTAATATGACTTTTAGGATATGAAATAATATGACTAATATGACTATTACTCATTAGGATAAAACTCATAACATTTCAACAACATCTTTTTAGCACGGATCAAAGCTTACATATTTAACGTTATCGTGCGCCATATGCAAGAGTGCAGAAGGCAGACAAACATATCCTAATATATATATAATATATTATATATATTATATATATATATATATATATATAATATAATGATATATGTTTATATGGGATATATATATATATATATATAATTATATTTATATAGATAATATATATATATATATATATATGGAAAATATAGTATGGTACATTAGTATATTAGTAATGTAACATTAGAATGACATTATTAATATATATATATATATATTATATAAATATAATATATATATATATATATATATATATATATATATTAGTTAAAGAGGATAAATAAAAGTAATTATACTTAACTTAAGACGCGTTTTGAGGCATTTATCATATGAAAACCCCGTCATACATGGGCATGGTTTGAATTCAAAGAAAAACTTCACTAAAATTTAAGTATATCAAAATAATTAAATTTTGTGGCAGAAAATTACTAACCTTAAAAGCGTAATGTTACAAAGAAAATAATACTTTTAGCTAGAACTATTTCTTTTAGTATAGATCTCATGCACACTTAAATACTGCTGAAAAACGTTTCACTTAAATTTCCAAATACATTGTAATAAAAAGTGTCGAGTAAAGCAAGGACTTGGAGGTTTGAAAAGCTCTATAGTGCTGCAACACAAGACTTGAATTTAGAAGCCCAATCAAGCTGTGTAAACAGAGAACTTTTTAACTTCAAATAGAATTAGTCAACTATTTCTCAGTAGTTTAACTATCTCTTCAAACTTAGCATGCATTTTTATCAAGCACTGTCGCAAACCTAACAAAGCAACTGAAGATATGATTTATTAAGCTTTTTTTCTCACCGACAAAAGCCAAATATATCAAAGAAGAGTATAATGGGTCCTTTTTGTATTCAATAAGTAAGTTAATAAACAATTTCACGAGCATAGCAACAATATAATTGAATATTAGAATTTTTAAAACTATTTCTCACTAAATAAACTGCTTAATAAGCATTTAAAAAATTTAAATTAAGGCCCGTATTCAAAGACGTTTCCTAACATTGTCCTAACATTTTCCTAACTTTTCCTAACATTTTCCTAACATTTTCCTAACATTCTCCTAACTTTTTCCTAACATTTTCCTAACATTTTCCTAACTCCTAACATTCTCCTAACATTTCCTAACGTTCTCCTACCGTGCTTTGTAAAAATCTTTTAGAGGCTTTGCATGATTTTATTTAGTAAAGACCTAAGGTAGTTAAGTCAAAAAGTGGATACCCATTGTAAGTAACGTATATATCGCAAAATTCAATGTTATTAACTTATTACCTGGACTGTTACCGACACACTTTGTCATAAACAACAATGCGGGCCTTGCTTTGGCGAATGTTGAAATATATTAGAAACTTTATTTACATGATGTTTTCGAGTAAACAGTAGGTTTAAATACAAATACAACGTTCAATTATTGTAACAGCTTTCATAAATAAAGCAGTATCAAGCGTTTCAAGTTTGAACGTGGACCAGGTTGTACGAATCCAAAGGTGTCTAAATGAAAGACCTGTTAATCAGTGCAACACTGTTCATGTTTGCCCAAATTCATTTACACAATTTTGTTTTTCGTATTTTGTTCATCCAAATTCATTTTTGTTTTGTAAAATGTTTTTGGTATAATAATGGCTGAATTATTCACACCGGGACCAACTGAATTTCCTCTTTTGAATGATAGCCCGCCACAACAGACCATAGAAAATAAAAAATTGATTGTGTTAAAAGAATTTCAGGGTAACTCCCTAATAGTAACAGGTAAGTGGATAAACAGTAACTATATATTATGTAAATTTATGTTTAGATAGTTATTAATACGACAAAGTGTGGTCGTAAATCCAGGTAATAAAGTTAATAACATAGATATATTGCGATATATTACGTTATTTACAATGGTATCACTTTTTGACTTAACTACCTTAGGTTCTTTCTAAAAAAAAATCATGCGGGAACCTCTAAATGAACTTTTTTAAAACACGGGAACGATCATTAAAATTTCGTGGCTTAAAAACATTTCTCGTTACCAAAACCTAAGGTGCAGTGTTAGGGAATGTAGAAAATTTAGAAAAAGTTAGGAAAATGTTAAGAGAATGTTAGGAAAATGTTAGGAAAAAGTTAGGTGTTAGAAGTTAGGAAAAATGAAAAAGTAGAGAATGTTAGGAAAAGTAGGAAAAGTTAGGAAAATGTTAGGAAAACGTCTTTGAATACGGGCCTTAGATATTGAGCTGATTTTCTAGATAAAAATTACTCCCTAATTTACAAATTGTGACTTTTTGTTTGATGCCATCACGTCACTAGCGTTGTCCGTGCGATTTCACCGCGCTAGACTTATAAATAAGTTTAAAATTTGATTTTAAAATATTAAAATAGAAAGGTAATAAATAAATTAGTTTCACTCTATAGGGAAATAAAATAGAAGTACGAATATGATATTTTCCTTCGTTTGCAATGGACTTGAAAACAATAGACATATCATGGAATAGAGAGGTCCTTGATGCCTAGAAACTTGTGCTGTAACAGCACAAATTTCTCTACCCGACTGTCGTTCTAGTTAAAATATGACAAATTTTGAGTTCGATTCTCTTCTTACAGGCATGTAATAATCATTTTTAGAGAACAAAAATTAAATCTTGCCTTGCCAGCAATTAGTGAACCGGCCTTCCAGCAAAATAAGCAGCTAACACAATAATTTTAAAATATTATATTATTTATTTAATATTATATTATTTTATTACAGTAGAAATATTTTCTTAAATACGCACTTAGATAAAATAGAACTAAAGATTTATGAAAACATATTATATTAAAAAAATGATTTAAGAAAAACTTATCAGTTTAAAATGTATATATGAAAACTGATTTATTAAATAAGAAAATAATTTTAATAAGTAAAACAACAAGCTTAATGGGGAATAATTTAAAGTAAATAAATAAAATTACTTAGTATGAATAGGGTTTTATTATTTTTTAAATTTCTTTGTAAGCACTTTTGCAATATAATTTTATTTATTTTTCCCTTCTATTTTATTGTTATTTAGGTGAAAATAGAGTCCGCTTAAGTTCAAAGTTCCGGTAAAGTTCTTATTGTGAATATTGCGTTGAAATATGATTATGAAAATTGAAAACTTTACTGTTTTGGCATTTAACGTTTAAAGATTACATAAATTATCAGTGTAGAAGAAAGGTCGGGATATTAGTTAATGAAGAAAATATGGGTTTTACTTATTTTGTTTGTTAGTTTTAAATAGTAGAGTACCTATAAAACTTAAAGTACAGACACCTGGGATACTCAAAAAGTGATTGGTCGAATAATGCATTAATTGTCAAGAGAGAAGAAGGGGGGGGGGCTTTTCATCTTTCTTAGGATAACCCTCACAAGGAATTAATTGATTTTTTAAAAAAAAACCCAGGATTTTTAATTAAGCTCATTCATATCATATACAACACAGGTAATGAACAAAAAAGTATTGGCTTTTGCACTAAATATCCGTTAAAATTAAACAGTGTTAATCTTATACATAATTAGGTATAATAAACGTTTTGCATTTGTAGAGCTGGAACTCTTTCTGTTAGCGAATTTCTTTGAAAAGATACGCTATGGAAAGTTTTTTATTTTAGACCTCTACGAAGGAATTTTGAAAGGTTGGGTATATTAAAGGATATATCTTCCGACCTTAAATAAGACCATATATATACAAGAAGCCACTCCAATATGCGGATTTGAGAGAAAAAAGAGTGGCGGAGAGGTTAAGCGGGTACTGCATTAATTCCTGCTCCAGGTAAATAGCAGTATGCCCGTGTGAAAAACCAGTGTGTTATCGGGGAAAAGAAATACCTATTTTACCTGCTTGCAATGAAAAAGATGTAATCAATTAGAAATAAATGTACCAGCAGTATTATTTCAAAAGTTTTTTTTCCGTAACAAGTATTAAATCCACGAGTTTGATCATAAAATCAACTCTAACTTTAGAAACAACATGAACAAGTTTAAATGTATTAGAATCCTAAAGAAGGTAATTTTAGTAAAATAACTCTGTTATAAACCTGTGGTGAAGTTAAAATGTCTAAACTAAGTCTGTTATGGTAAAGGAATCTACCTCAGTTTCACCTCAAATTATGAAACTTGAATTCTAACTTTATAATAAACTTAAATTATAGATACATCAAAATTATCTTTTTTGCGCTAATGTTTATTAAGGGAGTAAGCTCAACAATAAGAATCAAAGGATATAGTATATATAGGCTATACATAACTACGCTACAACCAAATTACGCTGGCATTTTAAAAAAAACAACCAAAAAATTGTTAATTTTTGCAAACTTCAGAGCAATTTCATTCAAAAAGTATAAATCTACGTTTTGTCATTTTTAAGTCATTTTGCAAATACAACTTATTTTTTAAGAAATCTAAAAATTTGTGCGATTTTCTAAAAACTTTTGAGCGTACGCAATCACTTCGGTCAAAATAGGCTAGGAAAGACTCAGGATAGCAGGACTATGATTATATGGCAGCGAACTATAGGCAGACGGATGACTTATCATTTAATAATAATCATTTTGAACTAATTTTTCAAAAATGTTGGTTTTAAAACCGGTTAAAAAGTGAGACACGTAGCTCTTTGGTGGCAATTGTGGCAAACGAAGGACATCTGTACTGAAGCCACATGAGCATTTTACACCTATGTGGTCACATTCGTTTATCGCTGATCCTTAAAAACCCCCTCTAGCCTTTCTGATTAGTTTAATTAACTAAATCAGTATTACTCTAAACGTGTTAGCATTTCCGGTTCGCCGTCTTAACAAGACGGCCGGGCAAGGTTAAATAACTTACAAAAGCTTAACTAAGTTAAATATTTTTAAATTTCCGACACAGACTTAATCCAGTAATTCGAACTGAATTATTTCAACTTTAACTTGAATCTTTCAGCACCAATAATATACTTAATTACTCAAGTGACGAGGATAAAATATTTTATTTTATTGAAAATATGATGAGTTAGTTAGCAGTAAGGAATGGTAATTAACCGCGGACTTGTTGTAACAGAGTTATCTGCGATATTTCGGACAAGAGAAATCTAGTATATTACAGTTATATCGAGTGATTGGTTTACACTCTCGAACATTCTAATTAATTCATATTAATTTAAAAATTAGATTTGTGTAGAGCGTCTAGCACCGATTAATGAAATTTGGTTTAGAATGAAACAATAGCTCCAATCTTTCGCATTAAATAATTAAGAATGTTTCACTTCATGGAATGTCGAAACGAAAAAATGGTTGTAATGAATTAGGGCTCATAATGGAGGAGGACACTTCCAAAACATATTGCTCATAATATTTAAATCCAAGGCCAGCCAAGCGGCACGTTAAATCGTTAATTTAATTACAAATGTTTAACCATTTAAATGTATTTTACATAAATAGTAAATTATAATAATAATAATAATGCCCGTTTGGAGCGCTTGCAGGCTTATAAGGATACACCTCCGGGAACAACCTCAGGTGGCCAGGACAACTTAAGCTCCAAGTGTATCCAATGTAAGAAATTTTATTTAAAAATACTATTTATAAAAATGAGAGCTTATCCTAGGAGCGAAACCTAGTGTAAATGTCCGTAAGAAACCCTACCTAACCTAACTTAGGATGAAAAATGTCAGTGTAAAACTGACGCTTTAAGGAACCTCGACAACGAAGTGGACGTATACTGAGTGATCAAGCTTTTAAATAAAATATAAATAGTGTGAGGATT
This sequence comes from Microvelia longipes, assembly GCA_018340805.1. Classification (NCBI taxonomy): domain Eukaryota; kingdom Metazoa; phylum Arthropoda; class Insecta; order Hemiptera; family Veliidae; genus Microvelia; species Microvelia longipes. Next base: position 26,152,868 of record JACMZG010001913.1, read on the forward strand.
GAAACTCTTGTTATAACCTGTCGTACTTAATAGGCCATGTTAATAAAACCTTTAAAGCATACCGTCTGAAGCTAAAGAGAAGTTTAGGAACGGTAGTTCAAATAGTCTGACATAGCGACCAAAGCTAATTTACCGTACTGTTAGTTACTTTTCGTCCCGTGATTTGACTTGTGAGTTAAGTGTAATTTTTCTCCCTCTACAAGAGGTGGAAAAAATAAACATTTTCTCCATTATAGAAGGAAACTAACTAAAAAGTAAAACTGAACAAAAACCTTCCAGACCACTCAATACTTGATACCAAAATAAACTAAACACGAGCTATGAAAAGTCTCTGAAAATTTGATAAAAACGTGACTAATTTGTCAGTTAAAACCTGACGTAAAATACTGTCGTGAAATATTTTCATTAATTAGGTTGAGAAATAAGAAAAGTTGTTTTCTTTTTGTACCTATTTAGAATCCACAGCGTCAAGTTGAGGTTTGAGAATGAAAAGTAAACAAATTGCCAAGGAAGGTTTCTTTAAGGCTTTAACCACTTGAAGGTTTCCGACGAGGTTCTCCAACAAACCTTAATTGAACACTTGTCTATCCCAGAGAAACTAAATTTCATTTCCCAAAATATATGTTGATAAGTTAAAAATAGTGTCAATAGCGCAGTGTTGTAACCCGGTTTTCAGATTCAAGGTCAAGTTGTGTTAAAACTATTAAAAGTGATAGCTGCGTCCGAACATTATTTATATTGTGTAACATGAAAGCAATTTAATAAAATTTCAGCCTTTATGGAAAAATCTTTTCACATTGGAAATAAAAATTGACGTGTTAATAAAGTGTATATTGTTTGCCTATAACATAAAGATTAAATTGATTAACAAATAAATGTATTAAGTCCTTACATTTAAAGTTTGAAAATTAATTACGTAAAGTTGTATGTAAAAGAGTCTTACTTTAAACAAAAAATGGGTAAGGGTACCTTTGGAAACCTTTTTCTTGCAATATTGGAAGCGTTTCGATCACTTCAGCACTTTCTAAATCTTGCTCTCTACACTAGATGATTCGGATAACAACTAAGTAACAAACCCAAAAAATTCCGTATAAAAACAAAACAGTCAACAATTTGCTCTAAGTTACATTAATTTCTTTAAACAAGATCTACACTTAAAAACTCCTTGAATTAGAGGGAAGGCCACTCTTAAATTTTTATAAAATCTTTATTCCTTGATTAATGTTACTGATTGTTGATTGCACGCATTTATTTTATAAATATATTTTACCCAGAATAATTACTCTACTAATACATAAATTATTTAAAATATCATCACAATAAATAGTTCTGTAAAGAAGGAAATTTAATTTGTTGTAAAACATATTTATTACTCCCAGCTGTCACCTATCCATTATTGACCCACTCGATGCTGCGTAACATTTATAAGTGAACACCGAACCCCCAAATCATACAGCCGTATTAAATGAAATGTGCTTTACTTCATTTAATTACATAAAGAGTAATTCTGGTGCCAAGTTTCAAGACAAACTATGTAATCTTAACGAAATTTTAATAAAATGTGCATTATCATGAATAAAGACTTACAACTTAATATTGATAATGAATTAAGAAACCTGTTTTTTTTTTAATCTTAAAATTTGGCACAAATGTTACAATGAACCTTTCGCAATTAAGAAATGGAAGTTGTGGGAGTCTTCAAGTAATTCGAATTAAAACAGAGTCTCTCCACTACATTGATATATTATTTGGCATAGCCAGCTTCGAATCTTAACAGATCATCATCAGTCGCCGCGAGCAGCGAAGAAAAAGAGTGTAGGAGACAGCGGGTACAGTTTTGTCTAGATGTTTTGTAGCTGACTAACGCAAAGTCTAGTCAAGCTACAAACTCTAGACAAAACCTTGTAACCGCTGTCTCTACTCTTTTGCTTCGCTGCTCGCCGGCACTGATGATGATCTGTTAGATTTGAAAAGCTGGCTTATGTCAAATACTATTCATTAGAGGAGAGACTCTGTTTTATTTCATTTCGGCAAATTGTTTTTCTAAACTTGAATAAATGCATTGCCAAACTTTTAAAAACGGATTTGAAAAAAATTACACGTTTATGCTTCTCGACATTTTCTGCTGCCACGGAAACTTTTTTGGATAGCAATAGCAAGATCTAAAAATTATTTTTGTATTATTGTTTCACAAATCGGTAAAAAACCCATTCAGGAGATCTTAGAGGTCTTCATCTTAGCTCAAACATCCAGTTTCCAGATTTTTTAAGCAAGGAAATTACTTTTTTCCTTGATACCATGGTTATCGAGAAGTAAAATTAATTGAATAAATTGCTTTTGAGAAATAGCTTTATTGTTTTAATAAGGGCTATATGGCAAGGATTAACCAGGGTTAGGGAAAGTTCCGAGGTCACTTTGCCAATTTTTCACTGAATTTCATTTACATAGCAGGTTTCAATTCCACTTTTGAACTCAAACGACGTGCCTGTCAAAGTAAATAAAAACGCTTTTATGTTTAAATTTAAAAAAAGTAAAAATCTATCAACCTTTGCGCTGTTTGAAGATGTTTTCTAAAGATTAAAGACATCACGTAGAACAGTATTCTTAGGATAACAGTTGATAAAAATTATTATTACAGTTGCTTTCAGGATTATCAACATAAATAACTTCAATTTTCTAAAAAAAGCGTTATCATCGTAAATATAAAAGATACATAAAAGCTTTAAATAAAAATCAAATCTGCTTAGAGATAAGCAGAGACGGTATGCCGGTCATACTTATAAAAGACGCTGGTACACACGCCTAGTATTACAGGATTATAGTATGCTGTGTACGAATCAGTTTACATTAACAAAACGCACTGATTCCGGGAGAATCGCAGCGTCTAATTGGTTTCCGCCTAATAGGTCAATATCGGGAATAGCACTGCCTAATAACTATGCATGGTCCTAAGTTGAAATGACCGTCATAGATCTATCTGTAAACGTTACGAAACTGAATGAAGCGAACAATTTAGGTCTTCCGGCAATGACCGCGTCATTGTATGATGACAAAACTGAAAAATCAGTTCAGTTTTGTAGCAGCATTCCATGATTGTCCTACATCCCTGAAGATGCCCTCCCACAGATAGAAGCGAAACATCGGATTCTTCATCCACATTGAAGCGCTGGCACCACCGAAGACCTAAATCTTCATACAATTAATCACGGAAGCCTAAACGCAGTTTATACAACTGAAAGAAGTTGAACATACTGATAATTTAACTTGTTATAGAGATTAATGTCACTTTTTTAAATATTTTAATTTAAACCTTCGAAAACACGAAAATTCTGGCGTGTGTCCGAATTGCGTGATTTTTGTGCCTTAACAATCTATTTCAGCTTAGGTTCTTGTCTTATGCTTTATAACTTGAGCAGCTTACTCAATATCAAGCACTACTCGTAATCGATTTTTTTTTCAGTTTTACATTTAATAATGTCATATTAAAAAGGGATCCCCATGCTATTTTAAAATTGTATGTATGGATCACCCGACTTGGGGACCTGTACTCTATGTTTCGACCCTCTATGATTCATGTATAGAAAAGAGTATTGAAAATGGCACCGAGATTTTTCTTAAATAATGTTATTTTAGAATTTTTTAAGACCCCTGGAGTTCAGTTGTTTACCAATGTATCTGTCATATTAGTGTCTGTTACTATCGTAACCTCCATGTTTTTATGCTAGAAAGTTGAAACATGGCGTAAAAATCAATCTTCATGTTAGTTATTTACTAGTTAAAATTTTTTGTATATCACGTCAATTAAACTCGATAATAGCTGGAAAATAATTTAGTTTAATTTCTTTAAAAATTCATGAAATTCTGACGTTCTATTCATCTTAACTTGAGTACAATATAATTTCTAAAAAATATACCAACATCAAATCTAAAAAAGCTTTAATTTTTTTCTCCAATAATTTTATAATAAAATATGATAAATTGCAGAAGAAAAATGGTAGAAGATGACGACCTTATTATTTTTATTTAACCAACATATTGTAAACAACTTTGCTACATTATACTTTACAAGGTAACGAGTAAATTAAATTTATACAGTTTCCCAAGTTTTCCTTTTAAGATCTGCAAGGTGGCTTTTAAAAAAAAAAAAAAAAAAAAAAAAAAAAAAAAAATAAAAAAAAAAAAAAAAATAAAAAAAAAAAAAAAAAAAAAAAAAAAAAAAAAAAAAAAAAAAAAAAAAAAAAAAAAAAAAAAAAAAAAAAAAAAAAAAAAAAAAAAAAAAAAAAAAAAAAAAAAAAAAAAAAAAAAAAAAAAAAAAAAAAAAAAAAAAAAAAAAAAAAAAAAAAAAAAAAAAAAAAAAAAAAAAAAAAAAAAAAAAAAAAAAAAAAAAAAAAAAAAAAAAAAAAAAAAAAAAAAAAAAAAAAAAAAAAAAAAAAATCACAGAATCTTTCCGGGCTTTACTAACCTAGCAAAACACTAACTCGTCTCTTCTCAGACCTGTTTATCTGTTAAAAAAGCTTTTCATTATCGAAAAATGTAGACTCACTAATGAAAATTGCGTTTGGATATTGAAAGGTTTAAATAGAAAAGTGCTTTAAACGCACAATTAAAAACCGATACGGAGTGCATTCTTAAATTTATATCAATAAAATAAAAAAAAGATTTTAACACAACCACATAATACGTATGAAACGGATAGATTTTTAGCCTTACGTCGTCAGTTCACAGATGATATAAAGGGAAGGGATGAGCACAAACTTTAGAGCCCGCGGACCCTCATTGTAGATAATGGTAATTGCGGACCTCTGTTCATCTCGCCCCCCCCCCCCCCCAATAATAAATTTAATAGATTGTACTCAATAGCAAGATGTTCTGTTTTAGCGTTATAAATGTAGGCTCGCGAAGCAGCTTTACATAATTTGCATCACGAAAAGAGCTTAAAAATTGATTTTGTATTTTTTATTAGTCTTGGTAAGTGTTAATTTATCAACTATCATCAGATGTCAACAGTTTATAATCAAATCGATTTAAATAAAATACGATATTAGCAATAAATTTTGTAAAGAATAAGTTAGTTGTCATGGGATTACGGGTGTTGACAGAATGGGGGTAAGACAGGGGGGGTTAACTTAAATGAGGAAAAGTTCTGGATCGAATGCTATTCGCAACTTACTAAAAATGAGCGCTGCGGCGACCGGTGCGGACAACAAAGCGCGAATCCTGGACACTCAACTTCCATGAACTATCCCCAACTAGCTTTCAAAAAGGACCTGATTATATTTAAATTATGATGCCATGGCAATTCTAGATTATGACAGCTTACATTTCATATTATTATAAAATTATTGTTTTCTGAAGTATTTTTCATTAAAAAAAACGGTTCCGCCGTTGCATTCGTTCTGTTATTTTCAAAAATTCAAAACTAAAAGTAAAGAAACCTTTTTAAAAAACTTTCCAGAAACGCTTACTGATTGTAGATAAGTGTAAATTTTCATTGAATTAATTTATTAAATAAGTCAATTTTATCAGGTAATAACATTAATTACCACGTGACGCATCTTCGCCGATGTAATTAAATACAGGCTTGGGATTAAATGCCAAAATCTATCTATCTGACCACTGATGTAAAGTACTTGGCCACTATTTCATTAAACCTGATTAATTAATAAATTACCTGAATTTTGAAAAACCTCAAATTATCGGAAGCGTTCTGTGTAGATTAAGTCGGTGGGGTATAGTTAGAAGATAACTATACAAGTCATAAAATTTAAATTTTCTGCAAAAGCGGAAATTAAACGACCACTGCCCACTTCAACTTGAAAGGTAGTTCCCCCGCCGCGCTGAGTGTCGGACCGGATCCAAATTTTCCCACCATTGAGTCGACAGTCTTACTGCTTGTAGTATCTATTAGTCTCTAGGTAAACCTTAGATAGATGACAGAAAAGAAGAAAGAAGATATGATTAAGTTTGGTCATTTGTGCTAAAAGTTAAGATTTGTATTTTGATAGATATTTTTGTGTACGTGAGAAGCTGTATTTAAAGAACTAATTTTTTTAATCACAACAGTGTGCTGTGACGTGTATGTGTGTGTGAGTTAGTCGCGTGTGTGCGTCTGCTGTGTACTGTACGTATAATAAAACATTAGTCAATATATAAGTATTTTTCGGTCATGCGGTGAGGTATCTTAAAAAAATTAAAAAGTATACTCAAGCTTTAGATGATCATTGATATCCTGAGAACCACAGGATTCCCAAAGATGAGGGAAAATACCGGGGTAATCCGTAACCCGATTTCCCGTTATATAATCAGCTAATTAAAACTTGTTGATCAAAAAACAAGTATAAAATCATTAAAAATTTTCGAATAAAAGAAAAAAAGCTATATTTTCTTAAAAGACTTCCGAAAATTTCCGATCAAAGTAACTTGAGATTAGAAGTGAACTGCGAATGAAAATATAATGACTAAGAACACTTTGCAATGCTGATTACACATCTTCTGTCTATGAAAGGAAAGTCAACAAAGTTCTGAATTACTTTATATTGTTACATAATTCTCCGTGAATTATTTAGTATCAAGAACATCTTCTAAGTAAGCAGCTTGTCAATATAATCAATAATAAAGACCAAAAACATAGGCAAGAGTTGTTAGTTTAGTGGAGTTAATTCTATGCAGAATGTTCCTGACGGTACAAGATTTTACTTTAAAAACGGTGGAGGCTTGAAATTTTTACGGACATATTTATGGTTTTGATACCAAAATTATGTTCTGCTTGTGTACTCCCTCTACAGTATTCGTCTCTGTTGCCCATCACTTATCCAGTATTACGATGAGTTTTAAACTAGTCACAACAATCAGTCATGTTCTTAACATTGAAGCTGTAGATAAAATACTATTTATTAAAACCACAATAAATATTTTTTCTTTGCCTTATCACAAACATTTAACAACTCATTAAAACAAAATGACTTTAATTCAGAGGAAAAGTTTGGACAGAAATTCACGCATGTAAATGATAGATTGGTCGCCATTTTAAAAATCATTGACTTTCTAATTTTCAATATTTTATAAAGGAGGAAACTCTTTTGTTGGAGGCAGAGAGGTCAAGAAAACTGAAGACTTTGTTTCATTTTTTTACTTATAATGAACAGATATTTATTCAATTACATTTACAGTTTAGTGTGAGGCACTAAATGCACTAGGCCTTCCGGCCTATATAGCTGCTCTGCAGCGCTAAAAGGGGGGGCTCTTAAAAGGACGGCTGGGGGCCCTACGCGGCCACAAGCTTCCTGTGGCCGCTTCGCCACATAGTTCTTGTTACGTTATTCAGTTCGTAATTGTTACTGGTTTAAATTTTAGGGGAGAGTTATCCCCTCTCCCCATGACCCTAATCTCATAGCTCATTTTTTGCTTTGAAAATTCGCTGAAAAGGGAAAGAGTAATATTAGGCAAACAAAATAACTCTAGATCAAGATGTCTGCTTTGTCTGCTGAATTCAAGACAACATTTTTCTTTTTCAATTTGTTTTCTTCAATTTAATCAACACAACTAGTTGAAATGATTAGGTTCAAAGATTAAGCTTGCTTTAAATTAACCATTCCTACAAAAAACTAATTCAAGTTGTATCCAGCTTTTTAAACGCTATTCACTGAATGGCTAATGTATGGTACAATAACCAAGTATAAACCATAATAATTAAAGTTTATAATGTAATCAACATTGTATGATTAGCCAGATTGAATTGATTCTACAGCCAATTTCCAAACCTAATTCAGATAGATAACGAAGCGGAGAAATAAATCATATCGAATTTTTTAGTAAAAAATTCGAAAGTATTATACACAGAAAAATATGTAAATTCCCAGGAAAATCAGAACACCGAGATAAACACAGTTTTCACTGGCTTCGCATGTAAGGAAAAATCACCTTTATTTTTCAATTTAATCTCATTATTTTGATATTTGGAATTTTTCTAGACCTTTGGTAGTATTTTCTCGTGGATTAATGTAGTATTTTTCCAAACAGGTTTCAATTATGATTTCCCAGTAAGCTAATTGGAATTTACTCCCAGAGAAGCGTAAGAAAAAAATGTTTTATCGTAAATTCAACGTTGCTTTCATTTAGAAGTATTCAGTAAATTATTGCAATAAATGAAAAAAAATTTTATAACATTATTATCATTAACAAATTTGGAAAAAATATTACTAATTTAGAGATCAAAGACCTACTCTTCCATTTTAATTAATAATTGTTTAACTAAAGGTCCTTTTAAAATCTTAATATAATAATTTTTTAAATGTCGAGTTATTAATGAATAAAAGCAAATCAAAGGAAATGGACCAAACCATCCTGAGATGGTTTCTTAAAATTAAAATTTTCTTGATTCCTCCGTTTATATAGCTAGTATAACTTTTGTGTATAGTAACATGGTTATATTATGATATATTGTGGCTATAGTAATGTAACTGGTATACGACTGATATCGTTGGGTTGTAGGCAGTGTCACTGGGATTACGACTGATATTGTGGTTGAAGGAATTAACTGCATAGACTGAATCGTTGATTGGAGGAGTGTACTGGTATTATAGCAGATATGGTGAATTGTAGGAGTGTAAACTGAATATTAGCAGATATGGTGATTGTAGGGAGTGTAAACTGGTATTAGACTGATATTGTGGTTGTAGGAATTTAACTGGTATTATAGACTGATATCGTAGTTGGTAGGAATTTAAACTTGGTATGATGACTGATATTGTGGTTGTAGAGTGTTAACTGGATTATTACTGATATCGTGGTTTGTATGAGTGCAAACTGGTAATATTGACTGATATTGTAGGCAATTATATTGATGTTATCCAAGGCTATAGTAAATATTAAACTGGTATTGTGGCTGGAACTATTGATGGTCTTAATGGTTATAACAATATCGGTACGCCTGAACTCAGCCCGTAGGTATTTTATGATAAGGTACGCCGTGACATGTTCTATGACAAGGAATGGAGGAGGCTCATATTCTCGTACATAATTTATAGCTCCAATTTTGATGTTAAAGATCGAATATTTTTTACGCTGATTATCTTGAATTCTTAGCCAAAAGGAAATCGCGTATGTCGACTATTTTTCATGTTTTATTTACGATCTTGACCTAAAGGATACTTAATTTTAAAATATCAAAATAATTTTCCATTTAACCCTGAAATTAATTAATTTAGTTAATATTAACGCAAAAAACTTACCAGGTTGGGAACCAAGAATTCGGCTTAACAGGCTAAAATGCGCTATTGCCACTAAAAATAGAACGGAGAGTCAGGAATTGATTATCAGCCCGGTCGACGTTCTCTTTATATCAATGTTACAAAACCGTTGATTCTATCACAAAATAAAGAAAGTTTTCATGATTATATGCGGAAAAAATGCCTCTTTGCCTACTTATTATATACAATCTAGTTTTAGAAAAA